>JAJAGP010000052.1:286917-459417 GCA_025084515.1 Ancistrus triradiatus | reverse complement strand
GACGTGACCCGAGCGCTGGCAAGATTTTTGCAGCGCAAAGAAGTCAACATCTTCTGACATGTTCCCAAGGAACAGGAAATCAGCGCTAATTCGGTGCTGCTGCTAGCTTTATTCCGGTTTGTCATGCTAACCCAAGCAAGCAATCAAGACTGACTGCATATTTCAGTAAAGGCGTTACTACAGTTGATTGGCAGATCCATTTCATTTTCAGTCTGAATAAGTACTTATGGTCTCTAACACGCTCTAGGATCTGTCTATGGATAATAAATTTTTCTGGCTGTATTTGGGTTCTTTGGGTGGTGTGAACAGATCTGGTTGGGCTCAGACTGAATGTTAGATGTTAGACTATACTCTGAGCCGGTGAAAATGATTAGGTACTGTTAAAACGCTGCATACCTGGAACAGGTGTGTTGAAAAAGAACAAAAATGTAGACAGCCTGGGCGTAACTACGAATTGCTAACCTCAGAAGGTCAGACAAGTGCAAGTATGGTTAAAGCCAGATTCCAGTAGATTGTGAATGGCTTAAATGTCTCCGCAATCTGTCTTCACAGAGAGATAACAAGAACCGTCATAGTAAAGAATAGTTATCTTTCTGTTTAAGAATTATAAATGACAGCATAAGCATTTTTGGTCAACTTTTCTTTGAGTGGAAACATCTTCACTGCTAAAGAAAGGCAGCAGGAGATGTGCCTGGTTCTGCTCTCTCTAGTTTTAGCTTTATCCTCTTTGTTAGCCAAGTCAAATTCCGCATATTCAGTATGATGATGCTGTTTGAAATGTCTTATTAAATTCATTGTTCCGAACATTTTCTGAGTTGTTCTGCCACGCATATAATGTGAACACCACTCAGAAGAACTTCCATGCTGAAGGTATGGCTGTGACTGAACAAATGCTAGATCCCTACTCACTCAGAAACTACACTAGTTAGTTCACCAAGTAGCACTATAAACACAAATCCAACACGTCCTCATTATTAACATCTCTAAACAAACCGGTGAGCGGCTGAGCCGTGTTGAAAGCTCTGTACACACCAACTGAATTCTGAATTGAAGTTAGTAAAAGCACTGTGCTGTTCATGTGTGGCATAAAGTTAGCTAAATGTGACCGGAACAGAATTGGTTACATGAGATCGATCGGCCGGTCATCGGTTATGATCGATCACGCTGGAAACTGGCCGATCAATCGGTGCATCTCTAGTTGTTATCACAGACGCACATGTCGTCGTCAGTGAGACTTCCAATTTCTTTTAATTGAAGAGGACTAAATATTAATTCCGTTTACATTTTTATACAAGAAAAGTACACTTCGCATTGAACGTGTTTTTATCGAACGTAAAATTGATGCGATTGCGAGAAAATTGAATTGTGAACTCAGTACTGTATAGTGAATCTAATAATAAGCAGTGTGCATCATTACACCCCTACTAAAGACAATTTATTATTTGTACTGAAATTGCTGACATGGTATTCAAAAGTACTTTAACAACCAGATGCTTCTCTATTCGAAAGTGCAGGTCAAAAAAAAAAAAACAACAACAACAACCTGTTAGAGAAGTGAGAAAAACAATCCTAACAAGTGAAAACCAGGACATTTGGTCCTAACAGTTAAAGGCAAGACAAGGTGTGTGTGTATATACATATACACACATATACACACACACACTGCTTGGCCAAAAAAAAAAAAGGTCTCACTAATATTTCGTTGGTCCGCTTTTAGCTTTGAATACGGCTTCTGCACTGTCACAACATTTATTTCTGTCCATAGCTGCATTCATTTTTTCCCCAAAGACCTTGTATGGATGATGGGAGGTTTGTTCCACTGCGCAAAGTCTTCTCCAGCACATCCCAAAGATTCCCAATGGGGTTCAGGTCTGGACTCTGTGGTGGACAATCCATGTGTGAAAATGATGGCTCATGCTCCCTGAACCACTCTTTCACAATCTGACCCTTCTGAAGCAGATGAACATCTTTCACACGACCACAGGATGTGTCCTTCAACATGGTTTAACAAATGAGAAGCTCCTCACTGCATCAGTTAGGGTTAAAGAACTTGTTGCCAGCTGTAACAATCACCAATGCAGTCATTATCCAGTGGGAGGCTCTTCATATACATACACACACACACTTGTCTTACCATACTTGTGAGGACTTTCCATTGACATGAATGACGATGAAGCATTACTGCAAACCGTACTACACCTATAGCTCTTCTAAAAAATCCTCAAAAGTGAAAGTGAAATCCAGCTTTTCCTGTCATTGTATAGCAAGTGTGTGTGTGTGTGTGTATACACACACACTGAGTGGGCAGGTCCTTAGAATACATGTGTTTATGTTTATGTGTATTATATTCGACTGGTGACACAGTATCATGGATAATGACAGAGGGGCTTGTGACAACAACATTATTAGTTACATGGAACTAGTTTGGATTTTAGCCACTGTGCAAACAACTTTTTTTATATGCAAAGAGCGCACTGGCCCATCTGGTGGAAACACAACAAACCTGTTGAACCACCTCAAAACAACCCACTCTTAACAATACAAGAGCTACAAAAGTCAGAAACAGCGCTAAACCAAACAACAATAAAAGTGGATTTTTGTTCTTAGTTCTGAATTTAGAAGTAATGTTTGTCTCTACCTATTATATAACTTGCCGTTTGCAACCTTCGTGGCTCATTTATTCTTAAACAGCCCAATTACATTAAAACAGATTGAGTCACGCAAAAAGATATTAAACATGTAATTAATCAAGAGATTTAACCGATGAAACAGCTTAAAACGGTTGGGTTATTATTGATTGTGAATTTAATATTGTTGCAGGCCTAATTGAATAATATAATTAAATTCCCCTAAAGCATTACTGCTTTAATGGAAGTAGCTTCCAGTTACAGCATCTGCCCATACTGTCTCATCTCAGTGAACATAATTGTTAATACGCCCCAAAATCTCATGTTTAATTAATATTACGCGAAAATTTCCCATTTACATTGTCTATAAAAAGTTTCTCTAAATCTAACATGTTAGGAAGGATTCAGGAGGCGATGAGAGACATGGATGCAGGCAAAAACACCATGTGATACACGGGGGAAAGTTTGCGAATTAAACAGGAACTGATTTGCCTATGTCCTCAAGGCAAGGAGTTCCCATGCAAGACACGGGACTAAGTTATCACAGAACATCGAGCATATTCAGACTGACTGATCCTTCCAAAATCATCAGGAGTCTTAATATTACTTCAGCCTGAATTCACACAAAAGTTGCAGTACTTTGTTGTTCACCTTTATGAAGTTGTAGGAGCAACTGTTAACCTGATACTTCGTCTAAACCGATAAACAAACCTTTTCCATACAGGTTGGCTGTTATTTATTTATTTATTTTTTTAAATGTGCACATCAGGAGACAAATTTAGGTTCAGGGGAATTCCACACACAAGGGAAAAAGGTATATGGAAAATAAATTTGCAAGCACTTGCAAAAAATGTCACTGCAAAACAGGCCCAAACCATGACACTACCACCACCATGTTTCACAGATGGGATAAGGTTCTTATGCTGGAATCCATAACATAATGCTTTTCTTTTAAACCAAAAAGCTCTATTTTGGTCTCATCCGTCCACAAAACATTCTTCCAATAGCCTTCTGGCTTGTCCACGTGATCTTCAGCAAACTGCAGATGAGCAGCAATGTTCTTTTTGGAGAGCAGAGGCTTTCTCCTTGCAGCCCTGCCATGCACACCATTGTTGTTCAGTGTTCTTCTGATGGTGGACTCATGAACATTACCATTAGCCAATGTGAGGGAGGACTTCAGTTGCTTACAAGTTACCCTGGGGTCCTTTGTGACATCGGCAACTATTACACGTTTTGCTCTTGGAGTGATCTTTATTGGTCGACCACTCCTGGGGAGGGTAACAGTGGTCTTGAATTTCCTCCATTTGAACAAAATTTGTCTGACTGTGGATTGGTGGAGTCCAAACTCTTTAGAGATGGTTTTGTAAACTTTTCCAGCCTGATGAGCATCAACAACTCTTTCTCTGAGGTCCTCCTCCTTTGTTCGTGCCATGATACACTTCCACAAACATGCTCTGAAGAGCAGACATTGATAGATCTCTGTTCTTTAAATAAAACAGGGTGCCCACTCACACCTGATTGTCATCCCATTGATTGAAAACAGCTGATTCTAATTTCACCTTCAAAGTAACTGCTAATCCTAGAGGTTCACATACTTTTGCCACTCAATAATATGTAATATTGGATCATTTTCCTCAACAAATAAATAACCAAGTATAATATTTGTCTCATTTGTTTAACTATGTTCTCTTTATCCACTTTAAAATTCTAAAGGGTTCACAAACTTTCAAGCACCCAATCTCCTGGGATTTTCATGCACAATAACAGAGAATGGCCAGATCTGCTTCGAGCTGACAGAAAGGCTATGGGATTTCATAACCATTCTGCACAATTACAATAAGCAGGAAAACGTCTCAGTATGCACAACACGTCAACCTTCGAGGCTGATGGGCTACAATGGCAGAACACCACATCAGGCTTCATTTTTGTCATTTTGGAATTTTATCGACTCCAATTCTTAGTGAATCCAGTTCTCAGTTCCAAAATGATGTAAAAAAAAAAATGTGCCAAATGTTTAGATATAAAGAAAATATATAACAGGTACCCGGCTCTTGGAATTTTGGAACTGGTACCAAATCAAAATCCTGGTTTTGAAATCCAACCCTAGCTGACACTGAAGCACATGTCCACCAAATTGGAGTGAATCTACTGACTGATCCTGCTTAGTGTCAACGGTCCAGGCTGGTGGAGGTGGTGTAATGGTACGGGGAATGTTTCCTTGGCACACTTCAGGCATGTTTATAATCAATCAATCATCTCTTGAATGCCGCAGCCTATTTAAGTATCGTTGATGGCCATGTGCATCCCTTTATGGTCACAATTGAGCCATGTTCTAAAGTCATCTCAAACTGGCTCATTTCTTTGTTTCTTAATTTGGTTTATTTAACGTCACTTTCAGCATCGGAGGGTATTTAAGGACAGACACAAGGTTACACCGAAACTAGTCATACATACTCAGATTGGGCCAATTTAGCGTAATCAGTTAACCTAATGCATGTCCACCGTGTCACCCCAAACTGGTTTCATGGACATGATACAGTTCAATGTTCTTCAGTAAAGATCCTGAACCACTAACCAGAAGGTTGAGGGTTCAAGTCCCACCAATGCCAAGTACCACAGGTGGGCCCTCGAGCAAGGCTCTTAACACCCAGTGTTGGATTGAACATTGTATTAGATTTCTATCAGTTGCACTGGAAACACATCTGCTAAAAGCTAGAAATGTAGAAAACAAAACATTGTATAGAGGCCTTTGCTGGCACTGGTGAGGACTATTTAAATACAAAACATTCCAATGCAAACTAGTGTATTTGCTTCCAAAGAGACCATGGTGTGTAGCAGAACACGGCTTGGTTCATCACTAATAATTTGGCCTTTACCCGACTCAGGGAAGTAAGAAAACCACTGACATGGCTAATCTAGATGGAAATAAAATCGATGTGTGCCACCTGGAATAGATGGACTTCCGAGGTCCTCATGTAAAGCAAATCCTATTTGAATCAGGCTTATTATGCAAACTGAGTATTGGCCTTCCTTCTTCCTGAAAAGGTCCTCCTGCCAGATATGCAATTTTTCACTGATGCAAAGCTCATGCAAGCAAAAACACACTTTAATAAATCCATAACACTCAAGTTACTGGCTTTATACAGGACTGTGCAAAAGTCCTAGGCCACCAATAGACCTGCTGTTTTAGCAATGGTATGACCATAAATAATATATTGTCGATGACTGGACCCAAAAATGTCAAGCTTGTTTCATTTACATTTACAGCATTTAGCAGATGTCCTTATCCAGAGCGACTTACAATTGATACAGTCTTACAATCCAAGCAATTGTGGGTTAAGGGTCTTGCTCAAGGGCCCAACAGTGGCAGCTTGGCAGAGGTGGGATTTGAACCCTGGACCTTTTGGTCCAAAGTCCAGTACCTTAATTGCTAGGCTACCACAGTCCACAGTGGCTTCATTACTCCATAATATTCTTTTGCACAGATGTTCATTCCAGTGTTTGTGAGCTTTAGCATGTCTTAGCCTTTTCACCCTGGTCACCTTCTGAAAAAGTGGTTTCTTGGCTGCTACCCTTCCAAAAAGGCCATTGCTTTCCAGATGCTGCTATGGCTGAAGCATAAGTGGAACTCACACTGAATACTTGCCATTGTAGCCTGATTTTTTGTTGTTTTTCAGTTTTTTAATACTGTATACAAATCCCCCATATTTTCTGGTTGCATTTTAATTAATAAAGACACTAAAAAAATTATATATGGTCGTTATACATACATATGACATCTAACCTAATGGTGGCCTAAGACTTTTGCACAGCACCATATGTGCAGTTTGAAATACCACACGCGAGTTCTCAAAACAAACCTGTTGTTGAATTATGTGGATGAGTTACCAACTTGACATGATCACTATGACGTTCACAGCCCTACCTAACCCTCTGGCGTTAAAAGAGGACAATGGAATGGATGGGTGTATTTGACACTTCACCATGTGTTCTACACGTAATCAGAACTGCACATCCTGACGGTTTTGAACAGACATGACATCTCACTGGTTCATTTGTCGCACCAGTTCATCATGCAAAGCTTACGTGACAGCTTTAACAGTACACGGAAAGACTTAGATGAAGAGCATAGCCTGGATCTTGTTTACAGTCTCTGACACCAAGCAAACAGACACTCACTAAAGCCTGTGCATCTCTGACTGTCTATGGCATAATTGTGCTTAGAACCAAACAGCTCATTGGACAAACACTCATTCTAAGCCACGCCCATATGCAAAAAGGCTAAGTTTGTATTGGACAGTGTGCATTTCAGTTGCCCCACCTTGACACACAGTCTTCTCTTACAATGATTGGTTGACCTCTCAAGGTCAGAAAAACTAGGAATGTACTTACAAAATGTATAATTTATATACATCAAATACATAAGAAAAAAAAAAAAAAAACTTATATTAGGCAATTCAGCTAATTGGAGCGCTATTGGTGCAACATGTCCCACTATGCCTGGCCAACAAAAGGAAGTGATCTAATATGAACGCATGTGCTTCCCCGGTTTCAAAAACCACCAGCCAAAACTGGTTCACTGGCACAGGAAAGTGATCAGTGCGCTTCACTTCATCTTCATTTCCCATAGTGGTCTAAAACCTCAAACATAACTAGAGATGCTCATAGACGAGCCCTGCCTGTCCCTGCTCACTTTTTCATCCCTCACTTCACTCGTATATACACATTAATCCCTCGGCCTGAGCGGGCCAGACTTACTGAGGCAAACAAAGAGGGTGCCAGAGAGCGAATGGGGGTGGAAGGAGAAAAAAAAAAGGGGTGTGTGACATGATGCTTAAAAAAGTGGATATAAAAAGGATGGGACAGGAAGCCACTGTGGATGGGGGTGGTGGGGGGACATCAAGGTCCAGACAGAAACTGAGATGGAGACAACCGGCTGGCTGGGGGGACGGGTGGGAAAAAATGTGCCCGAGTGAATAAGAGGGAGAGACATGGGGAGGGGGTAGGTCAACACAAAAAGGGAGTTGTAGGGGATTTATCTCTTGAAAAAATATGCACCGCTGTGAGAATGAAAGCAGGAACTTGTGCGAAATTTCAGGCCAAACAAAATACAACCCAAACTCGGGCAGTGGGGAGAAGGAGAAAGTGAGGAAAGGATAAGCCTGTTGAGACCAACTGGATCAACAAAAATCCACTTTATATAGCCTCTGATCACTTTTAATACTAACAGTATACTTCTGGATCCTGCAGACTTTAGGTGTCTAATTACACCAAATAGGGGTCTGTATAAATCAGCTTTAAACGTAGCAACAGGAATTCATCTATAACACGAGTGTCTTCCCACACAGACAATGTTAACATTAAAATTACAATTCATTACACTTTTAAATACAGGTGATCCCCTTTTACTCATGATATTTCGACTTTATGATGGGAATCCAATAATAAACGTAAATGCACACTCAGTAGAAACTGCACTCTGAAGTTTGCATGGGACTGTGGTAGCCTAGCGGTTAAGGTACTGGACTCTGGACCAGAAGGTCCAGGGTTAAAATCCCAGATCTGCCAAGCTGCCACTGTTGGGTCCTTGAGCAAGGCCCTTAACCCACAATTGCTTGGATTGTCAGAGTGTACCAATTGTAAGTCGCTCTGGATAAGGGCGTCTGCTAAATGCTGTAAATGTAAATGTACTCTCCCTGGGATGAGGAAGTCGGCAGTGCGTGACGTAATGAATCATGTGAAGGGACTGATGAGCGCTGGGAAACGTAGTGAGGAAAAGTCACTAAATGCATTAATCAATAAATGACATGAGACATCAAATACTATATTATGAAATAAGCTTTCTATTAATGACTTTGGCCAACTAGTTTAATACAAGTGTGGATGCGTATTTAAGATACGCTATGAACTACAATACTCTCCAGCTCTCGGCAGCACATGACTTAGGGAGTCACGTGGTGAGAGTGAGGAGCGCTGGGAAATGTAGTGAAGAAAAGCCGTACTGCAATATAGGCTGCGCTATGATATATACAGTATACATGTATAATAACTCCGAGTTACGTTGATTAAATGATGGATTTGAAAAGGGGTGTGCCTGTATTACACATACTTAAAAATGATTTCCTGGTTTGGTTTCATTATATGATTAAAGCATTAGACACAAACTTTTAGAAGCTTGATTTACCACTCACTACACCAACCCAAGGGCTTGTGGAGGACGGACTGGATCTCTTTTAGGCAAGGATAGGCCATAGTACATCCTGCGAGTACAAAACTCTCCGGTAGATGGTGGGTAGCTGAGCAGCAGCCCTAATGGACTAACCATTTACATTTACAGCATTTAGCAGATGCCCTTATCCAGAGCGACTTACAGTTGATACAATCTTATAATCCAAGCAGTTATGGGTTAAGGGTCTTGCTCAAGAACCCAACAGTGGCAGCTTAGCAGAAGTGGGATCTGAACCCTGGACCTTTTGGTCCATAGTCCAGTACCTTAATGACATAATATAAAGTATATAAAAACTCCTCAGTTTACGATACATCCAACTTACGCTGGATTTATCAGAATGCAACCCGATTATAATATTTCTTCCAAAATGAATTACTGTGATAAAATGTACCCCAATGCACTCCTCACAAGGTTTCTTTTTTCACCCTAATTGGCTGTTTCGGATTGCTGGATTTGCTACTGGGCGGCACGTATTACATGCCTCAATGACTAATCAGCCACCGAGAAAATCAGGTCATCAGACCACTCGCACTACATGAGCGATTGACTCGACACATGCTGAATTTAGACGCGACTCAAGTGCTTGGGAACCTCCCCAACATTTTACAGCGACTGAAAAGCAACAGGATAAATCTGAACCTATACCATTTGTATAAAACCTCTGTCGTGTCTTTCAGTGAAACACGTCAATGAGTGCATATACATGCACTTAATAATCCGATCATAAAGTGGATTTCTGTAGTTATCCCGATTATTCAAGTGGTCACGTAAACAGCATACTCAGATTTCTCAGATAAAGGTCTGGAAGCTGATCAAGAGATCTGAATTTTGCCTCAGTAATCGGATTTCTCAGCGCATGCATCATTAGTTGGATTTCACCTGGTTTTCTTAGTCAATCTGACACGATTGCAAGGTCTGCTCATTCTAAGAACCTAGACTTCTTTTGGGCTTTTTTCACCATAGACGTGCTCGTTTACTTCTCTTGTGGGATCTGGCAACCCCGGAATTAAACACACCAAAGCATTAAACGCAGCGAAATGGCTACCGAACACACTGTGGAGACTCATACTCGGTATATTCTTGGGAAGATGAAGAATTTCATTATTTAATTAATGAAGTTTATGTCACGTCCTTCTGTGAGATTATTGGCTGGCCGCAAAGTGTAAATCAGATTATGACCCGAGTCACGTAAACCTGAAGTACTTGATTAGATTACTGAGAAAATCTGATTTTCTGCAGTTATTTGCACTCATTGTCACCAGTATTTTGCACTTTTTAAATACAGAATGATACATTTAGCATATGGCTAAATCCAGTTTGGTAGTCGCACATTACTATTCAGTTAGCACCGGGACAACGCCTGCTGCTCTGGGCAGCTAGTACGAGTTCAGTCCCATTCATCACCGAGAAACCTGAAACAAATTCAATCATATGAAAGCACGCCAGTGAGCTATCCGTTTGAAGCACGAGGAAACTGATTGCCCTTGAGTGACAGCGCCGAGCTTGGCTTCGGTTCAGACACTTTTCTGTCCGCGCATTCTAATTTGGAATAAGAATTCCTATGGTTATTGACTTTCATTTCTCAGCGCTCCAATAACAGATTGCATTTCTAAACACTATATTGGAAAGCGGTCCATTCCAGAGAGGAGCTTCATTTCCACCTCAGAGAAAAAACTCCATGTGGAAGAACACTGAACAAGTATATGATTCAGAAATATTTCCAGGTTATGCAGTTCAGTCTGTCAATCTTCCAGTCCCAAACTGTTAGGACTAGATGAGGTGGTGCAGTTGTTAGCACTGGTGCATCACAGCTCCAGAGATTCCCAGCCCGGGGTATGACTTTATGATGGGAATCATATACATAAATACACTTTCAGCAGACAATATGTTCTTCATTTTGAATTAGGGCTGGGCGGTATACCAATTCACCCAGTACACAGGTGTTAGTTACCCGTACGGTATGCATTTTTCATATACCGCCAATTATATAATATTTTTCGCTGCTACGAGTGCTGCTGAGCTCCTGAGTAGAACTACATCACCGAACAGCATGCTGGATAAAGCTCGCTAGCCAGGTAGCATAACACACAACACAGCCTAGAAACAGTCTGTTAACAGCTGGGAAAGGCTCCATCAGATTCAAGAACAGAACACAGAACTGGATTATAAAGTGAGACAAGTGATGCAAAAGAACCACCACATTATGAACACAGTAACTTTCGAGACTGATTCAGAGTCTTACTGGAGTGACAACACATCAGCCAAAAATACAAGACGCTACAGATTGCACAACAAAATCTGTTTACATTCGGCAACTGTTTCATGCATTCTGATTTCTATAATTTTGTGGAGTGAAGTAAACCTTATTAAAGCCTTCACATGTATAATGGATTCGGCTGGTTTTAGCACGATAGCGGTGTCATAACCGATTCTGTGCCGATCAACCACACATGAACAGCACTGTGCCTGTACTAACTTTAATATCATAATTCAGTTCAGGTCAGTTCATAATTCAAAGTTTCAGGCACTCGATGGTTTGTTTAAGGGTTTGTTTGCTGACATGATGAGGAATAAGCGTTATGCTTCAGCTGTGTTTTGTGTGCTACTTAGCTAGTCAACTAGATAGTCTCCCTAAATACCGCATTACTGATGATGGAGTAGGGACACTACTAAGGGCTGTATTATCCATGTCGAACAGAACCATGTCTTCGGCAGGCAAAGTTTTACAGCGTGCTGCTTGGATTACATACATAGATAGATGGATGGATAGATAGGTACAGAGAGAGAGAGAGAGAGAGAGAGAGAGAGAGAGAGAGAGAGAGAGAGAGAGAGAGAAAAAATGATAAAAATTGTACACAATTTCCAGAGGAACAGGACGTTTTGGACGCACAGCTTATGAAGGACCTCTGTCCCAAACGTCCTGTTCCTCTGAAAATTGTGTACTTCACTACAATTATCATCTCTGCATATCCTAATAAAGTACACTGCATTTGCCTACCTGGAATCCTTTTTTGTGGATACATTTCATTCATATATATATATATACACATACATATACACATACATACACACACACACACACACATACATGTGTGTATATACATATATACCGTATTTTTCGGATCATAAGGCGCACTTAAAATCCTTTAACTTTCTCAAAAATCGACAGTGCGCCTTAAAATGCGGTGCGTCTAATGTATGAATTAATTCTGGTTGTGCTTCCTGACCTAGAACCAATTGTAGATGGTACACGGCGTTCATAAATCTGTCAAAATGTTTTAGCACAGCCTTGGTAAGTTACGAAGCTTACGGCCACCATAGTGCGCAGCATCGTGGAGTAATACGGTATGTGCTTCAGCATTAGGGTACGTGCATTCATTCATTTATTTTCGAAGCGGATTTCAAACACAACGCTATCAGTCATGCAGTACAACATGGACATAGAGCAGCTGCGAGAGAATTCTACATTAACGAATAAAATGGTAGGAAGTGGAGAAGCAAGAAGACGCCCTGCACCAGGTAAAGACCAAAACTGAGCTTCAGACGGAACTAAGAGTTTTGTTTCATTTCATGCGCCGTATAATACGCTTGCGCTTATCACTCATGAGCTTTTCGCCTGGAAATAAGGTACCCACACACACATACATAATATACAACATATAGATATAATATATATAGATATACCCACATATTATACACACACACAAAACACACACATACATACATATATATATTATAATATATATAATAATACATACATTATACATATATACCTATATATATATATATATATATATATATATATATTATATATATATATATTATATATAGTTATTTTGTTTATTCCGCAGGAAAGCCTAAAGTAGGCGTGCGACGGATTCTCACCCGCGGGCCAGACTGACAGGAGCTGAGCAGCCAGGCCAAATGAACTGATCCATTTTGTTTTTTAGGGGTTTTCACGTTCTATTCCAGTGCTCATAAAATGACAACCAGAATATTCAACTATATTATAAACTAAGTTTGATTAATGATTTTGTCCAAACTGCATTTCAATGCATTTGTGGACTAGAAGATATATATAGATTATATATAATATATATATATATTATATATACTTATATTATATATAATATATATATATATATATATATATATATATATATATATATATATATATATATTAAACGTCAACTTTTACGATGCATTCAACTTACGATGGGTTTGCCCAAATGTATCCCCATCGTAAATCTGGGAGCACCTGTATTTAGCTACATTTTAGCTGACAACCTTTAATGGGCTCCTAAACCTTCCCATAGGCTGAGAAACTACGATAGGTTAACCACCACACAAAACACTTCAGAGATTACGGAAGCCACATCAGCAGCTTCTGGCTTAAGATCAATAACTGAACTGTTTTTCCTCTGCACTCAAACGGCACACATTTTACAGCCACATGCAGTCTGTCCAAAGGCTTCCTCAGAAGCTCCAGCTTTGAGAGTTCAAAGTCAGTAACACAACCCGGTATGTGTTTCAATTATTTTAGTCAAAAACAGAAGGATTCCCGAGTTACAAAATACACATTTCTGTACTATCTACTATCACACAGCAAACATTTGTTTTGCATTTAGGCAACAGTATTACCTGAATAACGTTCTTGACCATTTCCATCTCTCACATACTATTATATACACTCACTGAGCACTTTATTAGGAACACCCGTACATCTACACATTACTGCAATTATCTAATCAGCCAATCATGTGGCTGCAGAGCAATACATAAAATCACAAAATACGAGACAGAAGCTTCAGCTAATGTTCCCATTATCCATTAGATTGGGGGAAATGTGATCTCAGTGATTTTGACCATAGGTATGATTGTTGTTGGCAGATAATCTAGTTTGAGTATATCTAACTGCAAATCTCATGGGATTTTCACATACTGCATACTCTAGCTATTATATATATACACACACACACACACACACACACACACACACACACGCATGTAAATAAATAAAAGTATTACAAAAAACAGCTTCTATAGGCTACAGTAAGGCTTCTATAGCCTTCCACAGTCTGAAGAAGCTTGATCAGGATTGGTCTTTTTGGAAGGCTAGCAGCCAAGAAACCACTTCTTTTGGAAGGCAAACAGGGTCAAAAGTCTAAGACATGCATAAGCTCACAAAGACTGGAATGTGGATCAGTGGAAAAGAGTATTATGGAGTGATGAATCCAAGTTAGAAGTTTTTGGGTCCAATCATCAACAACATGTTATATATGGTCACTATACCATTCTAAAAAACAGCACATGGCTAAGTGAAGAAACTACTGTATAAAAGCAAACGTACTGCTGTAGGTTCATTCATATTTTAGTCTATGGCCAGCACTAAGTATAACATTCATACATATTCCAATAAAAAGGTTCCTTATATGAAGTAAGGAGGCACTGGACAAAATTCTGCTCTCTGTGCTCTTGCTCTGTGTTCCAGGATTCAGCAAGGTGTAATTTGTGCCTTGTGGTTGCCCGGTACAGGTCAAGAATGTGAGGCATGCCTCAGAAGGTAGGACACAGACTAATCCTGACTGCAGAAGAAACACATCTCTCTTTACCTTCTAATATCCTGTAGCGTAATGCACCTTAGAGTCCAATCTCCATACCCACTTAAATTTCAGTACAATCCGACTGAATATTTACAGTACAAATAGTTTGTTTGTTTAGTTTATTTAACGTCGCTCTCAGCATCAATTGCCATTTCAGCGACACACACAAGCTTACATCAAGACTAATCATAAATATACACTCAAGTCAAAGTCAATTTAGCGTAATCCATTAACCTAACAAACGTCTTTAGACTGAGGGAGGAAACCGGAGTAAACTGATAGACACAGGCAGGACATGCAGACTCCACATAGAAAGGACCCAGGTCACTCCACCCTGGAATTGAACCCAGGACCTTCTTGCTGTGTTGTGGCGGTGCTACCCATTGAGCCTGGTCAGGGTTCGTGAGGAATTCACAGGGAGCAGATGAGCATGTCCCCTAGTCGCAGAACAGGGTAGGGGCTGTTATCAGACTGACTGGACACATCTGAGGCAGAAAAAGCCAGCCAGTATTGCAACAGCACACCCATGCCCGTTTGCTCCCTGTGACGTCCCCGTCCAGCCTTCACTGTCGGGACTTGAGTCCGGGTCATCTCGGTGTTGGCACCTTGTTTTATCCAAAACTGTAATGTAAAGACGCTGAATCGTTGACATGGATTACAGAAGCCTACTTAAAATCTGAAGGCATACTCCAAAGCAAATATTTTAGGACCACCACTACAGACCATCACTTGTGAACAAGAGCCTGAGATACCTTTCCACCAGGGACAGATATTTATCCTTCACCTGAAGAGCGCTCTTCACAGTTTTCCAGTAGAGTACCATGGACTTGGCTTTGGAGGTGCTTACTCTCATCGCAGCTGCTTAACTCAAAATATCAAATAATGTCTTGAGATCCTGTCCAGGAATCCCCCAAACCGGAGATGAGACAAGACGCACCTCGTTCATGGTCTACTTTGAACAACCTATGGTGACCTCAGTAACTGGGACACCTGCAGCACTCAAGGCCAGTCTAGACGAGGCAGACTTGGTCTTGCCTCAGTTTCGACCTCATTTGGACTCTGTTTTGGAGTAAGGTGGACTAGGAAATTGTGGTAGAGCCCAACAGAGCTAAAATCAGTCCTTTCTCTACATGCCCAAATAAAATCTGCACTCCAATTTCCTAACAGGGACAAACCACGTCACTGCTCTTCTCGTTCAGTATCCAATCAATGAACCCGTTTCATTTTGAATAGTGTGACTAAGACTGCAAGTGTGCATTGTCACTAGTTAGTATTGTATAGGGTAGTTTGGGTTTTTTAGGCCAGACAGAAATGTTAGTATAACGTTTTCACATTTAATAATAAGAATGGATTGTTGGATAAGATAAGCATGGATGTTGTTGAATATATTCAGCTGACTTTGTGCGTTAAGTTTGAGAGAAGAATCATCAATAGCATTTGCTTCCAAACGTTACACTGCCTTAGTTTAAATAAAAACTGCCATATAATAATAGGCAAACAAATTACATTTTCTTCTTTTTGTTCTTGTATGATGAAAAAGAATCGTAATCAGGTCTCTGTTCCATCAGTCTTGACTCAGACTCGACTACTAAAGTCTTGGTCTTGACTCAGATTGGTGGTTCCCGGTCTTGGTTCGAATTAGGTTACCCACAACACTGATGTCACCAACAGTTTACACTGAGGAACCCGGTCAAATCTGAAGGCATACTTCAAGCAAATATACTTCAGGTTGGAAAGCTTCAGCTGACCAGGTTGTGAAGCCCTCTCACACTAAAGAGCCACCTACTTTGGGTTCTGCTACATGATCTTGCCTGTTTGACTTCACATATTTGGAAATCGTGCACAGTCACGTGTTGTGTGGCTATCAGATTCAGATATCACTATATGAGATCGATACTTCCACTCATGAGCCACAGGAGACCTTTTAGAGCATAAAATTTGATTTCATATGAACTTGGTGTGCTTCAAACATCTTAATTAAGAACACGACAGAAAAAATAGCATTAAACTGCGTACAAATTGCGTATTTCAACTCTGGCTATTTCAGAATCAGATTGAGGAGATGTAATCATAAACAAACAAACACATAAATGAAGATGGACATCTGCAGGTTGCACATCCTGTTGAGCAAAACAGATTCTATGATAGCGGTGCTGAATGGCGATAAGAACGGCTCCTACCAAAACAACTCAACGTCTAACGTTACCAAGGGGATTTGTGTTGCCTTTACGAAGACGTGGTTCTGTGGAGAGTGAAAATGAATCAAATCGGAGCATAAGGAGTAAAATGGGGTGTTATCTTACAAGACAACCTAAGAAGAAAAAACCAAACAAGAACCTACAGGGTGTGAACAAACACACCGCCGCGTTCATTCGTAATAAAGGCTACGTCCAGACCGCATACTAGCCTACTACATAGTACGTGAGTGTAGTATGGCGGGCGTATTAATTTGACATACTGTTTAGTACGCTAGTATTTATTTCGTATTGAGCCGAAATTTCTGCACCTTGCTAACGAGGTAGACTATTAATTGGTACCAGGGCATTTTTCTAGCAATTCCATTCACAGCTGACTAATTCTCATATCAATTGTGTACATTTTCCACAAACAAATGCTGTTATACTCACCGGTATGTGGCATCTTCCGTCGCCCGTTTGATTATCCTAATATATTCAACCGGCTGGGAACAAAAGCGCAACGCTTACTACTTAATCCTTAATATTTAATCTGCTCCATTAAATATTCAACACGGAGGATTAAATACCTTTCACAATCTGTGTATTCCTAGGCTATAGACGGTTAGCTCCCGGTTTAAACGCCATGGTTAATGTTAAATTCCCACAGGAACGCACGAGCGCATACAAGCACACACGTTCTCACGCGAAAACTGCTACCGTTTACCCTTTGCGTTAAGTCTGTAAATGTGCATAGTTTCTTTTTTCCCCGTTTTATATATTCCACAAAGCCAAGTGTGTCCCTGTATTGTAAGCAGTGCCTCGGCGCACCGGGTTCTCTCTCCTCATGTCACGGTGTGTAGCCGGTTTGGAGTCGAGCCCAAAAGAGCCGATTCTGCATTTCCCAATGTTAGGGATGGAGAGTCGATTCGAAGGCTTTGGAGTCGATTCTATATAGCGAAAGTGAGTCAAATTCAAGTGCAGGCGACAGTTGTCGCTGTCTGACAAACGCCTACGTTGGCTATGATAAAACTGCTTATATATGAGTAAGGTAAAAGACAGAGACCAACATTAATTGTGACATTTATAAAATACAAGTCAGGAACAATTAAATTGATAACTTGTGTCTTTGAAATTGAAGGTAATACATGTGCCAACAGTGCAACTCGTTTGTATTATTTCGCTAATCATTTACATTTGTCGTACAATCTCTCGTTTTCTGTGTTTTAGCCCTTCGTGAAATAGTTGTGTGAAATCCACTCGAAACACTTAAACTGAAAAGTGTCGACTCCCAAATTTCCGTAATCGATTCCTAAGAGAAGGCTCGGGGCTGAAGACGCGCGCTCCCGGTGCTAGCCAACAGCGCGGGGACGAGCAATGTAAACAAGCTGGTGTGCGGATGTATTTATTCAGTTAGTTTTTCTGCCCAGTCCCCGGTATAGCAAGTGGTGGCTGCTTGCAGCAGGTGCAGAATTACTGACGTGTTCTGAGCAGCAAATTATCTCAATCCAGTGACGGTTCTAGACCATTTGAAGTGGGGGGGGCAGGCTGGGGCCAGTGCCTATGTTAGAAGGGCCATTTACGTACTACTTTAAATGTGCATTGTCACTGTGCATTCACAAGAGTGAGGTAACTCGCTCCTCATTTGGGGGCCATGCAGGGGCAAGCTTGTTGTCACAGGGGCACTGACCTCCGCTAAAAAAGCACCAATGTCTAAATCTCCCTTTTATTTACCCTATTTGTCTCTTTTGTCTTGTGAACCTACGCTACAGGTGCACTGCAGCTATCCAGTTACTGTTTATGTTGTTGGATACAGAGGGACGTGCTGACAACTGTGCAGTGCAACAGATGAATCAGTAGGACAGTTTATTAAACAGTGTGAATACAAACAAACAATTTGTGGTATTAATGCTTAATGGTCATTTGATTAGATTCACCTACTATATAGGTCTCTGTGTCCCACTGCTTTTACTGGTGAGTGGCGCAGAGGCAACATGCAGAGAAGATCAGCCCAGACTTCTGTACCCCTGACCACAAATTCCAGGTCTGTCTTGGAGGTCCCCAGATGTTCCCAACCAAAGATCCCTGCAGCGAATTCTGGATCTAACCTGTGGTCTCCATCTGGAGCTACATACCTGAAACTGAACCTCTTCAAATGGCTCCTCTCAATTAGAAGGAGCAGCAGGAATACTCAAAGGCTCCCCAGTTTCTGCCGCTTGTACCCGCAACCTTAATCTTTTGGCCGCTACCCAAAGTTTCGTGACCACAGCTGAGGAAAGGAATGTAGAGTGGATGGTAAACAGGGAGCTTTGTCATAGGACTAAGCTCCTACCTCACCACCACAGACCAACACTCCTGAACAAGATCCTGATGTACTTATCCACTAGAGGCTGTTTTTTGCCCCTCACCTGAAGAGAGAACCCCACTCTTTGCTGGGAGAGTGCCATGGCTGTGGACTTGTTGATTCTCATCCCAGTGCTTAACTTTGCACGCTCGAGAGCGTGTCCAAGGTTCACCTCGGAAGTTGCTAGAAGGATATCATCTAGCCCTCTTAATGGACCATATTCCAGCTTTGGCTGTGCCTCAATATTCTGTCCATGAATACCACAAACAGGAGTGGAAACAAGACCCACCCCCGACTGAGTTTGACATCCACCTTGGATGCCATCCAACTTAATGCCAAGTATTCACAAAATAGTGACCGCAGTATCTGGTACTCCTGCAATGTCACCAACAGTTTATGCTGAGGAACCCGGTCATATGCCATCTGCAAATCCACCAGGCACATGCAGATTGGATTAGCATACTCCCATGACCCTTCACAAAGCTGTGTAAGAGGAGGTGACTTAATGAATTAATGACCGGTGTCCATCTGTTGCTGTTTGCAGTTTGTCAGCATCCCAACCTTCAAAAGCACTGACCGCATATGACCACCTGTGACCTGATATTATTTGGGTCATGGTAGACCATTCTCAAATCGTCAACGTTACCAATATGGTACTATGGTACTGATATGTGTCAGGCTTGGTTTGGAAATACAGTGTATACTTACTATCCACATTATTAGGATAACCTGTAAATCTGCTCTGTAGGTACAATTATTCATCCACTATTGAGCCAAGAGCATCCTGTGGTTACAACGTAACCTAGATAAAGGATGAGAGGAGGAACAACACACATTGTGCATGGAATAAAATTGCCTACAGCTTGTAACTGTACACCTTACAAGCTCTACAAACAAGGTAGGTGTCCAATGACGAGGTTGCTAAGTGTAAACTTCTTAAAAAACCCAGTGGGCGTCTTCACCTACCCAGCACAGCACATTACCATATCACAACCCAGTGTCGTTGACGTGGCCAGTTGTGGGTCTTTGGAGGGGCTGACAAATTGTGCCTTTATGGAAGTACAAGGTAGGTGTTAATAAGAACATGGCCATCAAGTGAATATGGTGGTTAATATGACCAACACAGCCCAACCCCGAGGAGACTCAGGAACCTCTGGCAAGGCAGAAACAAATCTAGGGACACACCAATGGAAACCGTACAGACACGTATCCTGGGGAAACACCCACCTAAAACTGAAGAGCAACTCTGTAACTGAGACCTCAACTCGGCAGATGGGGGACACCAAACTAGAGTGGCTCGGTTGGAAGAGCGCTCATTCACTGATTTACAGAGCAGAACCACTCTGGTTCATATTCCACCTCTGGTGTGCCTTGGTTTCAGTTCTTGATGGCATCAAGTCCTCATGGTTACGAGTTTCATATGATTTCCAGTTGGTGTTCCATTCCAGAGGTTTCCACTTCATCCAGTCATTAAACAGTGCATACCTGTATTTAATAGCCTGTGGTATTTATGAGTTCTCTATTAGGTCTTTCATTTACATATCATTTAGCTTTGGGTCAAATGACAATGTGTTGATGTTCTAATTGAAAAGATAACAGAATTAACGAGCCAAAATCACTAATGGCTGATCTGGAGTGGTGCCCAAAGTTTTGCAGATGCCAAATTTTGTTTCCTACTTTAACATGCACATTAAAATGGGAAATTTAAAATATAAAAAGCCACTATTTTTATTTTGAAAAGCAGCAATACGTGTGGGCCAGTGGTTAACCCTGTCCAGGGGCGGTTCTAAGGGGTGTCAGGGAGGCCAGAGCCCCTGTGACTACAAGCTTGTCTGTCCTAGAGCCCCCCGAAATGAGGAGTGAGTCAATGTCTCTTTTAATGCCTGCAATGACCATTTAGGTAGAATGTAATCAATTGGAACATAGCCACTGGCCATCACATGATCTAGAACCACCATTGACAGTCACCTCACAGCTCCAGAGACTCGGGGTCAAGTCCTAATTCCTGTGTGGAGTTTGTTTCCTGCCACATTAGAGACATCCGTTAGGTCAACTAGCATCTTGAAAGTATTCCATTGCGAGTGTGGTTACCTAGTGGATAAAGTACTGGACTATGGACCGGAAGGTCCAGAGTTCAAATCCCACCTCTGCCAAGATGCCACTGTTTGGTTCTTGAGCAAGACCCTTAACCCAAAATTGCTTGGAATGTAAGACTGTATCAGATGCAAGTCTCTCTGGCTAAGGCCATCCGCTGACATAAATGTAATGTAAACCAACCCTGTACAGGGTTGCGCCTCTGAGCTGGACCCCAGCCTACACCATAAGCGATAAACTGAAACGCTGCCTTTACAAGCCAGGTCTTTATTAGTGATCAACCTCAATAACACCCTAATGGCTGACTGTATGTGATTTGTCCCAGTCATGTTTCAAAACATACTGGAAAGTCTTCGAGGAATGGAGGGTAACTAATTTGCCATGCGCATTGGTTACATTTCAGGTTGCACAGCGGGTGCTGAGAGCTCTAGTACACAATGCATTACAGTGATGGTCTAATCAATGTCGGTTCATTAAAAGGCTAATAAAATCACATTTAAAGTTCAATTAAGTACTACAGATCTCCCTACAGTGGTTAGCACTGTCACCTAGAGACCCAGGATCGAGTTTTCTCTGTGTGCGCTTTGGTTTCCTCTGGTTTAATCCCACATGCCAGGTTTATTGGTGTCTGTAAAGCGTCTCAGTGTGAGTGAGTTAGAGAGAGTTAACAGTAATGGACTGGCAACCTGTATGTGGGTTGATTCATGCCTGTGCTGCCAGTTAGGCCACAGCTCCCATGAGTCCTACTTTACTGGGACACGTGCACCAGTCAAATTTTGCTGAGCAGTACTACAGGACACGGCAGGCAAATTCACTAGAGGCACTACATTTCCCATAATTCCCCATCTTTCCAGACGGTTGAGTGGCGAGCAGTTTCTTTCACTTTTTCGCAGATTAACGGACATCAGCAAATATTAAACAGCATTTAAAAAAGTCAACCACGCCGAAGGTAATGTTAGCTCACGGCTAAAGGTTTTGGTTAGCCACTTGGAACCGTAGAACCCACCAAAAGACATAAATTAAACCAGCAAACACCCAAGTGACGTTAGCATCCAAAATGAATGCATAATTAATTAAAAGCTAATTCGTTAGTGTTACTTTGTTCTTCGTTGATTATTGTTGGCAGAGTAACACCTAGCTTAGTGCTAAATTACAATATATGTAGTGTTTAACAGACATTTTATGCACAGTTATGACAGACTGATTGGCAAGGAAGGGGGGGGGGGTGCTGTGCCACTCTAAATTCTGGGTGCCCCAGTATAAGAAGTAGTCAGGAAACGCCCATGGCACGGATTAAGCTGGCATTAACAAACAGTGAGCGCGCGGCAACTACGTTACATTTGTTATGTATTACTGACTCCTTGTCGCCCCCTAGTGGACAGGATCTGATATAGCAACAGCCTTTTTATTTGAAAAAATGCCCACTCAAACCTTTCGCGTTTGTGGAACCATCCTCACGATTTATTGCTCCATTTATTCTTCTAAGGCATACACTCCATTTACATACTTTATTATAAAACAAGGCGACACATCAACAATCCAAAACAATCTACAATCTTCGCGTCCAAAGTACTTGTGTTATAAATAATAAGAATTATTTATAGTTCACTGAAAAGGTACGAATTATTCAAAGATGCAGTTTATTGCATAAATCTAGCATTCCCACACACTAGTTTGGACTGTGTACGCCCCAAAGAGGAACGGATTAAATTGGTGTTCAGTAAAAGCTTAAAAAAAAGACAAAACCAGTAATTTTGCAATAAACATCTGTAGTCATATGTCCTTATAAAGAACTATTAGTGTCTTTTCTGTAGAAAGCTGTGTAGTTATATTGATAACGCCTGATGCTGTTCTTGATCTAGACCTTGATTATGATTTTACCCCCCCATTTATAGCTTTAGCGCCTTTCCATTGTTTTATTGCAGCGCTACCAGTGTTGCGTTAGCTTTACCACTACAGCCGATACTTTTATTTCTACTATACATAAACTCTCAAGAAATTCTTTGGTCAGTGAGAAGCCAGTTAGCAAGTGTTTTCCAGCAGGGCAGGTAGTTTAGACTTCAGTGAGGCGCCTTGAGGCGTTTCAGAGTTCAGTCAGGTGGCTGCTGCTAAACGTGGCAGCGAGGCATTAGCCTTCCAGTGGGCTACGTAGAGGGATGCAGCCGTCCATCTCCAAAGACTCAGGCCAGCCCTCGTATTTGTTATTACTTTTACTGTTCTTCATTCGCTGTGAAAAAAAATGCATTAGTAAATAAAATGGCCAGTTACATGCAAACTTTCAGCACCGAAAGCTAACTAGCTAGAACAGTCAAGTAAGTTTAGTTTGTAAAGGCTAGTGGTAGCAGATGTTGGCTCAGTTGTACACTTTATTAGGTACACCTTGCTAGTACTCCCCTTTTGCCTTCAGAACTGCCTTTATTCTTCGTGGCATAGGTTCTGGAAACATTCCTCAGAGATTTTGGTCCATACTGACATGACAGCATCACGCAGTTGCTGCAGATTTGTGGGCTGCACATCAGTGAGCCGTATGGGGGCCATTTGAGTACAGTGAACTTCTTGTCAGGGAACCAGTTTGAGACGATTTGAGCTTAGGGACATGGAGGGTAGAAGATGGTGCAATGTGGTCATTAAGGGATGAACAATGAAGGAGCCAAAAGTGTGCCAAGAAAATATCCCCTATATCATTACAGCGCCACCACCTGCCGTGCTTTCATGTTCTTTACGCCAAATTCTGATCCTACCGTCCGAACGTCACAACAGAAATCGAGACACCAGACCAAGCAACATTTCTCCAATCATCTGTTGTCCAATATCGGTAGGTCAGTATGAACTGTAGCCTCAGTTGCCTGTTCTTAGCTGACAGGAGTGCCACCTGGTGTGGTCTTCTCCCGTTGTAGCCCATCTGCATCAAGGTTTGACATGGTATGGGTTCAGAGATGCTCTTCTGCAGACCTCAGTTGTAAGGAGTGGTTATTTGAGTTATTATTGGCTTCCTATCAGCTCGAACCAGTCTGCATTCTCCTCTGACCTCTGGCATCAACAAGGCATTTTCAACCACAGAACTGCTCCTCCTTGGACATTAAATAACTGTATATGGTCATTATACTATTTCTAAAACAATGGTATATCTAATCTGACGATCAGCCTTACAGCACAGTAGTTCTGCAAGTAGACATTTATAAGAAATTATAACACTTAAAATCTTTCATCGTTTTTTTACCTGCTCAAATGGGCTTTTTTTCTCAATCCCTTTGGCTCCCACGAACACCCAGCTGTCCCTGAACGCCAGTTCTCTTACCGCAGTGCTGCCCAGCTCCTCAAACAGCCGCCTCGCTTCATCGTTCAACCTGTGTGCCACAGTTTAGATAACCATTAACTACAGAACACTACAAACTGCTATTAAAAGCCAGAGAGGGATTTATTTATTCACGATGTTACGGAGCAACCTCACATCTTCGTCCATCTACTTAACGATCACAACGGAGAGACGTGGTCTGAGAGGCAAAGTCTTACCTTGTTGCTGAATCGTCAAAGGACGCAACAAACACCAGAGTCCCTTCATGAAGGGGTCTCAGGAACTTCAATAACTGCGACACCTCTGTGGAGAACGACAATGATGCTTATGCCAGGCTTCAGATTGTGAAGCCTATAAGAAGACCATAAGTCTAGAAGAATCCTACCTCCTTCCCACATGTCAAACGTCTGTGTTTCTAAAAGTTCTCCAGTCACCCCTGAAAGGAAACAAAGTGTTAACACTATTGAGTAATAGAATGCCTATACACAGTACATTATATCCAGTAATTTGCAAAACTCTTAGGCCACCATTAGATTAGATACACCATTGTTTTAACAATGCATTAATAACATATAATAATTTCTCTTTCTATTTATTAAAGTACAACCAGAAAAAAAAAAACTATCGCGGGACCTTCTCTTAGACTTGAGCAATAGCAGCATCTGGCAGCTTCATCGGTATGCCAGGTCGACCCTTCTACAGCCCAAAGAAGCTTGATCAGGAATGGTCTTTTTGGAAGGGTAGCAGCCAAGAAACCACTTTTTCGGAGGAGGAATAGGGTGAAAAGGCTTAGATATTCTGAAGCTCACAAAGACTGAAGAAGAAAGCAATAATAGCACCAATAAAAATTGTCCATATAACCCATCAACCTAAACTTAATCTTCTCAAGAAGACAACATCTCCCAGCCAGAGGGAATGGAAGGGGGGGTGGAAGCGAGACTTCCAACTAATGAGAATTCCTCATCTCGCTAGCAACAGAGCAAAGGCTGTGGCATCCAATTTTCAAGAGCTCCACTGGGTAGTATCAGTTAGGACACCAAAAATAGCCAATAATGGGCATCGGCGCAGGTGTTTATTAAAGACTGCAGAGAGTAAAGCACACAAGTGCTCAAAATGTCCCCAATTTACAACATGACCAACATCTTACTGGGCAAAAGTCTTAGGCCCCCATTAGATTTGTTGTTTTAGCAGTGGTGTATATATGCCAATATATAACACTGTCCACGATTGGACCCAAAAATGTCAAATTTGGATTTGTCACTCTATAATACTCCTTTCTGCTGATCTTCACTCCAATCTCTGTGAACTTTACCACATCTTAGCCTTTTCACCCTGTTCCTCTTCTGAAAAAGTGGTTTCTTGGCTGCTGCCCTTCCAAAAAGACCATTCCTGGTCAAGCATCTTGGACTGTAGAAGGGTCAACTTGGCATCCTGATGAAGCTGCCAGATGCTGCTATTGCTCAAGTGTAAGGGGAGGTCACACTAAATACTTACCACTGTAGCCTAGAGAAGCTGTTTTTAATTATTAAACTATTATAGTATTTAATACTACAATACTACAGCATTTTCTGGTTGTATTCTAGTAAAGAGCCCAAGAAATAATTGTATATGGTCATTATACCATTGCTTATACAATGGTACATCTAAGCCAATGGTGGCCGAAGACTTTTGCACTGTACTTTATGGAGCTCAACATCTCAAACTTTGGCCACAAAATCGGAAGCACACGGTCATGATATCCCTTCGCTAGTTCCACACGATTATCCTTCCACTGCCAATATTCACAATTGGTTCTCCATTTGGGCAGGTACTCTAACCCAGAGCGTCCATCACACTGCCAGATGGAAACGTGCGATTCATCCATCCAGATGTTGTTTCCGCTACTTCGAGAGTCTGGTGCTTGTGTCCTTCCCACCTCTGTGCAGCACAGAAACTCGATCCGTGAAGCTTCAAGTAAACGTTTTTTGTGCCAATGGAGCTTCTGCAGGCATTTGAGACTCTGCATTTGTCCAAGGACAGGTTTAGTTTTGAAGTGCAAGCTTGTGCTTGTCTTGTTAGGTGCTCCCACTAAACAAAAACAGTGAAAAAGTGGAAAGCTTTGACAGTGAAGGTGTCTGTATGTCCAGTCTTGTCTATAGAGATGCCATGGCTCCACATTTGATTTGTGGTTGAAATAGAGAAACATAATTTTGGCCACAGATTTCCGTCTCTTGCCCAACATCCATCTTTTCAAAGCCGAAGCCACCTCCAACGACAAAGACTGAGAGCCTATTTTGTCTCCTGACGCAGTTTGTTCACTCATTTTTAGACATCAGTCATGCCCTTTTATAATGAAATCATTCCTTATACGATCTGTGAGTGGTCTTAATATTTTGCGTACCTATACAATGAAAAAAAAACAAAAACAAAAAAGTACTGTTACCATTTACTAAAGCAATGTTAAGTCCTCTCCCAACATTGTTCTTGATACTGCTCATGAGCCTGAAAGAAGAAAACACCCAGTTAACCCAACTGTCTACCCAATGACATTAGAAAGTTCTAAAGCTATAAAGACAGTTTTACATTTTATCCTCCAGACAAATCTTGGGGCCAATAACGTTAGCAGCTCCAGAGACCAAACGGAATGCGAGGTGTTTGGGAGGGCATGGGGCCAACAGGCCACACTTGTACCTGCGTGGTTTTGGTTCTAAGAAGAAACACAGCATTAGTGATGCGTCAACTCAAAGCAAATTTACTTCTATAGCACTTTTTACAACGGAGGATTTTCAAAGCAGCTTTACAACTATCTAGATCCACAGCCCGACTTCAGCATAGGGTAACAGTGGCAAGGAAAAACTCCCTAAATCTAAGGAAGAAGAAAAAAGAAAAAAAGGAGAAAATACTGGGTTTACAGAGAAGGTCCAGAAAATATCCAGCCATATTATGATGAATACTAAACCTATAGAGTATAAGACAATAGTATGTATAATAAATTAAACATTAAATATAATAAAGTAGAGAATATGAGCGAGTCTTAGCATCATTTAGCCCAGTAAACAGAGTCGCTGTAGGTTCTCGTGTTTTGTTTGCATGGCATGCTCGGTCATGTTTAATCAGCAAATACAATCTCCAGAGGCAATGTTCACATGATTAAGTTCCTACCTGGACTGGGCTCTTCCTGTGGACCTGTGGATTACAAAATGTCATCAGTAATGGAAAAAGTCAGGCCGAAAGGAACAAATACAGTCAAGCTTAGGCAGATTTATATTATACAATTATATGTTGTCCTGATTTTCTTGCTGGAAACATAATGCATTTCTTAACTGTAATGCATATACAGTGGAGGCCAACAGTCTGAGAGCACTAGTGAAAGTTGTGCAACAACTTGAAGACGAAAGAAGATCAAAGTGAGTTAAATGTCATGGATTTTCCACCACAGTCACCCCACCTAAACTGTATTGAACATTTATTTTACAAAAAATCCTATGTGGAGCCCATGGTAGCCTAAGTGCATGCTGTCATTACAGCGAAAGGGAAAAACATACCAAATTTGAAGGTTTTCGTTGAACTGGATACAACTTTTAACTCGCATTACATTAATCATATGATATACAAGGGAAAACATTGTATTAAATTGGAGAAAAATACAAAACAGAAGCACTTTCACTAATGCTCTCACTGAGGACTCTCACTATCTACATCATTTACTACATATAATGCCACCTATAGATTTAGCTTTTCTGCAAATACTAACTATACCAACACACAGTCCTGTGCAAAAGTCTTGGGCCACCATTATATTAGACATACCACTGTTATACCAACTGTATAATGACCATATATAATTATTTTTCTCTAGAAATTAGTTTTCAGTACTAAAAAAAAGGCTACAGTGGCAAGTATTTAGTGTGATCTCCCCTCATATTTGTGCAATATCAGCATCTGGGAGCTTCATCGGGATGCCAAGTTGAGCCTTCTACAGTCTGCAGAAGCTTGACCAGGAATGGACTTTTTGGAAGGGTATAGCAGCCAAGAAACCACTTTTTCAGAAAAGGAACAGAGTGCAAAGGCAAAGATATGCTAAAGCTCACCAAGACTGGAATGAAGATCAGTGGAAAAGTGTGTTATGGAGAGACCAATCCAAGTTTGAAACGTGTTATATATGGTCATTAGCTAGCTTTAACCTCTTTGCCTTTATTTGCTTTGTCAAATTACGCATATTCAGCAAGGTGATGCTGTTTTAAACGTCTTATTAAATTTGTTGTTCCTCCATGGCTTATTTTCACTATGCATATACAGTACTGCAAGCCACATGCTGAGAGCTTCCATGCTGAAGAACTGTCTGTATCCTAATTAGATCCCTACTCCCTCAATAGTATCCCTACTCCCTCGTTAGTATTGCACGATATAGATATCACTGTGACCCTCACAGAATCGATTATATGAGACTGACTGGCCAATCACACTGTCTGGTCACCGGCTGAACAATCAGACCATCTATAGTTGTTACATCTTGGTTAAAACAACAAATCTAATGGTGGCCTAAGACTTGCACAGTACTATAGATGAACTACTTCAGATTTTCTTATCATAGTATACCACCATATTGGAACACAGCCACATCATCATCAATCAAGGCTTGATCTATAGGATTTTCCGTCATTCATTTTCACATTCAGTTGCATTGAAACTACAAAACGCTCACCACTAATGAACATTTTTATCACAGAGCTGCCGTCTCCTCCGAGTATTGAACTGGCCAGAAGCCAAGTCAAGCCAACCAGGAGTACCACGACGACGGCTCGCAGTGGTCCTACAGGATATGGGGGGAAAGAAGTACACATGAGAAGGCGGTTCACAGGCATTTAAGAAGCCGGCTGCACGAAACCCGTTTTGCACAGCAACTTAACATTATGGTTTTAGTCATTTTTCATCTTGAGGATCAGCCAGGCCCACAAAGCTGGGACTACTCGCACCAAATCCTTCTGTAATCCCGATACGGTCCAGTCAGAGAAGATAAACAGCTATTATGATAACAATTTTACACAAGACAATCCCTGCATGACAGTGCGGATTATTTTGAGGATTACAAAAGCGCAATGCATTACAGACTTCATGCGAGTCTGATGTCATCAGATTAAAGACTGAATATTAAAGATTGCTCTAAGACTTATGGCACACATGACACAGTACAACCAGGTCAGTGATGCACATCTAGTCATTAGCACACAATCTTATCCAGAGTAGTTTACAGCTGATGCAATATGACATGTACAATCCAAGCAATTTTGTTTTACAATGGCAACGAAACATGGACCTTATACTGTAGTCCAGTACCTTAAATGCTACTTCAGAACTGCCCAGAGTGATAATCCCTGCCCTTAACTCAATAGACGAGTAAAACCTTTTACTCTGATTACATACACTATATGGACAAAAGTATTGGGACACCCACAGGAGCGCTTATGACATACCATTCTAAATCCATAGGCGATAATATGGACTCGTTTCCCCCTTTGCAGCTTCCATTCTTCTGGCTAGGCTTAATACGAGATTTTGGACTGTATCTGTGGGAATTGTTGCCCATTCATCCAGAAGAGCATTTGTGAGGTCAGGCTCATGTTTAATGCTCAAATCTCCATTCTTGTTCAACCCAAAGATGTCCTGTGGGGTTGAGGTCAGGGCTCTGTGTGGGCTAGTCCAGCTCTTCAACAACAAACTGTCCCAGCTCAATGATGAAGAGGTGTCCCAATACTTTTGTCCATACATGATCATTCCCTTTCAAAATCCTTGTGTTTTCTTTCCAGGTTACAGTGCTACTCTGCTTTATTTTTCGGTTATGCACAGATGTCAAAGCTCAGCTCACAGTTACCGGAGCCTTTCAACAAGTTTTTACTATGGAATCACTACTTAAACACCATGCGTATGTTTACCCAGGTGTGTTTTCTGAGCATTTGCTTTGTTGTGACTGGACTGATAGCTTTGTTTGCGCTCACATGCTTTACTTTTGAAAGTTAATCCGCTGTGACTTGTAAGCTTAATAATTAATGCTTTATGACTAGTGGGTATAGGAGTGCTAACATTACCCTCACACTTTTGATTAGTTGTGGCTCTTTGTGAGAGTATTTCGGGATGTATTTATTACCTTATACATTTGTGTTGGGGCAATGTCAGTTCCGTTCAACCTCGCCAATACCATCAAGGACTCCACCAGTGTTTTGTGATTGATTGTTATGAATTCTTTAAAAAGATAAGCTCACCCTTCTTTGTATGAGAGAACACAAAGACCTTCCGGATAAGGGCGTCTGCGAAATGCTGTAAATGTCTTGAGTATAAAGCAGAAACTCAGACACTTTCAATACTTCGACAAAATGCTGCACAAGAGTACACACCTGTCAGCCTCATGATGTGCATGGACTGCGGAACGAGAATGAAGAAGGAACTTTCACAAGAATTCTGTTAAAAAGAAGAAAATACACAAATGATATATGGTACATACACTACAGTGTTTCTAAATAATTGTGTTTGCTATATATACAGTGGGGCAAAAAAGTATTTAGTCAGCCACTGATTGTGCAAGGTCTCCTATTTAGAAAGTTGAGAGAGGTCTGTCATTTTCATCATAGGTACACTTCAACTATGAGAGACAAAATGAGAAGAAAAAAAAAAAAACAGGAAATCACATTGTAGGATTTTTTAAGAATTTAATTTGTAAATCATGGTGGAAAATAAGTATTTGGTCACCCACAAACAAGGAAGATTTCTGGCTCTCACAGACCTGTAACAACTTCTTTAAGAAGCTCTTCTGTCCTCCACTCGTTACCTGTATTAATGGCACCTGTTTGACCTCGTTATCTGTATAAAAGACACCTGTCCACAGCCTCAAACAGTCAGACTCCAAACTCAACCATGACCAAGACCAAAGAGCTGTTGAAGGACATCAGGAAGAATATCGTAGACCTGCACCAGGCTGGGAGGAGTGAATCTACAATAGGCAAGCAGGTTGGTGTGAATAAATCAACTGTGGGAGCAATTGTAAGAAAATGGAAGACGTACAAGACCATTGATAATCTCCCTCGATCTGGTGCCCCACGCAAGATCTCATCCCGTGGGGTCAAAATGATCAAAATGAGCAAAAATCCCCGAAGCTACACGGAGGGACCAGATGAATGACCTGCAGAGAAGCTGGGACCAAAGTAAACAAAGGCTTACTATCAGTAAACCTGCTACGCCGAGAGGTGACTCAGATCCTGCAGTGCCCAGCGTGTCCCCCTGCTTAAAGCCAGTACATGTCCAGGCCCGTCTGAAGTTTGCCAGAGAGCATATGGATGATCCGAAGAGGATTGGGGAGAATATCATGTGGTCCAGATGAAACCAAAAAATAGAACTTTTTTAGTAAAAACTCAACTCGTCGTGTTTGGAAGAAGAAGAATGCCGAGTTGCATCCCAAGAACACACCATACCTACTCCTACTGTGAAGCATGGGGGAGGAAAGTCCATGTTTTGCCCATCAACAGCCCCCAAAACATCACTGCTCTAGGAGGAGATCTGCAATGGAGGAATGGGCCAAAATACCAGCTACAGTGTGTGCCAACCTGGTGGAACGACTTACAGGAACCGTTTGACCTCTGGTCATTGCCAACAAAGGTTATGTTACAAAGTATTGAGTTGAACTTTTTGTTATTGACGAAATATTTATTTTCAACCATTAAGTTTACAAATTAAATTCTTAAAAATCCTACAATGTGATTTCCTGGATTGTTTTCTCATTTTGTCTCTCATAGTTGAAGTGTACCTATGATGAAAATTACAGACCTCTCTCCTCTTTCTAAGTAGGAGAACTTGCACAATCAGTGGCTGACTAAATCCTTTTTTGACCCACTGTATATATCAGCATCAATAGTCATGTAATTGAGTTTGCTATAGCGTTCCCTTTCTAACAACTGATACAATTGGATTTTAACACCAGAGTCATATTTTCATATACAGTGGTACCTCCTTTCTCAACCACCTCGGAACTCTTTGAATTCGATTCTGGACGCATTTTGACTAGAAAAATCTGTCTCGATTCTCGTCGTTTGCTTAAACCTGTATGAGTCGAGCCGCACGACTCGTTTCAGGCTTCACGATTCAGTACACAGTAGCACTTGCTTAGTGAAGATGTCCACTGTGTTTATCATGTTTTTTTCTTGATTTTTACATCTACAGTACTGTATTCTTAGTGCAAATAAGTCTCCATGGGTCCTAAAATAGTAATGGCAGCCAACCGAAAGGACTGAATTCTCATGGCTTTCCGACTGAGCAGTTAGCATTATCATCTAGCACCCCGAGTTCACCAAGAGTACATGTTTTGCTTTGACTTTCACTTTCAGTCCATTACTCACTAAATCAACACTTTATTACAAAACAAGCTTTGTGTTAAGGATTTTGACCCACTGTAGGTTAATGATAGAGAATAAACTATATTAAACTCATTGGTTCATGTTACATTTACAATTATGATGGCTTTGTCAGAACATCTTCTCATCTTAAATCAGGGAGCACCTGCACAATACAGCTCCATTAATGCATGTAATGCCTTATACAGTGTGGATTTTCTGGGGGATTCATTCAATTTACATTAATCGTTATGGGAAAAATGTGTTCGGTTCTCGACAAGCCTTCTGGAACAAATTAACAACGAGAACCAAAGTACCACTGCAGTTGGATATATTTGGAGATGTTTAAAGATATTTTCAAAGCGCTTTTATCACACACAAACACACAACCGACACAAAAAGGTGTTTGACAAACTGAGCATGATAACATGCCTAATCAGTCTAACCAAAGAGGGAGGCGCAAAGAAAAAAAAAAAAGACACTGTTCAACAACAGTTTATTGAATAAGCAGATATGATATATTTGACATTAACACAGTGAGCTTATTTGTTTTCTCTGATTTTCAATTTAAGTTGTAAAATATTTTACCTTTTTTCCATTTAGAGCATTTAGCAGACGCCCTTATCCAGAGCGACTTACAACTAATACATCCTTACAATCCAAGCAATCGTGAGTTAAGGGTCTTGCTCAAGGACCCAAATGTGGCAGCTTGGCAGAGGTGGGATTTGAACCCTGGACCTTCTGGTCCATAGTCCAGTACCTTAACCGCTAGGCTACCACAGTCCCATATTTCCAGTTATTAAAATTATTTTAATTGCAGGAGACTAACGTTCTGTTTGTAAAGGTACTCAAGAAAATGCACATTGTTTTGAATCGTTTACACTTCAGAAATAAAAAGAACGTCTTTTATCGAATGTAAAAGCAATAATCGTGAGAAAATGGAATTGTATCGTAACTTTCTTGAACATGGACCTAATGGCTTCCACAGTTTGGAACGTGCTGTTACAAAGCTCTACCTAGACTAATTAAACGCCCCCACAAGACGTGGTTTGGCAGTAAGACAGAAGTGATTGAGAGCTTAAGGCTCAGAACTACTATTTGGAAGGTTGTGAGTTCATATGCAGTATTACAAAATAAACTAAACAGCACGGTGTACACCTGAGAGCTAATTTTTCCGATTAGGCAACGATTAATTCCGCGAGTAGATCCGCTATCATGTCTACTGACCGCCAGATGTCGCTGTTTGTTTCCCATGCGCAAACAACTCATTTTCTGCCGTAAATATCGTCGCTGGGCATGACCATTTCGAATTTATGCTTTGTACACGTTTAACTAAACACACGTAACACACAGAACCTCTGAAATAATCGCGTGAGTTAGTTATAATCTGTAAATGGTGCGACAACGGGTTTAGAGTCGCTGTCGTCAACACGACACCACCTAGAGACACACAACTGAGATCTACAAACTATAAACACCTCCACCGTGCCTGTGACATGACGTGTAGTTCAGCGAATCTGCAAACTCCTAACCAATGCGTGGATCATCGCTCCTTATCAGCTGGCTACATTCATGGCTGGCTAAAACAGCTGTAGGGTCAACCAAATGTCACTTTAAAAAGTATGACAAGAAACGTTTCCTTACCCGGGATGCCTGAAACGTCCCGTTATCCCACGATGAGGAGGTGTTCCAAAAGTAAAGATGAAGTGCAGCACGCTCGTGTTCTCCGTACTGATTTAGCAACGCGCTCAACAGGAAGCATGATTAAAACCTGTGAGAAAGCACGAAGGAGTCATGGAAGCCACGCAAATCCACAACCCAAACGCTCACGCACATCTTGTAAGCGGCTGATGTTCAAGCACGCGAGCTGAAGTACAACAACGCGCTGGGTTCCGCTTTGACCGAATGGGGTAGTTGCGTCACACCCCACGTGACGCTTCAGTTTACCGCAGCTAATCTGAACCAGCGATATTCAAACTTCTGAAATTTCCATATGTCCTCCAAATACTAGCTCTAGGTCAGTCAGTCACACAAGCACACAGCACAGCAGTTTCCCCACACCATTATAACCATACCAGATACACTACATAGCCAAACATTTTAAATAACATAAAATGTATTGGTTATCAGCATGGAGTTTGTCCTATCTTTGCTGCTATAATGAGTCTTTCAGAAGCATTTCTGTTATGTTCTGAAACACGATCATGAAGTTCATGGGAATTGGTGTCAGATAATACGATCTGTGTGGGTTTACCCAGGACAATTTGACAGTAGATCCATGAAGTGGCCAAATTCCCACCAAAATTTATAGTACAACTGTGAAAAAATTCATGGTCAGTTCATAGTCCACCAAGTTTAGAGTTGTACTATGAAATTTCACAGTAGAACCATGAAGTGGCCAAATTACCATCAAAAATTCATAGTAGAAATGTGAACTTCATGGTCAAACTGTGAAAGCTCACATTTAAACTGTCAAGCAATACACAATTTTATTATGAACATTCACAGTACATTTTTTCCTGGGTACTTTGAAACCGAGTTTCTTCCCACAGTCCAAAAACATGCATTGGGTTAATTGGTTATGCTAAATTGGTGCGATCTGAGTGTTTGACTAGCTCCAGTGTAACCTTGTGTATCGGTGTAATTTTGTGTCTGTTGTTACATGGCCATTGATGCTGAAAGTTCCCTTAAATAAACAAAACAAGCAAAACGTCAAAGTTGTCAAACCAATTTCCTTCTGGTTGGTTGTCAAGAACTGACATTAATGAAATACCAGCTGTTTTAATCCGGACTAGTACTGTGATCTGCTTTATACACAAGTATGCACACTGCGGACTAGACACAAGGAAACCAAAAGCATTTGTGTATCCCGCTAAAAAAAGCTTTTTGTGCAAAACCATTGTTATGCAATGGTTATTTTTAGCTGGGGAAGTTTCCAACTAGCAGAGACATAAGAAGTCACTTTTATGAGTGACTAAACATTTCTCCCACGGAAACCTTGTGTCCAGATGATCTGATTGAACGTCCTGTTTTGAACAACATCTTGAACAGCCAGCTTTAGCACAAGGCCAAGGCTAGACAAGCACCAGGCCAGCACTAATTCGGAACATGGAACATGCATATTCTTGTTTTTGGATTGCATATCAGTATTCAAAGCACAACATGTTTAAATATATATTTATTTATTTATTTTCAACTCACTCACATTTACATTTTACATTTACAGCACTTAGCAGATACCCTTATGCAGAGTGACTTACAATTGGTACAACCTTACAATCCAAGCAATTGTGGGTTAAGGTTCTTGCTCAACAGTGGCAGTGGTGGGATTTGAACCCTGGACCTTCTGGTCCATAGTCCAGTACCTTAACCGCTAGGCTACCACAATGAGACATTTTGAGAACTGCATCTACAATTTTAAAACAAGAAGGAAAAGTATTAACAACTTAGTCCCAATCTTGAAGAGCTGTGGAAATAATCTTGCTAAAAAAATCCAGTTAAGACCAACATATGTTGTGTTTTGGACACCGGTATGCTGGATGGTGCCGTTGTATGGTGCCATGATGGTCAGCCAGCAACCAGAGAATCAGTAAGAACACTAGCCAGCATAAACCAGCTTGGATAAGTACCTTACACTAATGATCACCATACCAGTGTGCAAAACACAACATATTCTGGATTTCCGCAGGGAAAACTTAAACAGTCTGCTGTCAAAAACTATCTTAATGCAATGACAAATGTCAGTCACATGGGCATGTTATTAAATATTCAGTGCAAAGGAATGCTTGAACCATAACCAAGCACTCAGCTTAAACAAAGCAAAGCAAATCATCATGATTTACTAGCAATTGTCCTGATCAGGATATGAGGTAGGGTCTGGAACCCAGCCCAGAGTTCACTGGACACAGGAAGAGATACACCCTGGGCAGGGAGCCAGTTACTCTAGCTATGTTTCCTACCAATTTGTATTTTAAATGAAAGGTTTTCCTTTTCTTATGTAATGTACATGCTTGGCCAGTCTTGTTAACTGTTAAAGTACCTGTCTATGCTACTGGTCTGAATGGGACACCAGTCCATTGCATGGTTGGGTAGGGCTTGCTGTTGCAGTCTGCACTCACAAACAAGGCCTGCGTGTGATACCCACCCAACCGGAAGGCACTGCCAGGATTTGAAACCAAGTTGTGGTTGTGAGTTAGTATATTAGACCAACCAGTAAGATATGTTCCAGCTAAAAACATGCAGGACTTGTTGTGGTTTTGCCCATACTGTGCTTAACATGCAGCCAGTGTAAATTGAATAAGACTGGGGTAAATATGATTTGACTTTATTTTAGTGGTTAAACGTTACATTAAAAACATGTAGTTTGCTTATAATTAGTTTTATCTCAATCTTTATTCTATTAGATCTGCATTTCAGGCGTGTATGCCCGAGGCATGGCAAGACGCAACAAGTTGGCTAAATCAAATCTGACTGATTGTTAAAGTGTAGTGCACTACATTGAGCGTACATGCTATTATTATATAGACTACGTAGTGCACTTATATAGGGAGCATATGGGAATTTGCCATTCAGCCTTGAACTCGGAATCATTTGAAGTTGACTCACAGGAAAATGGCCAGCTCCAAAGCAGTGCTTTCTCTCTCTAATCTCCTGAAACCAGCGCGACTGGGGAACACCGTGAAGGCCAGTTCAATTGATTACGACTTTTATTATCGATTGATTTATCACACAATATAATGTTTTGATTTTTTGGAAGCGTACATGGTAATCGCACTGCCGCATGGCAGATTGCCAAAACGATATCGTTAGCTAGGTGTAACTGAATGCGCAACGATGTTAGCTCGTTTCTTGGAATACCATTAAGGTGTACTGTTCGAAAAAGTTAAAAGCAATAAAATTTAGGATGCATTACGGAAAGAATGATAGTTTTGGTGCAACCAGGTTTTGACGTTAGCAGTACTAGCAGACTACCTGTTTTCTGACAATCAAGCCTCTTGTGATGGAATTGGCTAATACACAGCGTGTGAGCTCCTGACCAATCCGAACACAGCGTTAGGATGCATGCAGCCAATCCTAGCACAGTAGGCGGGAATTGACGGAATACAGGTGGGGTAAATGAATATTCGGACCTGCATGTTTTTTTTATTTATTTATTTATTCATGGTTAACTGATTCCTCAGGTTTTTGGAGCTGGACTTTCTAATCGGAGGGAGAATTCCACATCGACAGTGAGTTGTGATTTAACTTCTGACCACCTATTAATGTGTTTATTAAATCTGTAATATACTGTAGTAAATCTCGGAACCAGCCTTAATTGAAAAGAAGGCTTTATCCTCTTAACATTATTCATTTATTCATTTACAGACGCCCTTATCCAGAGCGACTTACAATTGATACATTCTTACAATCCAAGCAATTGTGGGTTAAGGGCCTTGCTCAAGGACCCAACAGTGGCAGCTTGGCCAAGCAGAGGTGGGATTTGAACCCTGGACCTTCTGGTCCAGAGTCCAGTACCTTACCCCCTAGGCTACCACAGCATTATGCACTCTTTTGCCAGTTTATTACGTACAGTTGCATTTTCTGTACATCACTGGCTTGAAAATCACGTCTACCCATTAGACATGGACTGAAATTTAGACAAATGGTTATCATCTGAATAAAATCAGTAAAAAAAAATAAAACACAATCGATATGTGACTGTAAATATATGGGGGAAACTGCCGTCTCTTAGCTGTTTAGTCAATACCGGTACACTACAGTATCCCATTGCTACGCAGGGTCTACATGTTGCTCAGTCAACATCCAGATCGCGTAACATGCAGTTGCACCAAGTGACTCGTACTTGGACTGCACTGTGAAGTCGAGCTTCCTGTGTCAGCCAAACCTGTGAACGTTGAAGGTTCATCTTGTTTGTCCTGTTTGTTTTTATACTAACACAATCTACAAGGCCAACTGTACGACGTACCATGGTTAGTAATTGTCTCTTTTTTTTTTCTCCTCCTTCCATTGTGGTTCACCCCTAAGAAACAAACCATCGTGAGTATTTTTATGCACGATATAAACACTATTAGTATCACAATCCTATCTGATAGCACATAAGTCTGATCGATGGTCTTGTTGTCCTCAGCCTCCTCCTGCCAGATATGGAGGAAGACACACGGTCACACTGATTCCAGGGGACGGCATCGGCCCGGAGCTGCTTAATCATGTGCGAGAACTCTTCAGGTCAGTCTCGGGAGTGATGAACGTGAGCAGTGTTGGTTAGAGATTTGAAAAAGTGGCTTGCATTATACGTCTTAAAGATGCCTCATTCACTCTGCGATTCAAGCTGAGCTGATTTGAGGCTTGTCGAATCATTTATTTACAGGTACTCAACGGTTTCCGATGGGGATACGTTAGTTGAGTTTATTATAAAGCGTGGAGTTTAATATATGCTGTGTATATCGTGGAGTAGGCCGCATTAAACGTGTTTAAAACACAAGCACCACTATTTGTGTTGGATGCTTTGCAGGTTCAGCTGTGTTCCTGTAGACTTTGAGGTGGTCAATGTCGACTCTTCCCTCACTACTGAGGATGACATCAACAATGCCATCATGGCCATTCGCCGTAATGGAGTTGCTCTCAAAGGTCAGTGCTTTCTGTGTAGTCCATCTCCATCTCTCTCCAACACTTGCTAAACTGCTGGATTGAAAATGGTCCACTTAACAGAAATCCAGCCACCGGCAGTCTTAATTTTGTTGACGAATGACTTTCGTCATAGTTTTCATCAATGACAAAACTAGGATGCAATGAACTGATACTTTTGTCAGTGAATAAGAACGAGACGACATCCAATCAGATCTGACAAGTTAGGAAACGATCCAATCATAACATGAGTATATGTGGAAAGGCGGGATGAGTTGGGTAGCGATCCAATCAGTAATGCGGTAGGTCGCAGATGTTTGATCAGACCCCCAGTGAGTGAACACGGTGTTTAAAAACTCCAGCAGCACTGCTGTGTCTGATCCAGTCGTACCGACACACTAACACTACGTTAAATTGGTGAAACGACTGCACCACCATTGGTAACCAGCTTTGTTTTGTTTTGAATCCCGTTGTAGGTAACATTGAGACAAACCACACTCTGCCAGCTTCACACAAGTCGAGGAACAAACTTCTTCGGTAAGGTGTCTTCGTTATGACGTACAATCATGTCCAATATTACACCGGCTGTGTTAGGGTTCTTGTTTCTCTTTAAGAATTGCAGTGATTTGATTTGGTAGACATTAACATCGAGCACTTATACACGTACTTGATAAGCTGATCATAACTGGATTTCAGCAGTTATCTAATTTTTTTTAAACTTTTGTTATTGACCAAATACTTATTTTCCACCCAGGCTGTGCACAAACATTGGTGTAACACAGTTGCCAGGTCCGCTTATTCTAAGAGAGCTTTTTTTGGGATGTGAACTGTGGATCTGGCAACCCCGGAATTAAATGCAGTGAAATGCCTACCGTACATTTATCTGAAACACAGAATATGCTCACGGAAATGAAGAATTTCATTATTTAGTAATTGAACTTTAGAGTTTACTTCACATCCTTCTGTGAGGCCATTGGGATTATGGGATTGCCAAAGCACATGACGACTCGCTGAATGGATTTCTGTTGAATAACGTGACCTCATAGCTCTCCCATTTCTGTTCTCATCTTAATCTCAGCACCAGTCTTGACCTGTATGCCAACGTGATGCACTGCCAGTCCCTGCCTGGGGTGCAGACCCGCCAAAAGGATATCGATGTCATAATCATCAGAGAAAACACGGAGGGCGAGTACAGCAGCCTGGAGCACGAGGTAAGCGCGGATATGCATTTGTTACCTCTCACACACACTTTATTTTTCCTGTAAAGCTGCAGTGCTTGATACGTTTTGAATTCCTCTAGAACGTTTGGTGATGTGGAACAGTTTTAGCAGCGCTCATGTTGGGCTGGTTTCACCTGTCACAGTCCTCATTATTATTATTATTATTATTATTATTATTATTATTATTATGTTTACAGTTGTAAACCTCAGTTTCTAGTAACTTCTGTTAATTGCAGGTTTTTGGGGGGTTTTTTCGTTTAGAAACTCTTATAGGAATATGTGCATTGGTTGCATTTCATAAATAAGAAGGGAATGTCTTTTATTGAATGTAAAACCAATCATGGTGAGAAATACCCAGTCGAGTTTCTGTGAGTCTCACCATGATTGACTGTTCCTAACTTGCAATTCCACATTCCACATTTACTAATAATTATGGTAATAATCATAACGCTTGACGTTTTAAACACCCAGTTTTGGATATGTGCAAAATTGTATCAGTTGCTCTCCTATCCACTTATTTTTACAACTTTTAAAAATATTTTTCTAATACTAACTTATTTAAATTTCACAGGTAAATAGATAACACATTCAAATGTATTTTTTGAGACAGAATCTCTGCTTATAGTCCATCTGCTTCAAGGTTCGACATGTTCGCAGATGCTCTTCTGTATACCTTGGTTGTAACGAGTGGTTGTTTGAGTTACTGTTGCTGTTCTATCAGCTTGAACCAGTCTGGCCCAGTCTGCATGTACTTAAGTGTTTCGGAACATCAAACCAATTTAAATATTAGTCAAAGACAACACAAATAAACCAAGAGGTAACAAAAGACCCCACAACAATATCCAAAGAACTGCAGGCCTCACTTGCCTCAGTTAAGGTCAGTGTTCATGCCTCCACCATAAGAAGGAGACTGGGCAAAAATGGTCTGCATGAGAAAGTTCCAAGACGAAAACCACTGCTGAGCAAAAAGAACATTAAAGCTTGAATCAATTTTTCCAGAACATATTTTGATGATCCCCAAGACTTTTGGGAAAACATTCTGTGGACTGACGAGACAGAAGTTGAACTCTCTGGAAGGTGTGTCTCATTACATCTGGTGTAAAAGTAACACAGCATTTCAGAAAAAGAACATTATAGCAGCAGTAACATATGGGGGTGGTAGTGTGATGGTCTGGAGCTGTTTTGCTGCTTCAGGACCTGGAAGACTTGCTGTGATAAATGGAACTATGAATTCTGCTGTCTACCAAAAAATCCTGAAGGAGAATGTCCGGCCATCTGTTCGTGACCTCAAGCTGAAACGAACTTGAGTTCTGCAGCAGGACAATGATCCAAACACACCAGCAAGTCCAGCTCTGAATGGCTGAAGAAAAACAAAATGAAGACTTTGGAGTGGCCTAGTCAAAGTCCTGACCTGAATCCTTGAGATGCTGTGGCATGACCTTAAAAAGGCCATTCATGCTCGAAAACTCTCCAATGTGGCTGAATTACAACAATTCTGCAGAGATGAGTGGCCAACATTCCTCCACAACGCTGTAAGAGACTCATTGCAAGTTATCGCAAACGCTTGGTTGCAGTTGTTGCTGCTAATGGTGGCCCAACCAGTTATTAGGTTTAGGGGGCAATCACTTTTTCACACAGGGCCATGTAGGTTTGGATTTTTTTTTCTCCCTTAGTAATAAACAGCTTCATTTAAAAACTGTATTTTGTGTTTACTTGTGTTGTCTTTGACTAATATTTAAATTGGTTTGATGTTCCGAAACACTCGTGTGACAAACGTACAAAAAACAGGAAATCAGGAAGGGGGCAAACACTTTTTCACACCACTGTAAATCCCAATAGGTCAACAGTCTTTGAAAAACTCATCTAGCACCAACCACCATGCCCTGCTTGATCTAGATGCCAGCAAACTTGTTGATATTCCATTTTCATTCAGTTGCTCTGCATTTTGAAGAGGGTCACTGTATCTGATTTTGTGTGTACGTGTTTAGAGTGTGCCTGGAGTGGTGGAGAGCTTGAAGATCATCACCCGGAGCAGCTCCTTGCGCATTGCTGAATATGCATTCAAGCTGGCCAGAGAGAAAGGGCGCCGCAAAGTAACAGCTGTACACAAAGCCAACATCATGTGAGTTCCAGCACGCGGTTAGTGTTTATGCTACAGTCATGTCGCGGGTTATCCACATGATCCTGGTCAGGGTTGTGGGCAAGCCGGTGCCTAGACGTGCCAGTGCAAGGCATGAACAGCCCTAGACAGAGCACCAGACCATCATAGGGCACACACTCATGCGCTAAGGGTGCTCAGAGTCAGGAGTAGATCCTCGTAAAGAGAAAAGTTATTCATAAAGCATCTTAATTAATATTGTTTGTGGATGCTCTTATTAGAGATGTGCTCACGCCCGAAATGAAAGCTAGATATGAACCAACCCCACCAGTCAAATAGATCAGACACGGCAGCAATCATACCTGAAAAGAGCGGAACCGCGTTTCCTCCAGTTCATACACTATCCAATAGACTTAAGAACACTACAAAATGGCCAGCATGGTAAATAAATCAAATCAGTAAACAAAGCAAATGAACATTTGAATGAATTTTTCAGGGGTACCATCGTTTCTGTCCAGGCCTGTTTCATGAGTTTATTTTTTAAAATAACTCTGTTGAAGCATGGTTGAAAAGCAAAGTCTGATTTTCATTTGTTCATTTTCATAGACTTTGTATTTATTATTACTTTTGTCAGATTAAAGTCATTTCTGTTACCATTGTTGGTTTTTCTCTATCTACTTTTAGGACTTGTGTGAAAATCTGATGATGTTTTAGGTCATATTTATGCATTTATTCTAAAGGGTTCACAAACTTTCAAGCACCACTGTAGCACTTAAAGGAAACTGTTGTTTACTCCTGCTGTGCGCTGACGACAGATTTCTGAACTGAGATTTGACTGAGCCTCCTCTATCGTGACCAACAGGAAGCTAGGTGATGGCCTCTTCATCCAGTGCTGTAAGGAGGTGGCCTCTGGATACCCCGACATCGCCTTCGACAGCATGATAGTTGATAACACGACCATGCAGGTGAGCGCCAGTGGTTTGATGCTGGCATATTCAGAGAGGAAGCGTGTGGTTATAGGCGCTCCTCCCTCGGTTTTTCGCTCACTGTGTTTGCGTTCCTTACCTGTGGTTTCAGCTCGTGTCGAAGCCACATCAGTTTGATGTCATGGTCATGCCCAATCTCTATGGCAACGTGGTTAGCAACGTGTGCGCAGGGCTAGTGGGAGGACCTGGGCTGGTGCCTGGAGCCAATTATGGCAAGGACTACGCTGTTTTCGAAACGGTAAGCCTGACGGTACTGAAGCTAAGGGCACGTAGGACTCGAAACATTATGATGCAGTCGGGCTTGGGAAAAACAGAAATCGTTTGTTTACCCGTGTGAGATTGTGTGTTTACCAGCGTAATGGAGCCTGCAGACTGGCTGATTCGGTGAAGTAATGGCAAACAGTGTTCATGTAGATGGATGAAAACGGACAGACTTTTCATAAAAGCTTGCTTTGTAACATTTCAGTCATTTAGCCAGACGTCCTTCTCTAGAGCGACGTAGGAGCGATACGATCTTACAGTCCAAGCAGTTGTGGGTTAAGGGCTCAAGGACCCAGCAGTGGTGGCTTGGCAAGAGGTGGGACTGGAACCCTGGACCTTCAGATGGACAGTTAAATCAGTTAAATAACCATTTCACCGCCAAGGAAGACTCTTACAAAAATCGGGTTTCTGTTTGCAACCAGCCAATAATCTCCCAGAGATTTACATTTACAGCATTTAGCAGACGCCCTTATCCAGAGCAACTTACAATTGGTACAGTCTTACAATCCAAGCAATTGTGGGTTAAGGGCCTTGCTCAAGGACCCAACAGTGGCAGCTTGGCAGAGGTGGGATTTGAACCCTGGACCTTCTGGTCCATAGTCCAGTACCTTAACCACTAGGCTACCACAGTCTCAGAAAATTATCTGTGCGAATGGGTCTTACCTGACTTCTTATTCACCAGTCCCTGTTGGACACTCTACATTAGGGACTGTGGTAGCCTAGCGCTTAAGGTACTGGAGTATGGACGAGAAGGTCTAGGGTTCAAAACCCACCACTGCCAAGGCAGCCTGTTTGGTCCTTAAGCAAGGCCCTTAACCCACAATTGCTTGGATTGTAAGATTGTATGTGTCTGAAGGGCGTCTGCTAAATGCCATGAATGTAAATGTGAAATGCTGTTGATGTGAATAGCTTGAATCCAGTTTGAAACGGAAGATCAAGGTGACAGGATTAATAAACCGACTTCTTGTCGAAGATTACGCATGCAGCGCTCGCCTGCCAGCCGAAAATGTGACGTTTATTTGCTGATATTTTGGAATTGATTGGGGATTTCATGTTTTGGCAGGCCACTAGGAACACTGGAAAGAGCATCGCCGGCCGAAACATCGCCAACCCTACTGCAATGCTGCTGGCTAGCTGTCTCATGCTGGACCATCTCAAGTAGGCTCAGTCACCCTGGCACCTCGGTCTTGTTTGGTACACCGAGTTACATCACCACACACATGGTTTTAAGGATCACTCTGACACAGCCGAGGCATATTTGCTGTTTGTTTTGTATCGTAGCTACCCTGTAACCATCAAAAATGATCACGTTATTATTAAAGGACATACGGTTTTGTAATACGTAATGGGCTGGTCAGATAATTGCGTGAACGAATCGGTGTATGTGCGCACGAGCAGCTGTGTAGAGCACATATTTAAATAAAATATAGACTATAAGAAGTTAGAGACCAAAATGGTCGTTGGCCAGACGTTATCATAGTTGCGTAGTCTCTAATGCTACTGTAATGTAAATATAAAGGGGTACTACTTACAATAGGACAGGCCATAAACTTGCGAACACCACTTACAGCTTGTTCCAAATATGTAGCACAAAATACACACAAACACAAAGTCTCTAAACAAATCAACCGAGTTGGGACGGTCTCTAGTCCAAATGTGAGCTAAGAAGCTTGGCCGGTAAGGTAGTGCTCTTTAACTCCTGCCTCTGCTTGTGGATCCGCAGTAATGATTGGTTTGTGTGACCAGCTGGGCAAAAGAAGCAAAATGTACAATGCAACAAAACTACTGCCATACATACAGTGCTGTGAAAAGTATTTGCCCCCTTACAGGTTTCTTTTTTGCACATTTGTAACACTTTAGTGTTCCCCATAATTAACAGCCATTAACCACATTTTTTTGGAAAGCCAAGCTCAATTTCTTTAGCCACACCCAGGCCTGAAGAAATTCAAGAAAAGATGAGAAACGAAGTCATTAACATCTATCAGTCTGGAAGGGTTATAAAGCCATTTCTCAGGCTTTGGGACTCCAGTGAACCACAGTGAGAGCTATTGTCCTCAAGTGGAGAAACCATGGAACAGTGGTGAACCTTCCAAGAAGTGGCCGGCCGACCAAAATTAGTCCAAGAGTGCATCGACGACTCATCCAGGATTTCACAAAAGAACCCAGAACAACATCTAAAGCACTGCAGGCCTCACTTGCCTCAGCTAAGGTCAGTTTCATGATTCAACAACAAGAAAGAGACTGATCAGAAATGGTATCCATGGAAGAGCTCCAAGGAGAAAACCACTGCTGGCAAAAAAGAACACGAAGGCCTGTCTCGCATTTGCCAAGAAACACTTTGGGGAAAATATTCTGTGGACTGACCAGACAAAAGTTGAACTCTTTGGAAGGTGTGTCCCATTACATCTGGGATAAAAGTAACACAGCATTTCAGAGAAAGAACATCATACCGACAGTCAAACATGGTGGTGGTAGTGTGATGGTCTGGGGCGGTTTTGCTGCTTCAGGATCTGGACGGCTTGCTGTAATTGATGGAACCATGCCCTCTAGAAAATTTAGGGGGGGGATTTGAACCCTGGACCTTCTGTCCAGTACCTTAACCGCTAGGCTACCACAGTCCACAAAATACTTCCTTCATCATTACATTTATGTCATTTAGCAGATGCCCTTATCCAGAGTGACTTACAATTGATACAATCTTACAATCCAAGCTATTGGGGGTTTAGGGCCTTGCTCAAGGAGCCAACAGTGGCAGCTTGGCAGAGGTGGGATTTGAACCCTGGACCTTCTAGTCCATAGTCCTGTACCTTAACCACTAGGCCACCACAGTCCCACAGTCTAAGGCATTAACGCAGTCTAAATCTGCCAGTAACTTGTTAGTAGGTGGAATGTCTTTGATGGTGCTGTCTCTGTAAAAGCCTTTGATACTGACCTTAACATTTCTAAGGATGTTATGGCTACAAACCAAGGACGTTTTGTTAACACAGCCTGCAGGGAACAAACCTGAAAATAGTGGATATCTGGACGTTTCTACAGTACTTCTTCAGTTGAATATTGAGACCTTACCAAAGAAACCTCATGTAGCATCTGAAATGGTGCAGAATGTTGCAGTATTGTTGCAGAAATGGCATTTTTAAGACCGTTCCATATAGACGTTATTCAATATATAAACAAAACATCTCGTTTGAACAGGGGTGCCCAAACCGTCTGTCAAATGATGTCATTTTCACTTTTCTTCCCTTCTAGAGTCCACGAGTACGCCAGCATGATCCGTAACGCCATCTTCGCCACTATGAATGAGACTCAGGTACGACATTTTGACTCTCTTGAGGGAAACACTCTTGTGTAACAGGTTTTTGTTGTTGCCAGGTTCAGGTAGGTATTTTCTCTGCAGGGAGTTGGTTTATATACATAACAATGACCATGTAATTCCTCTCCCAAGGCATCTTAACTCGCTCCTTAATTAGCAATAGTATGAGCTTGGTTCATGTTAGGACTGAATTGTTGTTCTGCTTGAGGCGTCGTCTTAAAGATGGCCTAAATGCCATTGCGTGCGTTTGCATGCACTTAAAATCTGCTTTTCGACAGTTATCGGATTATTGTCAGTAAAACAATCAGAGTCTACATGCACTTGGGTAATCGGATAAGAAAACAGCACATGACTCTGACAATAATCACATTTCTACTTTGCAACCAGCCAGTAATTTCACAGAAGGATGTGTTGTAAACGTCAAACTTGAATAATTAAATATTCTTCAGTTCCTTGAGCTTATACTGTTTCTGGGTCTCCCCAAAAGCATTTGGTAGCCTTTTCATAGGTGCTGCATTTAATTCCAGGGTTGCCAGATCTCATGAGCGAAACAAGCAACCAGGTCTAAGGAAACAAGCCCAACAGAAGAGAAGTTTCTTAAAATAAGCAGACCTGGCAACCACGTTTGATTCTGCTAGGCACTTCCGGTTGTTTGCGTGCATGCGCAGGCTGAGAAAACCGATCAGAGTAAGGATATACATGTGTGGAGAAATCTAATTACTGAGCTGAAATCCAGCTCTCTTGATCAGATTTATTAATATGATCTAAGAAATTGGAGTATGCTGTTTACATGACCGCTTGAATAATTTGATAACTGCAGAAATCTGATTATGATTGGATTATTAACTGCATGGCATTCACTTAGTCTTTATAAGAGTCACTCCAAAACCTCAAACACCTGATTTGAATGGGTGACCTGCTGTAACTAATGTTGCGTCTGCATCTGTCAAAGAATGGAAGGGAATAGTGTTCTGAATGGCTTTTTATCTCTATTTGCACCCATTTCTTTTTAGTATCACACCAGGTACTGAAAGCAAAGGTTCACATACTTTTGACACTGACTAATATGTAATACTGGATCATTTTCCTTAATAAATAAATGGCCAAGTATAATATTTTTCTCTCATTTCTTTAACTGGGTTCTCTTTATCTACTTTTAGGACTTGATGATGTTTTAGGTCATTTTTATGCAGAAATATAGAAAATTCTAAAGGGTTCCCAAACTTTCAAGCACCACTGTAGCTCTTGCTTTATTTGGAAAATAAAAGCCTGCATCCACACCGGCTCTTGGATGTGAGGTTGCCTGGTTCTGTTATAGAGTCTTGCTTGGAGTTGAATGAAGTGTAATTACTATGTGACCCAAGAGAAAGAAAGAGCATTCGTTACGTAGTCGAGAAGAAGTTGGCAGCCCTGTCGTGCCAGTGTCATTGAAAGCTACACTTTGTTTAGCCACATTCAAAGCTGCTGTTCCATTTGCATGCACGTTTATTCGCTTGCTTTACTTTGCAAATGCTGCGAGGTCAAGCATTCGCTCACGACAAACTGTGATTTCGTGATGGATTCAAAACCATTGGATTGGACACAATCCTGATTTGTATATTAAAATAAACGCGTTCGTCAACCAGCCATAACAAGAAAGACACCTGCCTAATTATGCAGGTACCCCTTATACCACCAGAGCTCGGAGTTATCGAGGCAAGAACTCAGGAAGGTGTCCTGTCATATCCAGCATCAAGATGTTAGCGGCAGATACTTTACATCCATTAAGCTGGGATCGATTTTGAGACCACCATAGATTTGAATTTGGTCCAGCACATCCTAGAAATACTTGAGCAGGTTGAGAGCTGGGGAATTTGGAGGCCAAGTCAATATTTTCTTGTATTGTGTGTGTTTGGGTTGCGTGCTGATGTGTGAAAAAAGAATCAGGTGGATGTGCTGAAAAAAATCCTGATGGCTTTCACGGACTGTAGTAGCCTAGTGGTTAAGGTACTGGACTACGGACCAGAAGGTCCAGGGTTCAAATCCCACCTCTGCCAAGCTGCCACTGTTGGGTCCTTGAGCAAGACCCTTAACCCACAATTGCTTGGATTGTAAGATTGTATCAGTTGTAAGTCGCTCTGGATAAGGGCATCTGCTAAATGCTGTAAATGTTTAATATAAGAGCAAAATCAAAATTTCCCCAGAGGTCTAGGGGTGTAGCTTATTAAATCGGTTTATAACATCAGCCAAATATGTCATTTGACCGGTGGCACCCAATGTTTTGCATAAGACTACGTTTGAGAAATGCATGGAATTTCTGTTTAAGGGTCTTTCGTTTTTGTTTTTTGTAGTTGCACACACCGGACATCGGGGGGCAGGGCACTACCTCAGAGTTGGTGCAGTCTGTCATGAGGAACATCAAGAGCACCGGACCCCTCACTAAGGAACTCTGATCTCGTAACGCACCTACACTACAGGTATACATAGTACAGAAACACTTCACACGCAATGTGCAATTAAAGATCAAGTTCTACAGCTCACTGCACACGCTGTATAAGGTGAAGCAGCAGAACAGGTTCTAAGTGTTTAATAGGGAGATAACACCTGCTGCTGTTGCTTTGTGTAACCTTGTACATGGCCAGGTGGAATCTAGTGTTGGGTCAATAATCAGTATTACCAAATGCAGCGATAAATAAACATTTATATATTTAAATGATCAATTTGGCATTATCATAAACACACCAGTTTTTTACAAAGTATGTGTAAAGTTATTTACGTACACTTAACATTTTATAAACAACAGTTAAATTTATCATAACTCGCGATCATGGCTATATTCTGTATATTATATTATGTGTGTGTGTGTGTGTGTGTATGTATGTATGTATGTATGTATGTATGTGTGTGTGTGTGTGTGTGTGTGTGTGTGTGTGTGTGTGTGTGTGTGTGTGTGTGTGTGTGTGTGTGTGTGTGTGTGTGTGTGTGTGTGTGTGTGTGTGTGTGTGTGTGTGTGTGTGTGTATATATAATAGCAGTTTATGGGTGCGATCACGTGTACTTCCTCCTGACTGACACTTGAATGATTTCCTTCTCTCCACAGATGGTCGAGGACATGCACACTCCAGCCTTGATATTGTCATTCTATTTAAAGTACGATTCCAGAGTTTTTCGGCTTCTATTTGGAATCACCTGCCTTCTTATTTACCAAAATATGGGTTTTTGTATTATTTATGTGGTCTTTATACCGGGCTAACGTTTATAGTGTCACATCCTACAGTTATTACAAGTACAACGGGAATGTCGCAAGCACATAATCAAGTCTAACCTTATGCACATGAATATGTTTATTAAAATATTTCTGACGTACATTATGTGCGACTCTTGCTTAACACTGTATTATGGTTTCCATGATAGTGGTGTAACTCTTGTACCGCGAGGGAACGTTTCTGGCGCAGTTACAATGGCATGGAAAGGCCAAACAACTTAAGCATGCTTGTACTGAAAAGCGTATTTTAGTCGACTGTTTACTGGAGCAAAAATAGACCATGGTAACGAAACTTTTAACCCAGACATGCCAGTGAAACAGTGATGGTATTTCAAGTATTACAGTATTGGGAGAAAGTTTGAGAAAGTTTGGCCACCCCTGCTAAAATTAGGTGGTGATCTGAACTCTTGCAGGAAATGTCCCTACGTCACGCACTGCTAATTTCCTCAGCGCAGGAGAGTATCATACTGCATATCGCTTGGCAGTGGGGGAGAAAAAAATGTAATTCAAAATTCAGAGTACAGTTTCTGCTAAATATGTATTTGTGTGTTATTAGATTCCCATTGTAAAAGCGTAACCTGTACTTTTTATTTAATCGAATTGTGCCTACGGGTGTTTTATTGAACAAATATAAGCGAAAAATAGTCACATAAATGGTATGGGTATAACGATGCGTGCAAAAATGGGAAGCTGTGCATTGTTGTTGGGAGTATGCGTTCTGATCACGCCATTACCTTTAAGCAGTTACATTTTTTGATCACCAGAGGGCGCAGTCATACTACTTTTTGTTTACATATTTATAGAAGAAAATTTCACAAAGTACACACACATTGAGCTGTTATTCTTCAGAAATAAAGGAATGTTTTCACAAGCTACAGTAGAACATTGTTTACCTTTTTAAACCCCTGTTTAGTAATTACTTTTAATTGCGTTGTTAAACTTGTTCAAGAAAATGTGAAAAGAGTGAGAAAATCGAATTTTGAACTCTCTATTATGAATCGAATCAAATTGTGAGCAGAGTGTATTGTTACATCTCTAGTAAATAGTAGTATTTCTTCCATAATACTCCCATTGCGTTACGTAGGGCCAATCCAGTCCGCTATGGATTGTGATAACTGGATGTACAAGCCAGTGTTGGTGCCTTTGTCAGCTGATCCAAACACTCCCACTATGTTACTATGGGCTTGAGGATTGTTCATGTAGGTAACGTCCTTTGACAGGTGGAAAAACACCAGCACCCTTTTACTCCAGCACTCTGGTGTGCCTCTGCTGATGCCTTCTCCGTAGATGCTGTGCTTTCCTCATCGTGCCTCAAGGTCTGGACAGAACTGTTTGGTGTCATGCTATTGTATCCGCACATATCTAGCCTATTAAGAGTTGTACAGTGTATTGGTTATACTGAGGCTTTTCCACATCAAGTCTGACTAATAAAGTGGTTTGGTATTACTCTCGATGGGGTTTTTTCTGCTTCCTAATTACATCTGTTCTTTTATAACCACAAGTAGCTGTGGACTTGTTAATGTGTGCGTAGGCCATATAATTTAATGACAAACTGCTTCCAGGGTCCAGGCGATGCTTTGTTCTGGCACTTAAAAGCCATCCAATTGTCTGGGTCGTCCCTTGAGTAATGGCTCTGCATGAGGCCAGGAAGACCAGCCAAACGATCCTACCATTAAGATTTTTACTGGTGTTAATGCCAACTTCCTTGCTACTCGGTGCTTATTTGGAGGTGCTTCAGTAACTCGTGCCCAATTGCAGATCTTTGTTTTGGGTTAGCCAGCCAGAAAAAGATCAAATTCAATTTAAGCCCCATTTGAGAACAGCGTGGGGGGTTAAAAGGTTATAGATGGGCTACAACGCCAAAACTTAACAAGCCGAATACTGAAGCGTTTGTTTCTGGAGGCACCCATTGAGGAAATCTGATGAATGTAGCGCTTTTTCCTGTAGTTATGAATGGCCCAGCTCCACAGAAGCAAGCCAAGACTGACATAGTGAAACCTTAAACTCCTAATTGTGGTAATTAACGTCTTGCGTAGGCGTTTTAAACAACATCTCGCTTGTGGATCCGTTAAGTGTTTTCCTCCTGTGAAAATGGTAGGCTATTTGAGCTTTCATCACGTCACTAATAGTGTTATAAAGTTAACATGTATAATATACAACACTTACTGGCCACTTTATTACCACATGTAGCTTCTATTTACACTTCGTGGCACTTTTTAGGAGGTTCACCTGCCATACAGACGGTAGGCAAATGCAGTTTATCCTATACGTTGAGACTCGCAAACGGTGACTTCAGACACGATTAGAGACTTGACTCGATAACAATCTTTATTTCAGGTCTTTTTATCTTAATATATTTCATCCGTTTTTGTTTGGTGAGCTGCATTCAGTTCCATCCTTTGCAATACACAACGTCACGCACGCGCAGCCACATAACGAAGCAGCATACATCGTCGCGGAGGCAAGTTTATCTGCTGGAGCTGTCTCGATACTTTTGGATACCGTAATACGAACAAGCGAACGGCATGCAAAGTCTGCGGCATCGGAATAAAGAAGCAACGGCGGATTTCCTCCGGCATCTCAAAGCGCAGTCAGATAGGTCAGTCACTTGGTGATGTGGAAAAAGAAGATACGATAAACATATCGCATATGGACAAGTAACGTTAGCAAATTAATCTTAGCATTAGCAAACTGTCCCACCAATGACACAGTCAAATTACAGATTTACTTTTTACCACATGACGTTAAAAATGACTAATTATTAACACAGCCAGTTAATTGATGCTCAACACAAACGACATGTTTCCTGTAGCTGAGAACAAAAATACCTCAAATATTGCAAAATATTGCAAAAAAAAAATTGCAAGTTAAATAATATTAAAATATCCGTATGTAAAATGACTACATTTACATTACATTTACATTTACAGCATTTAGCAGACGCCCTTATCCAGAGCGACTTACAATTGATACAGTCTTACAATCTAAGCAATTGTGGGTTAAGGGCCTTGCTCAAGGACCCAACAGTGGCAGCTTGGCAGAGGTGGGATTTGAACCCTGGACCTTCTGGTCCATAGGTCCAGTACCTTATCCACCAGGCTACCACTAAGATACCTTCACTCAAAAAGGTAAGCACTTATTACACATAATGAATCATTATTCTATTGTAAGGATGTGTGTGTACAGGTTTAGGTTGGGACTGTGGTAGCCTAGCAGTTAAGGTACTGTACTCTGGACCAGAAGGTCCAGGGTTCAAATCCCTCATCTGCCAAGCTGCCACTGTTGGGTCCTTGAGCAAGGCCCTTAACCCACAATTGCTTGGATTGTAAGATTGTATAAATTGTAAGTCGCTCTGGATAAGGGCGTCTGCTAAATGCTGTAAATGTTTACTCTGTTGGGATGTCCAAAGGAAAATGTCCAGCTTACGTTTGATTTTAACTAAATGTCTAGCTTACTTGAAAAAAGAAAGGGGCCAAAATGATAAAACCTATAGAAGGAACTCAAGGAAAAAAAACTTGAAATGGTGTTAATTTGTGCCAAAGAAGATTTGCAATGAATCACTTTATTCCTTTGGTCTGTGTGTATGTCCTGGGCGGGGGCACAGCTTTTTTAGGTACCTAGGTGGGGGGAGTTGCTTCTTAGCTATTCAGCCCCATACTCAGCAGGGAGCAATGCAGCATGTGTTAGTACTGTAACCAGTACTAAAAATCTTGTAGCTCTTTGAGCCAGCCCATTTCCAACATGTAGACTACGAGAACCAACTGTTCTCTTACCATCTAATGTCTCAGAGCTTGACATGGGACGTTTTAACCAGGAAGTTAACGTAATTTGTTATTTGATCGATGAGTTATGTTTTGGCTCATTGGTGTGCTGGAACATATGATAGTAGTGAGCGATTCTGCAATAGTTAAGACCAGTTTGTCATAGTGGGTGGCTGAAGCATGCCATCATACTCTTTCATGACTCTATCACTGTTATTTTTGTATACAAAATGATCAAATTCTTGCCAGAAAAACCTTGTATTGCAGCATGTTTTCAACTAGTGACATGGCTTACACTAGTACCCAGTGAACCCCACAAGTCACTTTAATCATGTTTAGTTTATTGTCAAAATGTTTTGCTGGTCCTGAGGAGAAAACCAAACAATGAAAGAATTTTTAACAGACCCTCCCAGCTGAGATTCCAAATTCCAAAAAAACCTAGTGTACTTGGCACTACTAACATGCCAGATGTAGGACAAGTGAAAGCAAAGACTTGAATAAAGGAAGGTTATGGTGGCCCTGTTATTCTGTGGGTTGGACATGTCCCATTAGACTGAAGGATCATTGCATATGGGACTGTGGTGGCATAGTGGTTAAGGTACTGGACTCTGGACCAGAAGGTCGAGGGTTCAAAACCCACCTCTGCCAAGTTGCCACTGTTGGGTCCTTGAGCAAGACCCTTAACCCACAATTGCTTGGATTGTAAGATTGTACCAATTGTAAGTCGCTCTGGATAAGGGCGTCTGCTAAATGCTGTAAATGTCAATGCATATCAATACAGAGATATCACAACTGAATAATCACAATAATTATGAATTTTGTTACCGTGACTCAGTTTTATAAGAGTATAAGAGGTTGCTGAAAATCTTTTTCATTGACTAAAATGATTACATTTTACAAGTATCAATGTGCCACCACGTGAGGAATACTTAAGGCCAGTGATTGTTCTTATTAATTGGCAAATGCCAGACTTCGATGCCATGAACTCACAGAGAAGCTCTCCACTTCAGCCACAACCATCCCCCATCTTTACCTGTGCCTCTGATGGCCCATGTCTGCACGGGTTTACTCGAGTGTGATGGTGTCTGGCTAGTACTAGCAGAAAGTATGAACCAAAGATATTTCATGTTTTGTCTGGTCAGCTTAATTTCTTCTATTCATAAACATGCATTCCTGCAATTCAGGCCTGGATCTCATTCCAAACAAAATTGTTACGATAAAGCATTTACCACTTTGTAATGTTGCCATTCCTGCTCACTCCACTTAAGAGGTTTGGCACCAACAATACCAAGTTATGAAGTGTTTCAGATGTCATTTTGTCCGTGTTATTTTGTCAGATTATGTTGCCATTACAGAAATGTAAGTTCACTTTGCCAAGTGTGCTAACACAACCCTGGCTTTTGGACCAACGTTTTATGATTTGAGGTGGTACAACACTACACTCAGGAATGTCATGCTAATGGTGGTATATCTTTACATACTGTTTACTATGCTACTACAGTGGTACCTTGGTTGTACCGAGTACCGAGCAAATTATTCCCATAAAGAATAATGTAAATTGAATGAATCCCTTCCAGACCCACAGAAAATCCACACAGCATAAGGCATTCCATGCATTAATGGAGTTGTACTGTACAGGTGCTCCCTGTTTTACAATGGGGATATGTTCCAACAAATCCGTCATAAGTTAAATGTAACATGAACTGAACAGTTTAACGAGTGTTTGGTAAGTCAAACACTTGAACTCTGTGTTCTGGAGCATTCAATTCCTGTTTTGCTTTCAGTTGGCTTTTATAAAAACCTTTTTAGCCACTAAGATGTAAAACTAAAGACAAAAATGATAAAAAATAGTGGTGATCTTCTCTGAGGGTTATTTTGTACCTGAATCACTGTGTACTGAATCGTGACTCGAGTCATGCGGCTCATACAAGTTTAAGCAAGTGCATCGAGTAACGAGCAAACGACGAGAACCGAGACCAATTTTTCTAGTCAAAATGTGTAGAGAACCGAATTTGAAGAGGTCCGAGGCCCCAAGTCTTGGATTAGTGTATCCACTGCACCACTTGAGTGCAAATATCAATGTGTTTTAATATAACCAAAAAAAAAGAAATCTAAATCAAGACTGTTCTGTCATGCCAGATTTAGCACAACACAAAGGTACAATGGAAAGCTCCAGAAAAGAGCGACTTGTAGGAACATCAGGAGGCCTGGAGAAAACAGGTTAATGAAGAGATTGTTTGGAAGCATCCGTGAACACTCCGTGTTTTTTCTCCAGAACTCCTGAATGTCACTGGAGGGCAAACTGTTGGCTGAAACACATAGACCTTTTGTTCTGCGATTAGTTTTCATTTCCAAGTTTGCACTTGTTTATAAACCATTTCCATGTTATGTCTCACTTCAGCCCTAAGGTCCTCCAAGTTCCATCTGCTGTATCGACAATGCTTGAACCCAATCATTTCATCAAACTCTGATGACTTGCAGGATTTGGCATGGCAATAAGTAAATCCTAGCAGAATGTTTATTTTATATATTTGTACACCTGTCGGTACGTACACATCACTGCCACGGCTGTTTATTGGATCTTCTGGAAGTGATGAAAACTATCAATAGATACTGTGTTGGAGAAAAAAGGCTTTTTGTTGTTGGTCTTGGTATTATCACAATCCCAACCTTTTGCAGTGCTCCAGTCCTAGTTGTCGGAACAACGACTTATCCCTGAACAGGTTGTGTTAAATGATTAAAATAATGTTTTACTAATATAAATATTGGTTCAAATTCATGAATGTGCACACTGAGATGTCGCCAGTTCTTGTTGTCATCCAGCAGGGCAATGGGTACATGATGTGTATTTACCTCCATTTGTCCCAATAGTAGTACATTGGTACCAGTATTTATATAATAGTAGCCAAACCTGTCAAAAACACTGCAGTGTTTAAAAAGACAGGCCAAGATAAACCAGATAAACTGCTCAGAATAAAGCCCTTTATTAACACAGCCAAATAGCACGAGTAGTAAAAACTGGGAGCAGTGCCTAGTCTAACTGGTTACTAGGGGAAAGGAGCTACACTACCTAAAACAAGCATCTCACTCATGGATAGGTGAATAACAGAAATGTAAAAATAGAACAAAAGTAAATGCATAACCTGCATAACTATGTACAAGCAGTGCATGCTGAGAGCCACTGAAGCCATCGAGGCCACCCTGGCACTTACGAGGAAGGCTGGGGTCACCATAATACATTGACATTTACATTTATTTCACAGGCGCTCTCAAACTGAGTAACAAAAAAGTGTCCAGAACCGCATTTGGGTATAATAAACATCACGTCTAATTAATATAGTACACACTTCAGTTAGAAAAAGCAACTTAGCAGCTGGAAATCACATATTTCAGAAAATTAGTTTGTATTGGTTTGTAGCACACAGCCATACCAACAGCCAGGCTAACGACCCACTGATAACCAGCTTGTACAGGTCACAAGTACAAATAACAAGGATTTCAGTATCAGAGTTTCTCAACAATGGCAAATTGTGTCATAAAATCTATAAAATACAGAATACACAAGTTTCATCATATTTTGTTAATTGCTCCATTTTATTCTAGCATTAACAAGTCTGTTAAGTTTTGAGATCCAACAAATAACACTAGAGGATCATCTGGAAAGGTGCTCAAACATTGGACAAATTTAATGTTTCGTTTTTGCCAGTGTAGTTTAAAATATATAGAGCCTATAAAAAGCCATCATACTCATTTGAAATAATTACAGTGGTGTCTCGGTTCTCGACCGTCTTGGAACTTGTTGAGACAGACCAGTTTCTGTCATAAAAGACCTGTAAGTCCAACTTTGTAATCTCTATAATTTATTCGAGTGCTTGTATGGTGGCTCCACATCACCACGATAAAGGATGAACTAAGAACCAAAGGTGTATGTTAAAGATCTTCATCAATGCCGTTATAACTGATAATTTGGGCAACTGGAATATTGGCACAATCTTCTACGCTCACCTGCTTACAAGTCCAAAAAAACACAATGGCATGTCATAGAAGCATTTGTGCGTGCCTGTTTAATTTCCAAAACTGCCCAATCCACGCTACCACTAAGAAAATCTATTCCACCTGGATAGAGCCTTATTCTGAAAGCCATGATTTTGCAGTCTGGGAGCTTCTTTGACCGGTCTTCTTCTAACTTGACGTGATGAGTCCAGCGGGAGTTGCATCACAGCACACAGATGAACTGTTGTTCTTCAGATAATAACATGGAAAGCTTTCTGGCCTGGTTAAAGGAACGGCTTGGGTTCCGTTTCCACAATGTGTTATGGTTAGCCAATGCAATGCTTTTCAGTCCACTAGAAGGAAGCATGGGGATGATGATTCAAGTAGATTCCAAATGCTATCAGTGGAAGATTCTTAGAGTCAAGAGCCAAACAGTTTTTTTCAAATCTAAAAAAATGGGAAATATGGTTTTTATTGCAATTTTGGAAGGTCAAGAATGAAAATGAGACAAATAATCATCAAGAAATTAGTCTAGAGCTGTAATTTGTTCATGTTGGATGTGTGGTTTGTAAGGCAGTGTAATGATTTTAGCAGAATGAATGCCATCGGTTGAAAACCCAGTTATATGCTCCAGCATTAATACCCATAATTTGTGGTGCCACCTTCATCCAAGTCGTAATCCAGTAAAACTCTGCTACAACCACGTCAGAATAATGAATATTCAGATAATGGGAGCCCTATATGTGTTATTTCCTCTGGCAAAATCCCTACCTGGTTCCTGAATACAGTGGTATCTCGGTTCTCAACGTTAATTCATTGCAGAAAGCTTGTCAAAAACTGAAAACCATGAGTACTGAGCAGATTTTTCTCATAAGGATTAATGTAAATTGAATGAATCCGTTCCAGACCCCCAGAAAATCCACACTGTATAAGGCACTATATGCATTAATGGAGTTGTACTGTACAGGTGCTGCCTGATTTATGATGCGGATATGCTCCGACAAATCCATCATAAGTTAAATGTATCATGAACTGATGAGTTTAATATAGTCTAGACTGTATCATAGCGGAGCTGACTGTATAAACCTCGTAAACAGCAACGTTTAAAACAGTTACATTAACCTACAGTTGGCCAAAATCATTAACACAAAGCTTATTTTATAATAAAGTCTTGAAAATCTCATGTAATTTAGTGAGTCATGGATTGAAAGTGAAAAGGAAAAGCAAAACACTTGCTGTATTTGGACTGTGGTAGCCTAGTGGTTAAGGTATTGGACTCTGGACCAGAAGGTCCTGGGTTCAAATCCCACCTCTGCCAAGCTACCACTGTCCTTGAGCAAGACCCATAACCCTCAGTTGCTTGGATTGTAAGATTGTAAGTCGCTCTGGATAAGGGCATCTGCTAAATGTTGTACATGTAAATCTGTATTGGTGAACTCAAGGCGCTAGCATAGCTGATAATGTTGACTGCTCAGCCTGTATTCTGGAAGACCCAGTTTTCCTTTCGGTTGGCTGTTATCAGTACCCATTATGGGACCCATATGGACTTGCACTAAGAATATAGTACTGTAGATGTCAAAATAAAGAAAAAAACAAGAAACAGCAGACACTCTGTTCTAAGCAACAGCAATTGTGAATCTGAATCACTGTGTACTGAATCGTGAATCATGAATCATGAATCGAGTTACGCAGCTCAACTCATACAAGTTTAAGCAGGTACCGAGCAAACAATGAGAACCGAGACAAATTTTTCTAGTCAAAATGCGCAGAGTACCGAATTAGACAAGTTCCGAGGTGGTCGAGAACTTCTGCCTCTCTTAGAGTAAGACCTCTTTTATCGCATATAACAATGGAGTCTTCATAGTGGGGTTTGATTATAGTACACAGACATATTCTACCTAACACAAAATAATACTGGAAATGGTATGCACTGCCTTATATTTAATAACTAGCACAGTAGTACAGAAGTGTGTGTGTGTGTGTGTGTGTGTCGGTAAAATTCAGAATTCCGTATAGCTAACATTCATGCATTGGTCACTCAGTCGACCTCTATAAACTTACTCTAACTATCTTCAGGGCTTCATTACTGCAGTCTCAATGCAACACTGACCTCAAGTTTCCACTTGAATTCTGCAGACCTTTAACGTTGTGCTTCTTTGTGCTTCTCATTCTATCCCGTCCAGCCTGCTTCTGTTACATAACACCCCAGAGCATTGCCAGTCTAAGAAAAATGAGACCTTTTCAACATACTTTACCACATGCAGGTCAAGTGTTTTAGCCAACGTGTCAAGCAGTTGTTTTCATGGCACCGTTTAGTATCCATCATACGTCAGGTTCTTCCTGCATATTCTTTTTTTAAGCACTATTGACACAGAGGACCACTAACTTCAATACAAGGTGTACATTGCTTTTGTGTGGCGAAGGCTTCACGAGGAAATTGCACATGGGCTGTCAGACTGAAGCCAGTGGGGAACAAAGTTCATTTAATCATTCAAAGTCCCAAATGATCATTCAAATGTCCCAAGTTCCCTGTGCAATCCAGGTTTTTCAAGTTTTACCACACTCTTCATTGCCAGTAGCATTGTAGTACTAGTCTCGAGACTATAAGCGAGTGGTCTCGGTCTCGTCTTGGTCTTGAACTTGTTTGGAATCGGTCTGGGGGTAAGGCGGACCAGCCAAGTCCAACTCATCTGTCTGAGGTAACGTTAATCATTAATCATACATCTAGAGTGTAGTATTGTGATTATATTCCAGTTCTGTTTATTGTTAGATTTTAAGATAAAGCTGGATAGAAAAAGTATAGATTTATCAACATTCTGCGAGGTAAAATATCTCCGTTCTATCAGGAACCCCACTGCTAAAACATCATCATCAGAGATATATAATACGGAACATAATTTCCCCAAAACTGTCTATTATAAACAAATACATTAAGAGCCCAGGACGGTTGATGTACAGCACTGAGTTTTGTTCCTCTACCTTTCCAGCTCAAATCGTTGCGGGTTGGTCATTAACAGCTTCGTCTTCCGAATTGAAATGGAAACGTTTTCAAATCCAGTGGATTTTGTAAACTAATTATGATTCATTATACTTGTGTAAATATAACGATGCTGCTTTATTATGCTGGCATTGTTGCTAGGTTACGTGTGTATGTTTTGGACTAATACTTGAAGAGCTTCGGTCAGGGTGCCATTATCGTGCACCTGGAACATCTTTCAGCAAATCAGATTGCAGGGTTGGAAGTAACTGTGTTATAATAATAATTAATCATAATTTTAGGCTATACAGTGGTGCTTGTTTGTGAACCCTCTGGAACATTATATACTTCTGCATAAATATGACCTAAAACATCACTGGATTTTCACATAACTGCCTAAAAGTAGATAAAGAGAACCCAGGTAAACAAATGAGACAAGAAATATTATACTTGGTCATTTATTTGTTGAGGAAAATGATCCAATATTACATATTAGTGAGTGGCAAAAGTATGTGAACCTTTGCTTTCAGTATCTGGTGTGACCCCCAATGTTTCACAGATGGGATAAAGTTCTTATGCTGGAATGCAGTGTTTTCCTTTCTTCAAACATAACGCTTTTCTTATAAACCAAAAAGTTCTATGTTCACAAAACATTATTCCAATAGCCTTCTGGCTTGTCCACGTGATCTTTAGCAAACTGCAGATGAGCAGAAATGTTCTTGTTGGAGAGCAGTGACTTTATCCTTGCAGCCCTGCCATGCACACCATTGTTGTTCAGTGTTCTTCTGATGGTGGACTCATGAACATTAACATTAGCCAATGTGAGAGAGGCCTTCAGTTGCTTAGAAGTTACCCTGGGGTCCTTTCTGACCTCGCTAACTATTGCACGCCTTGCTCTTGGAGTGACCTTTGTTGGGACATTTGAGCCTACTACGTAACCCGGTGTTATTGGTGTACAACCCCAATTCTAATGAAGTTGGGACGTTGTGTAAAACATAAAAAAAAAAACAGAATACGATGATTTGCAAATCCTTTTCAACCCATATTCAATTGAATACACTACAAAGACGAGATATTTAATGTTCAAACGGATAAGCTTTTTTTTTTTTTTTTTTGCAAATATTCACTCATTTTGAATGTGATGCCTGCAGCACGTTCCAAAACAGTTGGGACAGGGGCAACAAAAGACTGGGAAAGTTGAGGAATGCCCAAAAAACACCTGTTTGGAACACAGGTAAACAGGTTCATTGGAAACAGGTGAGTGTCATGACTGGGTATAAAGGGAGCATCCCCGAAAAGCTCAGTCGTTCACAAGCAAGGATGGGGCGAGGTTCACCACAAATAGTCCAGCAGTTTAAGAACAACGGTTCTCAACGTTCAATTGCAAATAATGTAGGTATTTCATCATCTACATTCCATAATATCATCAAAAGATTCAGAGAATCTGGAGAAATCTCTGCAAGTCAGCAGCAAGGCCGAAAACCAACATTGAATGCCCGTGACCTTCGATCCCTCAGACGGCACTGCATTAAAAACCGACATCATTCTGTAACAGATATTACCACATGGGCTCAGGAACACTTCAGAAAACCATCGTCAGTGAACAGTTCATCGCTCCATCTACAAGTGCAAGTTAAAACTCTACCATGCAAAGCCAAAGCCATATATCAACAACACCCAGAAACACTGCCGGCTCCTCTGGGCCCGAGCTCATCTGAGATGGACTGACGCAAAGTGGAAAAGTGTCCTGAGGTCTGACGAGTCCACATTTCAAATTGTTTTAGGAAATCATGGACGCCATGTCCTCCGGGCCAAAGAGAAAAAGGACTGTCCGGATTGTTATCAGTGCTAAGTTCAAAAGCCAGCATCTCTGATGGTACGGGGGTGTGTTAGTGCCCATGGCATGGGTAACCTGCACATCTGTGACGGCACCATTAATGATGAAAGGTACATACAGGTTTTGGAGCAACATGTGCTGCATCCAAGCAACATCTTTTTCATCAACATCCCTGCTTATTTCAGCAAGACGATGCCAAGCCACATTCTGCACGTGTTACAACAGCGTGGCTTCATAGTAAAAGAGTGCGGGTACTAGACTGGAGTCCAGACCTGTCTCCCATTGAAAATGTGTGGCGCATTATGAAGCACAAAATGCGACAACAGAGACCCAGGACTGTTGAGCAACTGAAGTTGTACATTAAGCAAGAATGGGAAAGGATTCCACCTACAAAGCTTCAGCAATCAGTGTCCTCAGTTCCCAAATGCTTATTGAGTGTTGTTAAAAGGAAAGGTGATGCAACCAAACTTTTTTGGAACGTGTTGCAGGCATCACATTCACAATGAGTGAATATTTGCAAAAATCAATAAAGTTTATCCGTTTGAACATTAAATATCTTGTCTTTGTAGTGTATTTCATTGAATATGGGTTGAAAAGGATTTGCAAATCATCGTATTCTGTTTTTATTCATGTTTTACACAACGTCCCAACCTCATTGGAATTGGGGTTGTAATTTGGTTGACAATTAACTTAAAAATCTTCCTCTCATGTGTCTCCATTACTTTTACCAAACTTGAGAGCTCTACTGTTTCCACATGGTCCAGAATAAAACTAATTTGTATTTCTTTTCACTGTCATTTATTGTTTATGCACTTATGTTTTGAATTTGTTCTGTTTATACTGCTTGAGTATAGACCACTCCAGAGCTAGCATTTGTTTTAACTTTATTTTATTACTTTTTTGTATCATTACATACTCAAAGTATTCTTCTTTGCTGTGCCTTCAGCTCAAGACAAGGGCAGATGCTTGACCCAAAGAAGACAGCAAAGCCACCGTGAGTGCAGCAGCAGTGTTTATTTACTTGTAATTGGTGTTTGCAAGTGGATCAGATAACTCGGACTTGCTTAAAAGGAAATAAAAGAAACAAGCTGTTTTCCGGCTTTATCCTCTACATGATCAGCTAACATCTTAGTACCGCTCTGCTCGCTAAAACGCTCATATGAGAGAGCAACACAAAAATAATTTCCGTTTTGGTGCAGCACAGAGGAATTTGGAGAAGCATTAAAATAGAGTTATGGAATTGAATCGCGTTAAATCGCATTATGTTTAATCGCAGAATGATGCATGTTTTGCAGCTGATTTTCATTTGTACTCAACATCTGGTGCCTCTCGTGCCCAAGCATAGTCAGTCAGCACTCATAGATTCCATTTACCTTAATACCGCTTTTCCTAGTGAATCCTCTCACCATGTTTGTCACTGACGAGCAGGGAAGACGTCCAAGTGTGAACTTAATTTCATTTTCCAATGTAATTTTCAGTTTGACGTTACACTTGTTTTGTGTGCTTTAAACAAGCTTGAATTTATCAACCAGGCCAGTGTAGTTGGTGCTCTGTGGTTGCCAAGAACATTCTCAACAACATCCTTAAATGCCTTCCATGCATCTTCCACCCCCTGTCACTGATGATCTTTCTGATTTGTGGACCAACAAAAATGTCTTCCTAAATCTTGGCATCAGTTATTCTTGGAAACATCTGTCTAGCGAGATCCTTCAGCCTTTTGCTTTCAGTTCATTCAACAATCTTTCATTGCTTCCAAAATGTTTTCCATCACTCTTGAGTTTTATGTGAAGGGGAGGGAGAAATGGCGTTGTTGGACTGACAAGTGGTTTATGCAGCACAGTTTTCTGCGTACAGAATGCTTATGGAGCTGCCAGTTCTTTTTTATGTCATGTGACTCCTCCTATCCCATTCACAAAGGAAGTATAGTACAGTATACAGTATCTGAGCTGCATCCTTGGTAGCACAATATTGCCAATACTTTTAGGTCAACACAGATGATCCAGTCATTTTCGGTGTACTGTGTGTGTGGTATTCAATGTTATTATAAGTTTCTTTCATGTAAACATCTAACTTTGTATGCAGACTTTAATGAATTATTGCTGAATTATTGCACAATTCCTTGCTAGTCCCCATTTTACGTTATCTAGCCAAAAGGTTTAGAAGGGCTTGACTGCACACCACTGGTTGGAGGTTAAAATCTGATGGGAAGTGCAGAACCAGGAGGTGTTGGTGGGGGATGCACGTCCAGGCTCTCCTTGGAGAAACACAGTTTCCCCCCTGAATATAATAATTGTAAACATAACTATATACTGTTATAATATGCCTTGAAAGCACTTATTATAGATTGGAAAGTGCTAATTATAGATTGGAAAACTCGTTTATAAGTTCTGTAGATCCCCCGCTTCATATGGCTCCAAGTGGTTTGGACCGCTGCCTGCTGAACACAGTCCACTGTGTGAGTGTCTGGAAGTGTGCAAGCTCTGGCTGATCTTCAGTAAGGAATTACATGCAAATGTTAACTTAAAACTAAAAATGTAACTTAACGTCTACCACTCAACAGAGCAAAAACACATTTCAAATTGTAACCAGACTGTAATTTGTTCGCGCCATTGCCTCGCGGTTGAATCTTATTAGTTTCCTAATATGTAGTTAAGTAACGCACTGGATTTTAAACCGATTTTTAAGTGGTTTGGTTTGTTTCAGATGTGTATTTATGATACGTTACAGGTCAGATCAGTTACAGTGCCAGACATAAAACAGATCCAATCATATTTCTGTGGGACTGTGGTAGCCTAGTGGTTAAGGTACTGGACTATGGACCAAAAGGTCCAGGGTTCAAATCCCACTTCTGCCAAGCTGCCACTGTTGGGTCCTTGAGCAAGGCCCTTTAACCACAATTGCTTGGATTGTAAGACTGCACCAATTGTAAGTCGCTCTGGATAAGGGCGTCTGCTAAATGCTGTAAATATAAATGTGAATGTAAATATTTCAGTGCATCAAAGTGGCGAGTAAGTAAAGACCTCAGTAATAAAGGATAATTTAATAAAATCTTCATAAGAAAGCAATGAAGTGCTTATGGATATGTTTCATAATGGTGTCATTAGGCAAAGGCACACCTCTGTGGAGCTAAGTAACTCAGGTAAGTAAAACCTTTGTATCAGTTTGATCAAATAAAGAGCTCTCTTATTTAGACTATGGGTGTGAATATGAGTATGGTGTGATCTCATCTAACAGAATCTTAATTGAGAACCATCATGAAGATGGTTTCATTAAATATGTGGTACTGGTCTAATGTCTACATTAGCTTTACAGGAACATATGTAAAGCTGTCAGTACAGTTATAAAAACAGACCAAACTAAATCAAACCAAATATTTACGTATTGTAAGACTTGGGACTTACTTGTTACTTGCAACTCAGTGCCTTGTTCCCACCTCTGGCATTCAGTAGTCACTTTAAGCTCGTCTCATGTTTAAGCGTTAATGCCTGTTTCGGTTTGGAACATTTTGTGCTGAACAATGTTTGTGTTGTAAGTTTGCTGGCACTGGGACGGTTCCACAGTTCCATCGAAACCTATCTGCAAATCCTCCCATATGTTTTTGTTTCTTCCGCCTTCAGTTCGACTGTCCAATTTTGGTGTTACTGTGGAAGTAAAACATTAACACTGATATATGGAACATTACGCTCAAGATGGAAGTTTCTGCAAGTGATTCTGCTCTCTCCTCAAGTACCCACGTGGACAATGGCCATCCGTGGCTGTGTTTGAGTGAAGCAGATTCCCTTTGAGTATACTACCTAAGCTTAGAGAAATACTGGCTTTTAGGAACTCCCCATCAAACCGCAAAAAGTACATCGATATAAGCACTATTTCTTCCTGCTTTGCTAACATCGTCAGCCAGGAGCTTTGCCATGCTTGAACAGATTTGCTTTTAAGTTCGGGCTTAACTGCTACTGAGCTTAATTGGTGGTTAACCCATCAATCGAACTTGGTTGGAACTCACAATCCCCATGATAAGGCATGATAATCCTATTTTATGATCAGCAAAAAAGTTATAAACGTGGTGTACACACATAACATTATCGTAAAACAAATCACCTATTGGAACGGAATCTGATCTTTCCTGCAAGTCAACACCTATTCTCAGATCCTGTGAATTAGAGAGTCTGGAGTTGGCAGAAAAGCCAAATTGCCTTCTAACTGTGGGATATACAATAAAAAAGATTTCCTAAGCTCTTGTGGCAAGTGTGTTTACAGAGAGACATAAATACACCACTGTCTACACTGAAAGGACATAAGCTTGTGGATTTGCAGCATCCAACTAGAACAGCCTTGAGAATTTCCTCAGAGAAAGCACTTTGGAAGACAGCTATACTGTCCTGAAACCAGCCACTGCTAGTGATTTAAACCAACTTTCCAGATGGTTCTGCCATTGCCAGTGCTGTATAGTGGGGTCCCCAGATTGACAATAAATTCGTTTGATATTTGAAGGCATTGCCTGGAACTACACCTGTCATCGGCTCTGACAGTAGGAAAATTTTAGCACTTTGTATCACACCTCAAGCATTCAGCCTATATTTGTGCCTGCACTTCATCCTTATAGCTGGGTTCAAATAACCTGAAGTGGAAATATTGGTGCTGCACAGAAATGCTTGTTTATGTGTCAGAATAAGTCAAATCTGGATGTGGAAAATGGTGTCATACCTCTGGTGGCATTGCTGGGACAGAAAGCCAGACGGAGCATAATAAACTCTGACCACCATCAGAATCGTCAATGAAACTATACACAAAAGTGTTTAGAAAGTGAATCCTGCTGCGACGTTTGGACGTTAGGGTCAGAATTTGGCGTAAACAACGTGAAAGCATTGATATATCCTGCCTTGTATCAGGGGTCGCGCTACAGCTGGTGTAATGGTATGGGGGATGTTTTCTTGCCACACTTTGGGCCCTTTATTACCAATTGAGCATCATTTAAATGCCACAGCTTAAATGTGTATTGTTGCTGACCATGTCCGTCCCTTTATGACCACAGTGTAACCATTATCTTCTTGCCATGTCACAAAGCTCAAATCATCTCGAACTCGTTTCTTGAACATGACATTGTACTCAAATGACCTCCGCAGTCACCGGATCTCAATCCAATAGAGCACCTTTGGGATGTGGTGGAAGGGGAGATTCTGCAGCAGCTGCGTTATGCTATCATGTCAGTATGGAGCAAACTCTCTGGACCCCCAGAAAATCCGCACTGTACAAGGCATTATGTGCATGTACATTAACCTACAGTTGGCCAAAATCATAACACAAAGCTTATTTTATAATAAAGTGTTGAAAAAACTCATGTAATTTAGTGAGTAATGGATTGAAAGTGTAAAGAAAAAGCACTTACTCATGGTGAAGAGGACTGATTTCCTTTCAGTTCGATTTTAACTAACCTTTTTAGGAGAAACATGATAAACACAGCAGAGATCTTTTCTAGGGGCTATTGTGAACCTGAATCACTGTGTACTGAATCGTGACTTGTGAATCATGAATCGTGAGTCGAGTTTCGGCTGAAATAAGTCGTGCAGCTCGATTCATAAAACTTTAATTAAGCAAGTGTACCGAGCAAACGATGAGAACTGAGACAAATATTTCTAGTCAAAATGCATCGAGAACCGATTCCACAAGGTCTGAGGTGGTCGAGAACCGAGGTAACGCTGTAATAATAATAATTAGTAAATAAAAACAGCATAGTCACCCACACAGGCTGTAAGATAAACAGATGTGCTTTTTAAGTACTGTAATAGTATCTTCAGATCTAAGGAAAACTGCATTTCATGATTTTATGTACAGTACTGTGTTATGTTTCTATGTTATTTCAATGCTCGTCTTTGAAATTAATCTTTTAATCATTTCCTTATACTTTGGAGTGCAATAATTTGCATAGAACTCATACATAAAAAACAGTAAATAGCCCCAATACAGTGGGGCAAAAAAGTATTTAGTCAGCCACTGATTGTGCAAGTTCTCCTACTTAGAAAGATGAGAGAGGTCTATAATTTTCATCATAGGTACACTTCAACAATATATGACAATATATGAGACAAAATGAGAAAAAAAAATTCAGGAAATCACACTGTAGGATTTTTAAAGAATTTAATTGTAAATTATGGTGGAAAATAAGTATTTGGTCAATAAATTTGGTTCAACTCAATACTTTGTAACATAACCTTTGTTGGCAATGACAGAGGTCAGACGTTTCCTGTAAGTCTTCACCAGGATTGCACACACTGTAGCTGACATTTTGGCCCATTCCTCCATGCAGATCTCCTCTAGACCAGTGATGTTTTGGGTGATGTTTTTGATGTTTTTTCTATGGGGCTGAGGTCTGGAGTCTGGCTAGGCCACTCCAGGACCTTGAAATGCTCCTTCGTTGCCCAAGCAGTGTGTTTGGGATCACTGTCATGCTGGAAGACCCAGCCACGTTCCATCTTCAATGCTCTCACTGATGGAAGGAAGTTTTGGCTTAAAATCTCACGATACATGGCCCCGTTCATTCTTCCCTTAACACGGATCAGTCGTCCTGTCCCCTGTACAGATAATGAGGTCAAACAGGTTCCATTAATACAGGTCACGAGTGGAGAACATAATAGCTTCTTAAAGAAGTTACAGGTCTGTGAGAGCCAGAAATCTTGCTTGTTTGTGGGTGACCAAATACTTTTTTTTCTCCATGATTTGCAAATTAAATTCTTTAAAAATCCTACAGTGTGATTTCTTGGAGTTTTTTCTCATTTTGTCTCTCATAGTTGAAGTGTACCTATGATGAAAATTACAGACCTCTCACATCTTTCTAAGTCAGAGAACTTGCACAATCAGTGACTGACTAAATACTTTTTTGCCCCACTGTATATAGTATTTCAAATAAATGTAGCACAGTAAAATTAAGTGTTTCCATTATTTTTTCAGATACATTTAGGTCTACACCAACTGAACTGTAAAAATCAACGTTACTTGCGCCATCCAGGATTCCAAAGTAGTTTCCTGTTTGGTGCTGGAGAGAGAAAGCTCAGCTATTGGTTGTTGACAATGTTCACGTCACTGTTTCTTTTGCCAAGACTTAAGACTTATGATAGACTTATAAAAATAAACACAGTTGATTTTATTGGAACATCATGACAAGAAAAAACTGACTTAAGACAGACCAACCTACATCAAACGATCGAGATGTAGCTCTAGCAAGAGTCTCATTATAACTGTCATGATGCAAGTCATTTGGTGTGAGGCTGGCAGTACTGGCACAACGATCCTCACGATCTACAATGAGACCAAAACTGAAGTCATAGAATTAGAGTGAGAGAAAAAAATCCTGTATAGAAAACAAGATATATCAAGATGATCAATGAATAATCTAATTGATTCGTGAAGAGCCTTGCAACTACAATCCTTAACAATGGACTATGGCTTAGGCTATCATCTTAATTACATTCTGTTTCCTTTTGAAGGTCCTTCCTTTAAGCTCTGCTTATAGGAAGCTATGCCTATCGACCTTTCTCATGCTTTTTCGATTCATCATTTTTAGCTTTTTGTTTATGTAACCTCATGTGACTTCACTATAATTGTATGTGGTATGGATGACCTCCAGCGCACTAGACATGTTGTTTAGCTCATCTGATACCCGGATGTGGCCAGATTAGTATGTACTGTAGGGAAAATAAGTGACATTTGATAAGTAGTGCCATGCCGACGATGCAGTGTATTTAGATTACTGTGGTCTAGCTAAAACCATTTCATGGATTCAAATACCATTGGGTCGATAGCATGAGCGTAGAACAAACAACAGTCTCGCAGTTTGGTGAACCCACCAAAGAAGCACGGGCATGGGAGAACACACTCGCCTAATTGCGAGTAACGAGAAGAACCACAACAACGAGGTTGACATTTTAGACTGTTACGTCCTGTGCTCCGGCAAGCCTGACCAAATACTAGCCCATCGTTCTAGCTCTATGTTGTCAGTAATTGCTTCATTTTGTGTAATTTAAAAGCTCGTGCCCTATTACGTAATCTCAGAGATGGTGCCGGTGGCCCTTGGCATGCTCGTTTCTTAAAAGAGATGGGGCCCAGGTTTAAAAAAAATAGCCTGATTATTTTCCAAAGCAGGATTAGCTTAATTCTCTTGCCTTACATCTTAATGTCGTTCTCTTATCTAGCTCTGGGTCCTGCCCCATTTTCCTTCTAATAATAATGGGAAACTAATGAGAACAGGCACTGCAGGATAGTGCATAAAGGAACTCGGGAATTGATTGTTCCCATATTCCACATGGCCTCTCGTTGTGCCCACGGTGCCTCCAAATACGTTCGTCTTTATGTTTAAACAGTTGTGGCAGTTGAAATGGGATCCTTCTGTCTTTAAGTCCTCCTCAATCTATATTGCTGTTTCTTCATTATCTGCGCTCTGGTTCGCATTCCTATACTCGGGATCTTAGATTAATTCTAAAAGGTCAGGGTCTTCAGGAAGGCTCAAGTGGATAGTAATAAATGGCTGAACACAGCATGCACTTAAGCTAATCTTAGATCGTTTTGTCAAGTCATTGTGGCCAAGTCCTGGGCTACTTTATTGCTTTGCTTCCGCTTTGGAAGGCTCCTAATTATTGGAAGACGCCCAGTAAGCCCCTCTTACTACACACATCACTTGTGATCGGTCAAATCAGATGTTCACACACATTTATCACATAATTCAGAGAGACGGTGACATGCATGACGGTCACAGTGCACCATTCAGGTCATTTTCCTGTACCTTTCCTTCATCCCTCTCTCAGACTGAGCCTCCTTTCATGAACCACTTAAGATAAATAAACATCTTTATAAGCATCGGTTGGTTACGTCAGTTCTGGCTACTACGCCCTCGCATGTAATGTCAAGCGCGCAAGTTAAACGCACTTCCTGCCTTAGCTTTGTACGTCTTTAAAACACGATGATTATGAGGGTACTGGTAGAGCAGCGGTTAAGCTTGACCAGATGGGCGCTTGAGTGGCACAGCAGCCCTCGCTGTGAGGCAACCAGGTTGAAAGTCACAAAGGCACAGTTTGAGCTCTAGAGCTGGAGGAGGTTACATTATTGATGTCATATATGTATACGGTCACCGGCCACTTTATTAGTTACTAGTTGGACTCCCTTGCCTTCAGAACCGTCTTAATTCTTCATGGCATACATTCAGAAAGGTGCTGGAGACATTCCTTAGAGATTTTGGACACACTTCCATATTGACATCATAGCACCAGGCAGCTGCTGCAGATTTGTCGGCTGCACATCCATATTACGACTCTCCCGTTCCATCACATCCCAAAGGTCTCTCCATTGGCTGGAGATCTGGTGACTGTGGAGGCCATTTGAGTACAGTGAACTCATTGTCGTGTTCAAGAAACCAGTTTGAGATGATTTGAGCTTTATGACATGACGAGTAGAAGATGGTGCATTGTGGTCATAAAGGGATGGACGTGGTCAGCATCAGTACTCAGGTAGGCTGTGGTGTTTCAATGATGCGCAGTTGGTATTAAGGGGCCTAAAGTGAGCCAAGAAAATATCCTCCATACAGTTACACCGCCACCTGTGTGAACCTGATAAGGCAGGATGGATCCATGCTTCCATGTTGTTTATGCCAAATTCTGATCCTACCATCCAAATGTTGTAGCAGAAATTGAGACGCATCAGACAAGGATACGTTTTTCCAATCTTCTATTGTCCAATTTTGGTGAGACTGTGCAAACTGTAGCCTCGGTTGGCTGTTCTTAGCTGATAAGGGTTCCACCTGGTGTGGTTCTCTGTTGCTGTAGCCCATTTACTTCAAGGTTTGACGTGCATTCAGAGATGCTCTTCTGAGTGATTTTTCGAGTTACTGTTACTGACCATTCTCCTCTGAAATGTGGCATCAACAAGGCTTTTTCGCCCAGAGAACTGCCACTCACCGGATATTTTCTCTTTTTCGGACCATTCTCTCTAAACCCTAGAGATAAAAAATCCCATAAAAATCTTAGTAGATCATCAGTGAAATCCTCAGACCACAACAAAATACTAGCACCAACACTCGTGCCACATTCAAAGTCACTTAAATCACCTTTCTTCCCCATTCTGATGCTCGGTTTGAACTTCAGCAGAACATGACCAAGTCTTCCTACCTAAATGCATTGAGTTGCTGCCATGTGACTGGCAGATGAGATATTTGTGTTAACAAGCAGTTGAACAGGTGTATCGACTAATGTGGCCGGTGAGTGTAAATGTAGAATAAATATGTGCTTTGTTGTCTCTTCACACTGGACCTGTTGCACAGAGGTTAGCACTGTATTGCCACAGCTCCTGAGACCTGGGTTCGAGTCCTGGTAAAGCCTTAATAAACATGTCTAATCACAAAAGCCTCTTTCACACTCAAAGCACGGTGCATTGCAACCATTATTTACCAATAATATTTTTTTTGTCAGTCTCACTTTAGACTTTAGAGAAATTACCAGATGTACTTAGACTTAGTCACACATGCCATGAGGGTCCTGTTAGACACTAAGTATAACAAATCCCACATACAGTAGGTTTGGTGAAACAGATTTGTTTATGCTGTCATGCGTGTACTTAGCACCTTGTTTTCGGAGTGATTACTGGTTTCTAAATAACAGCATTACAGGGCTTTACCACTCAGCTCTAACAGCAGCTCCTTCTCTTCTGAACTGAAGCAATTTTCAGACTTAGCTGTTCTTGTCATGAGTGTGTTATTGCTTTAGATCACCCACCTTAATAGGTGTCAGCAATTTATTTCTCTTGTGTAGGAATCCTCCTAAGAATTTCCTAGGAATTTTCCCCAATAATTGGACTAGGTATTTGGGCTCAGTGCTAAAAAGGTATCATAATGCTGGTCCTGCTTGATTTAATATACCGATATTATGTCCTCAAAGGCATCAGACTTTTAATGTGGGTGTTCGCAAATGCCTTAGTCTAGCATTGCACGCTGTAAAATATGCACATAAAAAGTGTTTCCCAGTTGTGATGAAGATTCTGTCTGTGTCTGACCATTCTCAATACTTTGAATGGAACTGGGTCTTGTCTTAATAAACTACAGCAACTTCCAGGGATTGTGGCTATCGCTTGATGTTCACATTCAGCCCCTTTCTGATAAATTATTGTTTCATTCCTGGGTAAAGTGCATGTCTGAAAGTGGCAGCTTTAGCTTCCTGGCTGTGTTGCTATTTGTTTATCCCAGGAGTCTTGGTTTGCCACTGGCAAAAAGGCAAATGGGCCTAGAATGATTAATGCAAATGTTAAGCGAGTATGTTTTCTTTGACCATTGGAGAATGTTCTATAGGCTAATGTGCATGAAGAAATGTCTTATGCAACTGGCTTGTGCTAGATTTAATTGACTGATTCCATCATGTCCAAGACAAATAATGGCCTGGTTGCTCATATTCCAAGAGTTTTGAGGGAATGCAATGGTTTTCTTGAAAAGTACAACTTGTAGCATGGCATAGTGCCCAGTCATTGCCTATTCATCTACAAACGAACTAGAACCCACCAGTTTTGAGGTCCAATCTCAGGAAACCAACTCGGACTCATGAGGCGACACTGGGCAAGGCGAAGGATTAACAGAGGACTTTATTATAATGCACAAATGTAAGTGAATTGGTCCAACTGATGCGGCGAGGGGGAAGAGAACATAGAGAGAGACAAAGAGAGGTGTGGCAGCTGCTGATACAGGCTGGAGATCTGACCGGTGCAGTGAAGGAACAAGGTGAGAATAGCCAGCGTTCAAGATCCAGAAATATATCTCACTCTCTTTCCATACCCACTTAGACTAATTCAGGGTCATAACCTAACCAGCAGCAAAGAGTGCAAGGAGGGACCCAAGGAATCCATCACAGGGTGCATGCATACACACTCTTGCTCAGACTGGACAAATTTCGAGATACGAATTGACCTAACGCAAGTCTTTTGAACATGGGAGGAAATCGGCGTACCTGAAGGAAACTCGTGGAGAACATGCAAACTTCACACAGACGGCAGCCAGGCTGAGATTGGAAGACGGGTCTCTGGAGCTGCTATCTTGATGGTTTTGTTCATGTGGAATAGGAAATGAAAATTCCAGACAAAAGAGAAAATCAAGCTGTCTGGCCCTTAGGCCGACCACATCCAGGAGGGGCCACCAACCAACCAACCATCTTTATTATGAGTACAACAGGGTTCTTGAATCCATGCACTGTCAAACATTCCCAACGTATCACGTTTCAGGATATGATTTGGATCAGGAAGGAAATCTTTTTTCTCTGGTTTTAACAATCCATGCTCCCCCAACCCCCTTTCCTGAGAAAACAGAAAGCTGTCTATTGGAAAGAACTTCACGATACGATACGAATCATGATACGTTTATATCACTACACATTGCGATACAATGCATATTGTGATATGAAATTTATCGAACATACTGCGATGTACAAAAAACATATAAACAGCTAAAATACACATTATGGTGAACAATTTGAGTCATCTTAATACATCACATTGATAATTCAGTGAACAAAACACTGTACTGTGACATCTACTGGAGGGAAGATTGTAGTTTAGACCCCATTTTAAAATGTGTTTTTTCTTCCTTCAAAAAAGATCAATATTTTGATCTGAAAATTGATGTAGTATATCATGGATAAACATTGCGACATATTGATTTTTTAGCACAGCCCTAGGTTCAACTGTACCTCAGCTCTTTATGTTTTTGCATTCCCCACTGGGATTTGGCTCTCTAAAATGACATGTGAAATAAAGTTCATCACATCAGTTCAAGAACATCAGTTCAAAGCCTGAGCTGCATCTTTCCTGGCAAGCGATCTTGGCACATGACTTGACCTACAAGTGAGCACTTGGTCTATCAGCATCCTAATTACCAAAAAGAGTGATGTGAAAGGATCGAGAGAGAGAGAGAGAGCTAGAGAGAGATGTCTTCTCCCTCCCAGAGGAAACCAGCTGTCAATTTCATTTCTGGCCACCAACAAGAGCAGCTGGAAAACATGCCTCAGAGAGTAGGATCAGCTCCAGCCGGCATGAGATCTCCATACAGTGATGTAGGCCGATCTGATCTGGAGCCCTTGTTCTCCTGTGGGACACTGGGTTGGTTGTTTTCAAAGAACCGCAGGCAAATGAGTGTGGACTGTTGGGCAGTAGGACCAACACGCATGTTAACATTGCAGCATTCTTTTCCAGAGATGTTTGTCAGTGCGAGAAGGAATATACAGTGGGTGCTGTGCATCGGCCTTTCCTGGAAATATTTTTGTTTGTTGGTGTCTCCGGCAATCAGGATTTTTGGTTGCCCTCCAAAAATGCATTATGCTCTTTACTCAGGGCAGGGGCAAGGACACAACAATGGCAATGCTCTGAGTCAAATAAATATTTCTTCCTATAGCATTACCGTCATGTCACTCCCATCCATTTTTGCTTTGGCTTGATGTCACCATGCGTTAAGCTTAGATAAACAAGGTCAAAACAGCTTGTATAATATACCATTTATGATGTCACAAATGAATAACCTGGTCTCCTTGACATAGGAGATGCAGACAGTTCGCTTAGGACGGCAACTGAAATGATATCACGCTATACACAAAACACAAAATAACTAACAACAGGCTGAGGATTAGGTTCAGGTTTTAACACGTCAAAGGATTTAAAATAACAGCTATGTACTGGTATGGTAGCATTCTTTACTGGTTTCTCGACTTGGTTGTTTGAGAGGATTGAAGAGAGATGTGTTGAATCTTTCTTGGGGTGCCAAATGGGCTGAACGTTTTCATATCAACAGTCAAATGTGTTGCTTGTACTCAGTGATAAATGGCTAGTTTGTATGACATTCCATTGGAAAGGATGAGGAAGAGAGTTGAAACAGTTTAACTGGACACATGGTTTTCTTGAGGGGAGTCAAAGAGGCCAGCTAGGTGAAAAAGGGAACGCCCATCCCTGAGACGAGGTTGGAGTCTGAAAGTACACCTCTCACCATCTTGCGATGCTGTGATTGCAGCTATTCCCCAATCCTATGTGAGTAGCACAATTAATGGCCATGGCAATTTGCATGTGAAACTGATGACCAGTCCCATTGTAATTGCAATGGTTCTGGTTCCCTGCATTATGCAAATGGGCTGTATATAAGCTTGGGGAAGTTTTATAAGATGTTAGATAAGTGACCAAATGTTTCTCCCACGAACACCTTATGCCCAGATGATCTTATTCAACTTTTTGGGGAAACTGATGTATTTGGTGTTTTTTATTATGCTTTGTCACATCACAGTCACAGGGTTGCTCAACTTCTCATCATTAAGTGCTTGATGGTTCTGCGATTTGAACCCTCAACCTTCTAGTCAGTAGTCCAATACTTTAAAACTCAATCCAACCCGTACACCCCCAAATCCCATTGTTTTAGGCATGCCGTGACACCACACTTGGTCCTTTTAGATGATCTGACAACCTGCTGTGACTGCACTATATTGGATTAAATAATGCCCATAGGCTTGGCTATAGTCATTATTTAATAGGTTCTATTTCTAAGTCTGTTTAATATATTTATATAACCAATTGTTTTGTTCAATACATTTTTGTTTTAGATCATTTACTTTAATATCTAGACTATGCAGTGATGATAGATTTTGAGTCTTGGTCCCAAGGTCCCAACCACCCAAGGTTTCTTCCTCGTCACATTTAGTGAATTATATCAATGAGTGGGTTTACATGAACTAAATAATCTGATCATAGTCGGATTTCTGGCGTTATCGGATTATTCAAGTGGTCATTTCTACAGCCTACTCCAAGAGAGCTGGATTTTACCCCAGTAATCGGATTGCTATTCCCTAACCTGACACGGTTGCCAGTTCTAAAGGCTTGGCTTTATTTGGCATCTTTTTTCCATTGACAGTGACGTTTTTTTTTATCCGGGATCTGGCAACCCAGGAATTAAATGCACCATGGAATTAAAAGCAGCGAAACGGCTATGGAACGCTTCATGGAAACTCTGAAACGCAATATATACTTAAAAATTGGATTATTTAATATTCGATTTTGAAGTTTATGTTGCATATTGCAGTGAGATTATTGGCTGGTTGCAAAGTAGAAATCCGTTTATTCCATGAGTCAAATAAACCTGGTGGCTTCCTTAATATCTGATTACTCAAGTGCATGTATACTTGTTGATCGGATTAATGACAAAATCAGATTTTGTGCAGTTATTGAGATTATTGAGTGCATGTAAACACAATCACTGTCACTGTCAGATCAGACTTTCTCATTAGGGCTCTGGGTCTGGATGTCTGTAAATCTGCTTTGAGACAAAGTTCTAGTGCAAAACAACTCTACGTAAATGAATTTTATTTGACTTGAGCACTGCCCTGTCATGATTATATATGTAGTTTATAGCTTGGTGTGAAGTATAAATGATTTAGAGTCTGTCCGTTAAGCAATCTGCATTTTTTCCAAGTAGACTGCCTTCTCAATTTGCTGGTTCCATATAAATTAAGGTGGCCACAGGACAGCTGGGAGCCAGACAATGGCACACACCAAAGAAACCATTTACTTGAGTTGTAGCCTCTCGCATCGCTCATATTCATTAAATGGCTGCGAAGCACTTAAAATCCATCTTTGTATTATCACACCAGAGAGTTTGCGGCCGAGCACCTGTCTTTACTCTCTCCTCACAGAGGAAAAGGGTGGGGAGGGAAGAGAACTAGAGCGCAAGAGAGAGAGAACAGTCCGAGCTCAAATTCAGCAGCATCAGCGCAGCAGCACCTATTTACGCTTGGAGCTCAAAACCTGCCTGAACACTTCTCAGGAGCTCCATGACATCGAAAGATCATCATCTGAGATGAACACCGCACAGGCCTGAGTCAGACGTCACGCCACAGGCTTAAATAGGCTGGTGACGTAACACACCCGCTGGTCATCAAATTTGGGGAGATCTCGCAAAGTATGTAAGGCTGACTAGGTAGGACGTGAGCGAGAAAGAGAGAGCAGGACCTGGAAAGCACATGGATTTGGCTATCACCAGTCTGGGTTTGGACAAGCACAAGCGGTATGTTGTACTTCTGTAGACTGAAGTTGCATGTACTGGAATTGTACTTGAAATCTCTTGGGATGTGAATCATGATAGCATCGCGTTATAGTTTTGGAAAGGAGCAAACAGACAAGTGATAAGGGGCATTAAGATGATGATGTTAAATATACAAGATGATGGTGTTAAATATTAAGCTGGACAAATAACAATCGATCTTTACACTGTCCACGTAAAGATGAACGGCAAACTTGTAGATTAAGGGTTTTGTACATTTATATCTATCTAACTATATATATAAATGGATATAGAATACTCTGTATGTATCAGAGTATGTAAAATACTCTGTGAGTTTCACATATAGAACCTTTAATTCTGTGGCCTCTGAGGTAACTTGCTAATTGTTTGCTAACATTGTACCAGTTCTGTAATCTGAACGTAAGGAAACCTTATCATTACGGACAGCAAAACTTAAGTAAGTCACAAACCAGAGCAGAGAAGACAGAACCTTGGTCAGCCTGGCAGGAGAACGGCAGTTCTAACAGCATTCACAGAATTGTCTTAATGCTAGTCATCATTGCTAATCAGTTTGCTTTCTCAGGCAGCAGAGCAATTACCTTTTTACTTCTTTCACTACACGTTTGGCAAAAAACAACAACAACCCAATAGTTCATTCATTATACCAGGGAGTAAGATATAAAGTTCCTGGCAATCAGAGACAGAGCGGCTCAAATTGTTCCTCTAAACCCTCTCATTGAGTGAAGCATGTGTTATTGTTTAGGATTCCGGTGCGCTTTTATCAGGCTTCTCTGAGGTAGTGCATAATTAGCGCCAGTTGTGTTTAATGGCTCAAACACAGAGAAAGATGGCTTGTGGCGGGATCTGCTTCAAACATTTGAAGATGGCAATGTCAATTAAAATCTTAGGCACAGATTAGCATTGAAACGTGCTAAATATAATAGTTTCAGAATGTGCCATTGGCTCTCCTTTCAAGCAGCCTTGCTTCTAGAAAGCGGATGAATCGTGCCGGGTCTTTTGTGTGCTTCCCTGCCAGGCTTAAAAGTCACTAACGTGCCATGACTTGAAAACAGCTCTTTTATTGTTATTAAATGTGAATCACCACCTTTGTAGAGTTCAAGACAAGTGAGAGACTCTAGTAGTCGAGTCAAGAACGAGCCCAAATGTTTGGTTCCAGGCAAAATGTTTAAAGGAAGGATGTCTGCATGTTATTATAGTTGTAGTTGAAAATGATTTCGAGGCTGATATGGAGATTCACTTTGACCAGTGTAAAATTACAGCGGGACCTTGGAATTCAAGCTTAAATGGTTCCAGAAAACTACGATTTGTTCAAAGGGAGGTAAATCATTAAAATAACCGTTAAAAGCATGAATAAAGCAATGCCTTTAACACAACGTGTAAAAATCATAAAATAAGGCATGAAATAAGTGAAAATAAAGTGAAACTTTATATCCACTGAGGCGAATGCAGTTTCGAAACATGTTATCACTTGGAATCGCACCTATAGACTGATATAATATACATATACATAATGTAATAATAAAATTATATAGAAAATATGCCTGGGATCGCACAATAGTTCTTCTTCTTCTTCTTCTTTTGGATTTTATGGCATCATCAACCGAGAACAATCTGTAGGCTGATTGGCTGATTGGCTGCTGAGGTGACGTGTTGATTGGCCGCAATGTCCAATTATGATTTATTATACAGTAATAAATAATACCTCGGTCATTAAAGCAAATGGACGTTAATCGGATTAAATGGCATACATTTACTGGCCCTTTTTAGGCTCCCCAGACATTTCATTAAATGGTGCAATTTCCAGTTTGACATTTCAGATCTCACTATAATAAAACGCAGATAACTGTCCATATAACTCCATTAACATTGGTAATAAAAGTACTGTGAATGTGAAACAATTCTGCTCATCCTTTTCTCCATCAAAAATGTAGCTTTAAGTTTTTGTGTCCATCTTTAGGCCACTTCTGAGGCAATAAGCTTGATCACTTGGAGGTTCTGCTTGACTGAAATTTCTCATTTGCATGTAATTCACTCATCTTCTTCTACTTTCATCTGAGGTGTCGGCTATCTGCTTCATCTGCTTTCTTTCAATGGTTTACGGTGACTACGGGTGCGAACAGGACATGCCAGTTGTTTTCCAAGCACGCAAGCTGATTTCATCAGTTCGAATAGTTTCATCACTGCTTGTTCCTACAACAGTCCCGTGAATCAGATGAGGATTAGTTCATACGTCATGCTTGGCGTGCGGCTCTGTTTTGTTTTTAGGCAATTTTTGAAGGCCAGCATGATATACACACATAAGAATTTAGCTGGAAACGCAGAATCTGGGGTGCCCTGCGGAATTTTTTTTCCTGCTCAGATCCATGTGCTCTGTTCATTGTTGTGCACAATATAACGATATAACTGAAGCTTATAGACTTCCTGGCAGGAACCCAGTACATTTTCCCAATGAAATAAAAGCCATGATGTAATATTGGTGTACCTGATTTGCACTGAACCATTCATCACGTCTTGTCTGACTACCTGAGCAGGTCTACAATCGGAAGTGAAATGAAAGGGAGAAAAGAAACCAAACTAGGGTCTCGTTTCTTCAGCCGCCGCTCCAAGGCTGAGGTGAAGACGAGCATTGAACAAAACCAGCCATCTCAGCAGATCGCATTCAGGACAGCAGCGACAGGAAGCTGGAAATCGCTACTGAGAAATTCCATTTAGTTCTCTTCAGGCAGCATTCGCTTGGTGAATCTAAACAGTGTTTTTTGTTTTTACATGATCCAAAATGGTAAAGAGAAGCAGCTGTTTGGATGGAAAGTGCTTGGATGTCTTAAGATATCCCTACTGTAGTGTTATCTGACCTGCACCTATTAATATTTAAAAACAGGCCATGTTTAACAGACAGGGTGCGGCTTTATTTTTCATAGTTTAAACCTCAGTTCATCAATGGAAACATGATAGGAATCTTACGCAGTAGGTTCTAAATAGCCTACTAATAGCCTGCGGTAGCCTGGTGGTTAAGGTCCTGGACTACGGACTAAAGAGCCAGGGTTCAAATCCCATCTCGGCCAAGCTGCCACAGTTGCTTAATCTGCAAGTGCTTGGATTGTAAGATTGTATTAGTTGTAAGTCGCTCTTGATGTGGACATCTGGTAAACATACAATAATGTGTAAAAGTCTTAGGACACCATTGGATTACGTATATTATTGCTTTAGCAATGGCATAGTGACCAGGTTTAAGTATTTCTCAGTCTTTTTATTAGAATACAACCAGAAAATACAGGAAATATGTAAGCAGTAATATATAGGTGGTATAGTATTTAGTCTGACACCCCTACACTTGAGCAACAGAAACATCTGGCAGCTTCATCAGGATGCCAAGTTGACCCTTGTACAGTCCAAAGCTGCTCGATCAGGAATGTTCCTTGTGGAACGGAGCAGCCAAGAAACCACTTTTTTGGACAGGAGAACTGGGTGAACAGGCTACGATATAAGCTGACAAAGACTGGAATGCAAATCAGTGGAAAAGAGTATTAGTTTTACATTTTTGGGTCCAATCGTCAACAGTATGTTATATATGCTCCTTATTTACTCACCGGACAAAATTTAGTGACCTGTGGCTGAAACGTACCTAATTGCATGTAATACAGTGCTTGTAGACCTGTATGACCAGCAAATTCAGCTACTTCCTTCACACTATGGCCTTTGGCATGCCCGGATGCAATCACTCCTTTTTGCTAATCATTAACATCTAATTTGTGACCCATTTTCCACACATCGAACGAGACATTCACTGCACTGTACCACCTCTTCTCAATCTATGAATCCCCCTCAGGTATTTATTGCCCGATCATCCTCGTGGAACGCCATCTAAGGAACCTGAAGTTACTACCACCTTAAACATGCAAGGTGACAAATTTTTGTCCAGGTATTATACCATTGCTAAAACAACCAATCTAATGGTGTAATTAGGCTTTTGCAAAGTACTGTAAATGCATAGGACCCTCAAAAGAAAAGTGAACCTTAAAGTAGGGGCTAAGTCAGAGATAATACGAATATGATGAGTGATTTAAGTTTTAAAAGCAAACTACATCCCTTTTCTGCTGCCTTTATTCAATTCTGTGACCGTGCCAATACACATGGCTTGTTTTACTGTGTTGGAAAACTGAGGAAGGAAACCAGAGGACAGATGAAGAAACAATGTAGTTAGGGCTAATTTGTTTTGACATGTAGTACACTAGCATATCTTGTCACGGGCGCCAACGGAAGCTTGCATGTCACTTAAAATGCTTGCTAACTTTGAGATTGATTGAAAAGATGTAGTTCAGAATACAGACAGGCAGGTTAATCAGAAACGTTTCCAGAATCGATGTAGAAAGCACAGTAATGTTCCAAACCTGGAGATCAATTAAGTTACAGGCAGTAAGGATTTGTTTAGCCAGCCCTTCTGAATCACAATTAGGCTGAGAAAAATAGCGGAACCCTTCGACTAAATAACTTCGAGTTGGCATGCATGTGGCCTAAACTTCAAGGTAGAATTAGATTGTCCAATTTTTATTACTATTTTAAAAGCATCGTGAATGTGATCCATGGCTGAACCTGACCAAAAATCTGTGGTCGCTATTTTTAAATTCAGAGTGATACAGCCAAGTGCATAGTTTTTAAATATATATAAATAATAACCGGTTGAAAGCTTTTGGAAAAGTTCTGTTTGGCTTTTAATTATTTTCTGTCCTTTTGTAATTTCTCTGTTTTAGCTCCAAGTTACTTTAGTCCATGGGTTTGTGGGTTCCTCTGGACTTTGCTATGTAGTTTCTTTGTTCTTTAGCCCTTGCACTTCTTTTCTATCCGTTGTATTATTTGGCCTCTTTGTGCCTCGCTCGCTGATTATTACCTTTTAGCCGTTTTCAGGTTTTGATCTGTCCTTGCTTAACCTGTGTGTTGACTCTAGCCAGTGCTTACTGATCTGCTTGTAAAACAAATACAAATTATTCTGCATGAATACCCCTGCCTCTATGTGGCATCCGTTGCCGTGAGGTGTGTCATTTACAAATGCAAGGTATCAACACCGTGCCAATGCATCAGTGCATTCTTGTGAACATACACAGGTCAGCACAAGGGAATGACGATTCAAACAAGCCGAGCGAACCTCTGTTCAACAGCACAGCAGGTACCACAAAGTTTATTCATGGGTTCCCAAAGAGGAAACTATGGAAGAAAGAAAAACGTCTGTTTTAAGTTAGCTGAAGACCACCTGAAACTAAGACAGTATTGCAATATTGGAACACAGATGTGTGGGTAGGTCCGATAAAACTTGGACGTTTTGGTCAAATTTACACGCTTGAATTACTAAGAACACTGGAGAACAACACTGAAACCTCATCCCTTATACAGATTCTACAGCATGTCTGTGATCTTAAGCAAGAAACGTTGTCTTGCACCATGGCAGTGGATCAAAACCCATGGGAAAGTCATCAACAGAGTGACTGAGGCAACATGTTTGTAATCTAAAATGGCAAAACCAGAAATCTTAGTTCCATAGACATGCTATAGCGTAACCTGAAGCGGGTCGTTCAACCACAACGTACACGAATGGAAACAGAAAAGGGCTAGTCCAGTTTTTTCCCATACTTCTTGGCAATGTTCATATGCCTCCAACTTGCTGTAACAATACAATATAAGCTTATGTGGCACAAATAAGACATAAAGGCCAGACATCTCCACTGACAATAACTGATGAACACTCACCGGCTGCATTATTAAATACACCTACCTGGTACTTAACACTCAATGGCAGTTTTATGAAGGTTATGTACCATATACCACGCATATTGTTCCTACTGTTCCTGAGCAGAAATGAACTACAGAAACTGTTGGTTTGATTTTATTGCCAGTAAAATAAATTCCATTCATTTCTCATACTTCTTCCATCAACAGCTTCAGCGTAAGTACATGTCCTGAGGAACATGGGCCAAATCATTATAGCCTGATGACTGGGTCACTGCATTTACATTTACAGTGGTACCTCGGTTCTCGACCACCTCAGAACTTGTCGAATTTGGTTCTCGGCACACTTTCACAAGAAAAAAACTGTCTCGGTTGTCATCATTTGCTCGGTACTCGGGGCAAGCAGCACAACTCGTTTCAGTCGAAACTCAAGTCACGATTCAGTACACAGTGATTCAGGTTCACAATAGCCCTCAGAGAAGAAAAATCTCCGCTATTCTTATCATGTTTTTCTTTATTTGTACATCTACAGTACTGTGTTCTTAATGCAAATACAGTGGGGCAAAAAAGTATTTAGTCAGCCACTGATTGTGCAAGTTCTCCTACTTAGAAAGATGAGAGAGGTCTGTAATTTTCATCATAGGTACACTTCCACTATGAGAGACAAAATGAGAAAAAAAATCCAGGAAATCACACTGTAGGATTTCTAAAAAACTTAAAAGTAAATCATGGTGGAAAATAAGTATTTGGTCACACATAAACAAGCAAGATTTCTGGCTCTCACAGACCTGTAACAACTTCTTTAAAAAGCTCTTCTGTCCTCCACTCATTACCTGTATTAATGGCGGCTGTTTAACCTCATTTTCTGTATAAAAGACACCTGTCCACAGCCTCAAACAGTCAGACTTCAAACTCAACCATGGCCAAGACCAAAGAGCTGTTGAAGGACACCAGGAAGAAAATTGTATTACCCCTGCACCAGGGCTGGGAAGAGTGAATCTACAATAGGCAAGGCAGGTTGGTGTGAATAAATCAATTGTGGGAGCCAACTGTAAGAAAATGAAGACATACAAGAATCCATTTGATAATCTCGCTCCATCTGGGGGCCCCCACGCAAGATCTCATCCCGTGGGGTCAAAATGATCATGAGAACGATGAGCAAAAATCCCAAGAACTACGCGGAGGGAACCTGATGAATGACCTGCAGAGAGCTGGGACCAAAGTAACAAAGGCTACTTTCAGTAACACACTATGCCAAGAGGGACTCAGATCCTGCAGTGCCAGGCGTGTTCCCCCTGCTTAAGCCCAGTACATGTGTTTTCAGCCCGTCTGAAGTTTTTGCCAGAGAGCATATGGATGAATCCAGAAAGAGGATTGGGAGAATATATCATTGTGGTCAGATTGAAACCAAAAATAAACTTTTTGGTAAAAAAAACTCAACTCATCGTCATTCTTTGGAAGGAAGAAAGAATGCTGAGTGAGTTTCATCATCCCAAGAACACCATACCTACTGTGAAGCATGGGGGGTGGAAACATCATGCTTTGGGGGCTGTTTTTCTGCTGCAAAGGGGACAGGACGACTGAATCCGTGTAAAGGGAAAAGGAAGAATGAACGAGGGCCATGTATCGTTGAGATTTTTTTAAGCCAAAACCTCCTTCCATCAGTGAGAGCATTGAAGATTAAATGTGGTGCTGGGTCTTTCCAGCATGACAATGCTCCCAAACACACCGCTCGGGCAACAAAAGGAGTTGCTCCGTAAAAGCATTTCAAGGTCCCTGGAGTTAACCTAGCCAGTGTCCAGACCCTCCACCCCATAGAAAATTTGTGGAGAGAGTTGAAAGTTTCCGTGTTTTTGCCCCAGCGACAGCCCCAAAACACCTCACTGCTCTAGGAGGAGATTCTGCATGGAGAAATGGGCCCAAAATACCAGCTACAAGTGTGTGCCACACCTGGTGAAGACTTACAGGAAAACGTTTGACCTCTGTCCATTTTGCCAACAAAAGGTTATGTCACAAAAAGTATTGAGTTTTGAACTTTTGTCATTGACCAAAAATACTTATTTTCCACCATGATTTACAATTAAAATTCTTTTAAAAATCCTACAATATGATTTCCTGATATTTTTTTTTTTCTCTCATTTTGTCTCTCATAGTTGAAGTGTACCTATGATGAAAAATTACAGACCTCTCTCATCTTTCTAAGTAGGAGAACTTGCACAATCAGTGGCTGACTAAATACTTTTTTGCCTCACTGTAAGTCTCCATGAGTCCTAAAAAGGTTAGTTTATAAGAGCTAACCAAAAGCAAAACAGGAATTGAATGCTCCAGAACACAGTTAGCTCAGCAGCTATGCTAGCTCCCACAGTTCATTAACAGAGTACGTGTTGCTTTTACTTTTCACTTTCAATCCATTACTCACTAAATTACATAAGTTTTTTCAACACTTTCTTACAAAAGCTTTGTATTAATGATCTTGGCCAAACTGTAGATTAATGTAAGTTTACACATTAACTTACTTGTCATGACTTACCATAGCATCCTTTTTTTTGAAAGGGGCACTTGAAGACAGAGAAAGCCAAGCATTCATTACCATCCCTGGATGCCCTTTGGAATATTGTGAAATTATGCTGGGAGATCATGGATCATCAGATTTTGCACAGACTTGTGAAGTCCTGTTTAGTCCTGTTTATTTCAATTATATGATTTGTGTTGAAAACCATTTTATTAGTGACATCAGAGAAAAATACAAAACAGAAGAATTGACACAGTATATGTACTGCAGTTATGAAATGTAAAAGAATTGCAAAACCATCTGAAAGCTCTCTTGTTCCACCCTGCAGTTCTAATCACATTCTAGAAAAGCAGAAATCAAGATTGGCTTCCGAACGTTTTTTTCTCATGAGATAATCCAAGGATTTAAACATGTTCATTGTAAATGTATGGATGGAGGGTTAAATATTTGCAGTGCTGGTTCACTGGGAAATGGAAGATGGATATGATCTCTGCTGAATCATTTGTGAGAACGCACTCGGTCCTCTGAGCCCAATTTTGAGCTCTGAATATTAGCTGTAATGATTCATTTGTGAATCTTCCCCAGATGGTATCATTCTGGGAAACTGACATTTGAACGACTTGAGGGAAGGACAAAAGAGAGAGAGATTACTTTATATCCGAACACTGGTGTAAAATTTAGCACAAGTAGCACCAGCTGGTACATTCAGTACAAATATTCCCAATGTTACAAATGGTCATGTTATGTTACGTTTGGTCATGTTAATAAATTGCTAATACTAATTGTTCTAATACCTCTACCTAAAGTTTGTTCTAGTGATGTTTTTCACCTTCTAGATCTCACACACATCTTCAGCGGTTCCTATTTATATTACTGGGCATTGAACTAGAGTCAGCAATCCTCCAGTGTGGGTAATGGATGTAATCAGTCTGCACTGGGTCACCAGGCTAGCAGATTTATGCTCTGTCTGAAATAAATATTCACATGTGAAAACGACACTCCCACAGGAATGGAAACTGATTTAGGCGAACCGGGACGGCATGGACCCGACTACACGATGCCCATATGGAACTTCACCTCGGCTCCATCCCTCGAGAACACCGGGCTCAACGGCTCGTATGGAGGTGGATCGTATTTCTGGCTGCTTCACAACGGCTCGGCGGGTGCCACTCAAGCCCCGCCTGTGGCCAGGGTGCGGGACATGGCGCTGGCACGGGCAGAGATAGGCATCCTGAGTCTAATCCTGGCACTCACCACTCTGGGGAACAGCTTTGTGCTGTGGGTCCTGCTGCGGAGGCGCAAGCACAACGCTCCCATGCACCTGTTCATGGTTAACCTGTGCGTGGCCGACCTAGTGGTGGCCTTTTTTCAGGTAGGCATGCCCAGCGAGGGTCGGTTTGTAGGTGAATCTGTCCTTTTGAATACTTTGTTAAGTGAAGTAGGTAAATCAGCACAGTAAAACAAGCAGATTGCTTTTCAGGGTTGTTGAGCCTCTCCATGTTAGAGCTCTTAAATGATAAAATCATGCCATTATGTACTTCTCTTTAGTTTTTCCATCGCAGAGCAATTCTGTTTCCTTAAGCTTATGACTGATTTTCCAAATCATTGTTTTCGTTTAAACTAGGTGAAACCTGCACAATGTTTCTGCAGCTTTACTCTAAGTGATGAATTACACCGTGCAAATATTTACCATAGATTTGCCATGTGGGGGCGCTACCAATCTGCTTGTGCTATCACAGACCCACCCCCACGGCATGAGGGAACTTTGTAAACTAGAGAATTGGACCGGCCTATCACGTACAATGAGATCCAGAGGCCGGGACAGAACCCCTGTGAAACTGGGACTGGACCCATGATCTGCAGACAATCATCACCTCAGCATAGGCTGTATTCACTGGGGATGCCCAGCGCTGGGAACAAGCGTGGTAACAATTGAACAACCTTAATTTGTGTCATGAACATGCCTATGTCTATGGGTTACTCTTGTGCTGAAGGGGGGCAAGTCTGTGGCGGGCAAGCATATCTTTGGTGCCCTCACATTTAAGTAAAAGCATGAGAGACGCACTGAGAACTTAAAAAGCCCCAGACTTCCATTCCATGCGGCATACGAACCAAGGACGTTCAGCATTAGGTCTACCAACTGGGCAAACCCACTTCATATGCAGTCACTGGTGAGCTGATTGTTGTTCTCAATTGTGTGTCAAATCTCTCAATGGGGTTTGGTTCCCCAGTGAGTTCCATCCCAACCCGAGGTCACCTTCCTTATTCTCATTCTCCTTGTATCCCATCTTGCCAGGGGCCAGTCCATCTCTTTAGTCTGCATCTGTTTTAGACTGCATCTGTTATATAACATTGAATTTACTGTTAAATGTTAATTTATTGATTGGAAGGAGGCTCTGTTGCCCAGACATTCCCACAATTCCACCTGGCTTTATGGCACCACCACCCTAAGATGCTAGCCCATCACCACCGGGACACTGGTTCAAGTCCTGGCAGTACCTTCCAGCCAGGTTGGGGATCACACAGGCACAATTGGCTGTTTTTGCCCTTCAATTCAAAGGCCAGGTTCCAACCCAACCCATCCTTGCTATGGACTGGCAGCGCATTCAGGGTAGATGCTCACCAGCACCCTGTGAATTCTAGATTAAATATTAAAAAACATATATTATCAATACATAATTATATATACAACCCCAAATCAGTAAAAGTTGGGATGGCATGACAAATGCAAATAAACAAAAAAAAACGCAGTGTTCCTCACATTTACTTGGACTTTTATTTCATTGCAGACAGCACAAACCCAAGATATTTCTGGTCAACTTCATTTCAGTAGTTCATAAACATCCATTTCCCTTCAGGCCCTGCCTGAGAAAAAGAAATATACAAATCCCTTCCAGTGTTTCTTTGAGGAACATTGTTTTTAAACATTTCAACAATTTTCTCACAAATTTGTTGACAAACTCGAGATCCTCTGCCCAAGTTTGCTCCTCAAAGACTCAGCCTTTTGTGAATACTGCTGTGGTACCATCATGATATCATCACTTGTTCATATCACCTGTTTAAAATAACATGATTATTATTTTAGGTTTTTTGCCTCCAACTTTTTTTTGGAAAGTGTTGAAGGCATAAAATGAAGGAATGGATGTTTATGAACAAATGAAATACAGTTGACCAGAAAAAAACATGAAATATCTTGGTTTCATACTGTCTGCAATGAAATCAAAATCTCCGTAAATGTAAGACGCACTGTGTTTTTTTTATTATTATTAGCATTTTCCATACTGTCCCAACTTTTTCTGATTTGGGGTTGTAATAATAGTATCAGTTTACATGCTAAAAGCAAAGTGAATGTTGCGCGGTACAATCACAGAGCCCTGAGATGGACTGGTGTCCCATCCAGAAAGCACTTTTGCCTCGCTCTTGCAGCCCTGATTGGGATAAGTGGAGTCAAAACTTTCAGAACGCTCAGTTCATTTGCTTGTTTGGCATTCATTTAATGAGTGTGAGGAATTAGATGTTCTGCCCATGTTGATTTTTTCCAAACATCTCAAAACAAAACGTGTTTATCAAGCCCTATAATGGACTGGTGTCCTGCCCAAGTATTACCGCCTCGCAGTCGTCCCAGAATAGACCCACAGTGACTCTCATCAAATTAAAGCAGTTTTGGAAGATGGCTGAATGGTGCTTGTGTGTGAGAACTGATTGCAACCACTGGGAAGGTCAGGGTGACTGGTTACCCTGATACCTGATTGGCTAATCTGATGTACGTTTCATATTTACCCGCAAAATAGGACATTATTAAACAACTATGAAATGTCGTTTTATTCCAAGAACAAATGTGGCTCTGGCAACAGTATTTGCGATATTTGCTGGATTTTTTGAGATAATTGCACAGTACCAATGCATTTCTTACACGATTTCCCTTCATTGATCCAGGTCCTCCCTCAGCTGGTATGGGATATCACAGAGAAGTTCCAGGGACCCGATGCTCTGTGCCGCTCAGTGAAATACATGCAGATTGTTGGCATGTTCGCGTCCTCCTACATGATCGTGGCCATGACCGTGGACCGCCATTACGCCATATGTTGCCCTCTGCAGGCCTACAGACTTGGAGCCATCTCACGTTGGAACATGCCCATCACGGTGGCCTGGGGGCTGGCACTCGTGCTCAGTTTACCGCAGGTAAGACACTGGATTCATTCAGTTTATGGAAATGATGGATTGCAGAATTCCAGTGCTTTTCCATAGTGATTTGAACCCTTATACATGTAACAAGACCTGGAAAATGACCCAACTCCAGGAGCCATATACAATTATGCTGTATCTACACAGATATTTATGAAAGTTACTGTTACCAGGTGGGTCTGTGGCTCTGACTAGTTATACCTGCTAATGTTTTATTTCTGCATTGCATTCTGGAACTTGGAGTGCGTGTGGAAGGAGAATTCATTATCATTGTGCATCCTTAATCCCCTCATTGTTTTGAGCTTTCCACACAGTGTTTGTACTTTCGACTGACCATTATTTGATCATTCCAGCTCTGTTATGGCTAGCTTTGAACGACCAGCAATTTCAACAACAGAAAACAGGCACTGGTTTCGATTGTTTTCGTCTGCGAACAGAATCCAGGGCTGTCTGCTTGTACCCACTCATACCAGACCCACTTTACTTACAGGTTTTCAAAGCGGATTTCCAGACTATTTTTAAACAAACGTGAAGCGCAGACATCAAGTACGGAGCACAACATTATCCAGAGCTCCAAAACACACGGAAGATGCACACGATCAAATCCACAGAAAGAGACAAAAACACAATACAGTGATACCTCGGTTCTCCACCACCTCGGAACTCGTCGAATTTGCTAAACTTGCTTAAACTCGTATGAGTCGAGCCGCGCGACTCCTTTCAGCCGGAACTCGATTCACGATTCGGTACAAGGTGATTCAGTGATTCAGACTCAGAGAAGATCTGCACTGTGTTGATCATGTTTTTCTTTATTTGTACATCTACAGTGCTGTATTCTTAGTGCAAATAAATCTCCATGGGTCCTAAAAAGGTTATTTTATAAGAGCCAACCGAATGCAAACAAGGAATTACTCACTAAATTACATGAGACTGTTCAACACTTTATTATAAAATAAGCGATGTATTAATGATTTTTCCCAAACTGTAGGTTAATGTAACTGTTTTAAACATTTACATTTACAGCATTTAGCAGACACTCTTATCCAGAGCGACTTACAATTGGTACAATCTTACAATCCAAGCAATTGTGGGTTAAGGGTCTTGCTCAAGGATCTAACAGTGGCAGCTTGGCAGAGGTGGGATTTGAACCCTGGACCTTCTGAGCCAGAGTCCAGTACCTTAACCGCTAGGCTGTGGTAGGTAAACATTAACTCACTCATCATTACTCATCATGAGGCGGAATCTCCATCTACAGGCGCCATAATGTAACTGCAGTCATTTAAGGTGGACTGGACAATGCGAATAAGAAGCCCATTTCAGCCTTTTCTCCGCTATAATACACAAAACACTCGTTAAACTCTCCAGTTCATGATACATTAACTTATGATGGATTTGTCCATTTATCCATTTCGTAAATTAAGGAGCACCTGTATAATACAACTCCATTAATGCATATAATGCCTCATACAGTGTGGAGTTTCTGGAAGTTTAGAACGGATTCATTCACATTCATTGAATTCATTGACATTATTCCTTATGGAAAAAATTTGTTCGGTACTCGAGATGACAAGAACCAGAAGGTACCACCACATCGTAGTATCCTGGCCTGTTAATCGGAAAGAGTCTCTGACGTTCTTTGTTTCAAGAGATGGTTTATAAACTCATGTATGTGTTGAAGCGGAGTAGCTCTTCAAGGTAAGGCACAAGTAGGAGTCTTCCCGGGCTCGTGAAACAATAATGCAGGTTCTGTTAAGTCACTTTGTATGGTGTTTCTTCATTTAACAGGTCAGTTTCCACCACGGTTGCCTCGGTATTTTATTACCTCGCTTCATTTTCCATATGCACTTAATCCAACACAGGATTCCGGGTGGGCACATGCACGCGCACAAAAACACACTCACTCGCACTGGGACACTTAAGAGAGACCAGTTAACCTAATGTATGTCCGCCGTGCCTCCACACAGAGCTTTACATATTTAGTACTTATAGTATAAGACTATATATGTTCTAGAAATCTTGCTGTGTGATATACGCACCCCCACTTTATGAGGCACACCTGTTCAGCTGCTTGTTAATGCCAATATCTAAGCAGCCAATCACATGGCAGCAACTCAATGCATTTAGGCAGGTAGACATGCCCAAGACGACCTGCTGAAGTCAAGATCAGAATAGGGGAGCATCAGAATAGGGGAAGAAATGTGATTGAAGTGACATTGAGCGTGGCATGGTTGTTGGTGCTAGACGGACTGGTCCGAGTATTTCAGAAACTGCTGGTCTGCTGGGATCTTCACGCGTATTAATCTCTAGGGTTTACAGAGAATGGTCCGAAAAAGAGAAAATATCCAGTGAGCTGCAGTTCTCTGGCTGAAAAGGCCTTCTTGATACCAGACGGCTAAACTGGATTGAGTTTCTAGAAAGGCAACAGTCAAATAATCAGTAACAAAGGTGTATACTCTGACCTCACGACACAACAGACCTTGAAGCAGATGGGCTACAGCAGCAGAAAACCATACAAGGTGCCATTCCGGTCAGCTGAGAACAGGCGACTGGGGCTGCAAAGACCTGGGGCCTGCTGGTGGAAGGGTCAGAATTTGGCAGGAACAAGATGAACTCTGCAGCAACTGCATGACACTTTGCTAATATGGACCAAAATCCCTGAGGAACATTTCCAGCCTATTGTCGAATCTGTGCCACAAAGGGTTAAAGCAGTTCTGAAGGGAAAACGGAGCCAAACCCGGTACTAGCAAGGTGTATCTAATAAAGTGTCCATTGAGTGTACGTGATCTTGCTTACGGCTGGTTGGGTATGACTTAAATATGATCACATCTGGATTTAAGATGTTTGTATGATTCCAAGCAGATCTAGCATGTGTTTTTTTATTATTTTACCCAGTTGCTAAAAATTGAAAGCATAAGAGGTGGATGTTGAGCAAGAGAACAATGAGCAACAGTTTCACAATCGAAACCAGGCGGCAGGTAGCATTGCTGCCACTATCCAGTCCACTATCCGATTCCTGTCTGGTGCGGAGATGAAATGTTGTACCCAAAACAATGCGTTTACATGTATTGATTGATTGAGCTGTGTTTGAGTGTTTGATAACTCCCCACCCCTTTGTCCTCCACTAGGTGTTTATTTTCTCCCGGTCTGAGCTGGCTCCAGGCGAGTTTGATTGTTGGGCACACTTTGCCGAATCCTGGGGCCTCAAGGCTTATGTGACCTGGATGACTCTGGCTGTCTTTGTCCTTCCTACCTTCATCATCACCGTGTGTCAGGTAAGTGAGTGAGTCTGCTAGTATGCGTCGTGTAACATCCGTCCGATCGGAGTGTGTTTGCTTTGCAACAGCCGAGGTCTTCGATATCATAATCAATTCTAACAAATTATAATCATAATACAGATTCCTATGTTAATTCATATTTACATTTATATTTTACATTTACATTTAGTCCTTTAGCCGACACCCATATACAAAGTGATATACAGCTGATATAATGTTGCAGTCTAAGCAATTGTGGGTTAAAATGCCTTGCTCAAGGACCGAACACTGGCTGCTTGGCAGAGGTTGGTTTTGCACATTGGGCTTTCTGGTCCACAGTCCAGTACCTTAACCGCCTCACCTCTACAGTCCCAGATTTAGTACTGGCAGCGTATTATTGTTGTTCTCTATTGCAATGGCAAATCACATTGTAGGATTTTTAAAGAATTTAATTGTAAATTATGGTAGAAAATAAGTATTTGGTCAATAACAAAAGTTCAACTCAATAGTTTGTAACATAACCTTTGTTGGCAATGACAGAGGTCAAACATTTCCTGTAAGTCTTCACCAGGTTGGCACACACTGTAGCTGGTATTTTGGCCCATTCCTCCATGCAGATCTTCTCTAGAGCAGTGATGTTTTGGGGCAACACGGACTTTCAACTCTCTCCACAGATTTTCTATGGGGCTGAGGTCTGGAGACTGGCTAGGCCACTCCACGACCTTGAAATGCTTTTTACCGAGCCACTCCTTCATTGTCCGAGCGGTGTGTTTGGGATCATTGTCATGCTGGAAGACCCAGCCATGTTCCATCTTCAATGCTCTCATTGATGGAAGGAGGCTTTGGCTTAAAATCTCACGATACATGGCCCCGTTCATTCTTCCCTTAACACGGATCAGTCGTCCTGTCTCCTTTGCAGTTTGCTCCACAGTAGGTATGGTGTTCATGGGATGCAACTCTGCATTCTTCTTCCTCCAAACAGTTTTTACCAAAAAGTCCTATTTTGGTTTAATCTGTCAACATGATATTCTCCCAATCCTCTTCTGGATCATCCATATGCTCTCTGGCAAACTTCAGACGGGCCTGGACATGTACTGGCTTAAGCAGGGTGGCACGCCTGGCACTGCAGGATCTGAGTCCCTCTTGGCGTAGTTACTGATGGTAGCCTTGTTACTTTGGTCCCAGCTCTCTGCAGGTCATACATCAGGTCCCTCCGTGTAGTTCTGTAGCTCACTCACGTTCTCATGATCATTTTGACCCAACAGGATGAGATCTTGCTCCCACAGTTGATTTATTCACACCAACCTGCTTACCTATTGTAGATTCACTCTTCCCAGCCTGCTGCAGGTCTACAATTCTCTTCCTGGTGTCCTTCAACAGCTCTTTGGTCTTGGCCTTGGTTGAGTTTGGAGTCTGACTGTTTGAGGCTGTGGACAGGTGTCTTTAATACAAATAACAAGGTCAAACAGGTGCCATTAATACAGGTAACGAGTTGAGGACAGAAGAGCTTCTAAAAGAAGAAGTTACAGGTCTGTGAGAGCCAGAAATCTTGCTTGTTTGTGGGTGACCAAATACTTATTTTCCACTTCTACTTTTCCATTTTCTAATTTTGTCTCTCATAGTTGGTGTACCTATGATGAAACGACAGACCTCTCTCATCTTTCTAAGTCCTAAGGAGAACTTGCACAATCAGTGGCTGACTAAATACTTTTTTTGCCCCACTGTATATTTCAATTACATTTCAAGGTCAACATTACATCACAAAGTTGTGTTTCACAGAGCGTAATGCAGCGCATACCTGTACCAAGAATACATTCTTTCCCTGGCTGATAATATTCACTGTTGATCCAGTGCAGTGCAGCGGCAGCTCAATAGAGCAAATTGATGGTAATGCATTATGGTCTATAAGTAACTGACACATTTAATATTATTAATATTTGTATTGATTTTCTCATTTTCATCCCGCTTTATCCTCGGCACTGGGGACATGGAAGAGGGTGGGGTGATGATCTTGGCATTCACCAAGCACAGACAAATGCGAATTCTATATGAGGAGCCAATTTCTCACTGAGGCATCGCTCCCCTCTCCAGCCTTCCTACTCAATTGTTTATACATTTTTAAAATCGTATAACTCTACGTAACTTTCTCATAACCGTCTCCCTTCCAGGTACGAATATTCAAGGAGATCCACGACAACATCTACCTGAAATCTAAACGGGTAACCCGGCCTGAAGCGAAGAAGAACGTCGTGCTCTTTCATATGCCCGGCCTGAGAAAGCAGGAAGACGAAGCCAGAGAGAGGGAGAGGGGACGTGGATGCGTCGCGAAGGCCCCGAGAAGAGAACCGAACCCAAGGAGCAACAGTGACTCATCCCCATTGCAATATAATGCCCTCGACTTCCAACATGAACTGCAGCCAGACCGCTGGGACTATCCATTACAGGCCAACCAGGGTCTGAATGAATTTCAGCACGGCGCTCGGTCCCCTGATGTATTGTCTCACACACACACAAACACAAATCACAGCAACTCGGCACCAGTTCTAAATCGGGCACCACTTACCAGTAATAGTTACCAGACTTCCTCGGACTACTCGGAACCCTACGCCAATGCGTTCAAACCCCCAGCGGAGGTCTCCGGTGCGGTGCGCTACTCTTCTTCTTTCTCCTCGCGCCCTGTCGCTCCGGCCCCACCGGGTGTGTCCAGAGCGGTGTCCAAAACAGTGAGGATGACTCTGGTCATAGTACTGGTGTATACCATGTGCTGGTCGCCGTACTTCACCGTGCAGCTCTGGGCTGCTTGGGACCCCAATCCACCAGACCAAGGTGAGATCGTATGTTTGATCCAGATGCTCTCAAATATCAACCAGGATAACTTTCTGTTATAAGTGTAAAATTGGATTGAACTCAAAACATGGCGAAATGGACAAATCGTAATTTTGTAGCTTATTTTATGGCTAATCTTTACAGTGCAGAAGTCACAATTCACTTCTTATAAAGGACAGATATAAGAGGAGCGTGATATCACAGCTTAACAGTGACATCACCTTTTAAGCCAGTCTTTGAGCCTGTCCTGAGATCAGAGAAATCAGACTTATGAAATCTTCAAGGGTCCACAGGGGGTGCTGCCCCCTTGTCTGGCCCATCCTCCATTGGACATAGGCAATAGTTGTCCATGTGCCAGACCAAAGGCACCACTGAGCAACATGGTGTGTAGTGGAGTAGTGCAGTGGTTCCCAAACATCTTTTGCCATGAAACTCCACTGGAGTTTAGTTTAAACAATGTAATTCACAAAAAAATAAGTGACAAATAATCTACATGTGACATGAATTATGTATGGCTCATTCATACCCTCCCATCCCCTGCAATAGCAACTTTGGAAACCACTGGGCTGTTATGGAGCCTGTGATGTTCTGAGACCTTACAGAATATTGTTGATTGACTGGAAAGATGGGCAGTGGTTCAACTGGTTCAAGTGGTTCAAGCTCAACAGTTCATATACTGGACTGCTTTCCAAAATGTTGATGGTTCAAGCCCCAGCTCTGCCAATCTAGCATTGTAGGACCCTTGAGCAAGACCAGTAACCACCAATCGCTTGGATTGAATCAGTTGTTGCTCTGAATAAGGGGCTCTGCCAAATGCTCTAAATGCAAAGCATCCTGTTTACCCTCTCTTATCCTGAGCAGGGTCTGCACCCTCACTCGGCCTTGACTGAGAGCAGACAGAGGAACATTCAGAACAGGACCCCAGTCCAGCGCAGGGTTCTATAAACACATCATCGGCCTTCACGTTGCAAGCCTCACTCTTAATTTATTCCCAGGGCTCGAGGAACTGCTGTTTCCAGCAGCTGGCTCTTAGCACCACGCCACCAGAGCTGCTCGCTGTAAATGTTTCCTCTAAAAAATCAACAAAATATGTCATTTGACCAGTTATGCCAAACTTTGGCATACGAAGCTTGGGGTGACTCACTTGTTTCTGGTCGAAATCGATTGACCAAAAATAAGTTGACGAAAAACACAACTCTGAAGTGCTACACACACTGGGCATAGAGCATCTCGTACGCCTAAAGCCCAGCCCAGGGTGCCAGTAGGCAGAACTAAAAGCAACACAGGTCTTCAGATGTTTCTTTGTTTTAAAGAAGCTCAAGTCCCACTCTGTGAATCTACAGCCATCTTTGAATGGGAGTCCACGAGGGCACGACTGCTCTTGTTTTTGGGGTAGTAAGGAAGGCATTCCTTCCTTGCCTGTTGATTAAAGTGGCACTTGGATCCGTTCATATAAACTCCTCCAAGCCAGTTTAGCTACCATGTGATACCAGTGGTGTGACGTATTTCGGATGCACTTGTCATCCCTCACGCTCTGGCATCGGTAGGAATCGTGCGATGTTTAGAGAAAGTGGTGGGAATTGGCAACGGTTTACGGCACTCGGGGAAGATTCGGTCACAGTAAGATAAGCTGCTTCCTTAAAGGCTCTTTCTTTGTCTCTCTCTGTATATGTAACAATTTAATCCCATGCTGCTGCCTCGCCTTTGGCGACGTGCTGTTCCAGAAGTCGAAATGACACACAGATAAAATCACACACGTTTAATTGGTACCAGCTGCTTTACATGTCAGTGCTCATTAAATCAAATGCATCTCTATTCCAATTCTGGCTTCGCGTATGTGAGAAGATACACAATGCATTCATGGTTTTAATATTTATGTTTACATAACAGAGTGGCCACAGTTCGCTAGCCCACCATCGTCGAAATCCAGGTTCGAGTCCCAGAGGTGCCCTCCGGCCAGGTTGGTCATCACATAGGCACGACTGACCTTGTCTGAGGAAGGAAAGGCTGGAAGATGGGGATGAAATCATCCCCAGTGCTGTAGCACTGACCCCTACTAGGCCCTGTGATGCTTCCTCCCGCGACCAATGAATTCCAGGATTGTGTGGCGGATCTGGAGGAGGCTACAAAAACATGTGCTGCAATGAAAGTTCCCAAGTGCACATAGACAAATGGAAGAAGTTCTCAGAGCTGCCTAGCCCAACAAACTAAATAATTGGGTGAAGAGAGGTGACCAACAACCCAGTGGTCACTCGGCTGAGCTCCAAATATCCTTTGTGCAGATGGGAGAACCGTCCAGAAGGTCAACCATCACTGCAGCACTCCACCAATCTGGGCTTTGTGGCCAGACAAAAGCCTCTCCTCAGTATAAGACATATGAACGCCTGTCTGGAGTTCATAAAAAAGCACCTAAAGGACCTTGTAGATGTGAAATCAGACAGTTGGTGCACAGGTTGTGTTCGTCATCCTGTAATCCTTCATAGTGCTCACAGGATGCTGCCTACAGGATGGTGGTAGCTGGATATTTTTGGCTGGTGGACTATGTCCAGCAGTGACACTGAGGTGGTTTAAAATTCCAGCAGCACTGCTGTGTCTGATCCACTCATATCAGTGTAACACACACTAACACACCACCACCACCACAAAAAGTAGCTGGTCTGTAAGAAAGTATGTATAGAAACAGATGGACTACAGCCTGTAATTGTAGAACTACAAAGTACAGTGACCACTAAAATTGAAATAAAGAACTTGACTCTCTCTGTGTCTTGTCTCTCAGGAGTCGCCTTCACCATCCTGATGCTGCTGGCTAGTCTGAACTCCTGCACGAACCCGTGGATCTACGCAGCCTTCTCCAACAGCATATCCCATGAACTTCTCTCTCTTCTGCGTTGCCCGTCTGGAGTCCCACGCAGAGGCTCCCTCCCTGAAGAGTCCAGTGGCATACACACTACTGTCACAAGCAAGGACTACCCTCACTGAGCTTCAAAGACATATGTAACACACACTGAGGCTGGTGTAGAAGCAGCTGCACTTTGTTCTTGGTCATCCACAGTTTCGAGTATATCAAATATCACTGACCAAGTTCAGGTTGAGAAGATGAACCCAGTTGGGGCAAACGTCCGTTCCCATATTCTAACAAGGGTGCCAACGAGGACTGCGTCTCAGAACCTCAGTTTCTGCACACTTCTGAAACTCACTTCCCTGCTCTCTTCTGAAATACCTGCTCGTGTTGTAAATAGAACAGGGAATAGACTGCGGCGTCACATAAAAGACAGTTTCTGACAAGACTCGGATTGAGATGGTGACATGTTGTTAATATGATTGTTATTATTTGTACGTTTCTTGCTTCTCCTGGTTGAAATCTCTGGATTTCACAGGACACAACTGAACGTGTTCCCTGAATGGAACGTCAGTCCATTGCAGTGATCCTCCTTCCAGTCAGTCCTCCCTCATTCACAGCCAGATCATGCCTGTGTGGTGTCCAACCCAACCGGAAAGCCCTGCTTGGACTGGAACCCAGGTCACCACAGTGGTGGTCTAGCATCTATTCAAGCTGACGCCAGCTCATGGCTTTTTAACGATTCCTTGGTGTCCATCCATCTTATTGCTGGCCTTCCTCTTCCTCTCTTCCATTCAGCTGTTCCAAGCATAATCATCTGTTTGAATGAATTGTTTCTACTCATTCAGTGCTGTGCAAAGGTCTTAAGCCACCATTAGATTTGTTGTTTTAGAAATGTTGTGATGGCTATATGTAACATATTGTCAACGATTGGACCCCAAAAATGTAAAACTTGGGTTTGCCACTCCATAATACTCTTTTCCACTGATCTTCATTCCTGTCTTTTGCATATCTAGCCTTTTAACTCTGTTTCCCTTTCGAAAAAGTGGTTTCTTGGCTGCTAACCTTCCAAAAAGACTATTCCTGATTCACTGTAGCCTATAGAAGCTTTCTCTGATTTTTTTTTCATTCTTAATACTGCATACACATTTCCTGTAATGTAATAAAGAGACTGAGAAATAATTATATTACATCCATTGTACCATTGCTAAAACAATAGCATAATGTATCTAATGGTGGCCTAAGACTTATGCACAGTACTGTATGTCCAAATTGAGAGAGCTTCAGTTCGGTTACCTTACCTTTGTGGTTTGGCTTGATCAAGCATCCATCTTTCTTTCCGTCTTTTCCGTCCAAGTTTCTCTCAAAAATCTTTGAGAGCGCCGAATTTCAAAGGCGTCCATATTTTTCCGCGTCCGTAATGGACCACAGAAAAGACCTTCGTTTGACCTTTGCTGGTAGACACATCGTAACGTTTGAACATCTTTCTGAGGCTCCTGTTAAATGGTATAGGGCAGAAGAACAGCCTGCCAAGCTATTAGGGAAAATTAAACATCAACGGACAAGCAATAATACTGCAGATAACATTTTATTAGATGGAAGCCATAAGTATTGGACCAGCCTGACGAGCAGGAAATTGAAGACGTGCGCCTGAATGTCATCAGTTATTGCTCTGATGTCGTCCCTTAATCAGTCTTTGGTTATAAATCTCACTGACCTATCAGCACGTAGGCTGAAATTGCTGAGAAGAAGAACTCACGGAGTGGCAGCATGAGAAACTATATCACGAGGCTCATCTATAATTCAGTCCAAAAGTGCTGCCTGGGGTAAAATGTGAAACTGCAGAGCGAAAGGGCACCGAATATAGACGAGAGGACACACACACAGCAACATCACTCCACATTAGTGTGTGAAAATGTGAACCTATCACAGATAAGGAGCTCGTTAAACAGGTCTGTGGTGTTACAGTGTTTCAGCAGCCTTTTATTCGTCACTTTAAACCAATTACAGTGGTACCTCGGTTCTCGACCCCCCGGATGTCGTCGAATTCGGTTCTCGACACTTGACTAGAACAATTTGTCTCGATACTTGCCGCACTTGCTTAAACTTGTATTTTTGAGTATTGAGTCATTTACATTTTATTACATGACGCCCTTATCTAGAGCGACTTACAATTGATACAGTCCAAGCAATTGTGGGTTAAGGGTCTTGCTCAAGCACCCAAAAGTGGCAGCTTGGCAGAGGTGGGATTTGAACCCTGTACCTTCTGGTCCATAGTCCAGTACCTTACCCGCTAGGCTACCACAGTCCCGATTCAGTATACAGTGATTCAGTGATTCAGATTCACAATATCCCTTGCTCAGAGAAGATCTCCTCTGTTTATCGTGAGATTACAGGCTGCAGGTAGCTTAGAAGCTATGCTAGCGCCCTGAGTTCACCAATAGAGTAAGTGTTTTGCTTTTACTTTTCACTTTCAGTCCATTACTCACTAAATTACATGAAAGTTTTCAATTCTTTATTATAAAATAAGCTTTGTGTTAATGATTTTGGCCAAACCGTAGGTTAATGTAAGTGTTTTAAACATTAACTTACTTATTGTTATTTATCATAGGCTCCGCTATAATACACGAAACACTTGTTAAACTCCCCATTTCATGTTGCATTTAAATTATGATGGATTTGTGGGAACATATCCCCATCGTAAATCAGAGCACCTGTACAATACAACTCCATTGATGCCTTATACAGTGTGGATTTTCTGGGACTCTGGAACAGATTCATTCAATTTACATTATTCCTTATGGGACAATTTTGCTCGGTACGACGAGAACCGCGGTACCACTGTACTCTGACATTCTGATAATATTAAAGACATGCATCCAACATTAATGCACAAATAGATGCAGATAAGCACCTGGCCAAATGAGTGCCTTAAATGTCACTGTAGCCATAATGTACATCCTCTTGTCACTAATGTGCATTATTTTTAGAGCTCTACATCTCACATTCATGCCTCATCGTTTGTAAAAGGAAATCCATTTATTACTAACCACATAAGTAAATTCAAAGCAGTTTATTTTAGTACAATAAATGTACATAAGACACAAAAAATGCACAATACCTTTTTGTTCCATTTTGTTTTATTGTTTGTGTTTGCACCACAATTTCCATACGTGTTTACTGAACATGCCGTTTGCGTTACCATCCTGGTCTTGGTCATGGGAGAGTCCAGAACTTATTCCAGAATTCACTGGATGCAGGAAGTGTACCAGAAGTGGTACACTTACACACACCAGAAGCAGGAAGCGTAGTCCACCAGGGATTGCAACCCAGATCCTCAGGAATTGCTGGTTTCTCAAAAGCAACATGAAAGCATAGATCCATCCTGCCTTGCATCAACGGTTCAGGCTGGTGGTGGTGTAATGGTGTAGGGGATATTTTCTTGGCACACTTTGAGGCCCTATACCAATCGATCATTGTTTAAATAACAAAGGCATCATGGATGCGTGACGCCATAATGTCAATATGGACTGAAATCTGAGGATTGTCTCCAGCACCGTGTTGAGTCTATGCCACGAAGAATTAAGGCAGTTCTGAAGGCAAAAGGGGGTCCATCCCAGTCCTAGCAAGGTGTACCTAATGAAGTGGCTGGTGAGCGTACATATGACCAAAAGTATGTAGGCACTCTTAAGTCTGTTACACACCGAACGCGATTTGTACGTGCGATTTATTCGAACGGCAGTATACAACCCCTGGCAAAAAGTATGGAATCACCAGTCTTGGATGAGCACTCATTCAGACATTTCATTCTGTAAAACAAACTCAGATCAAAAACATGATACAATAATAAGGTCATTCCAAAGTGCAAAGTGCAAGTTCTTTGAGTGTTCAGGAACACTCAAAGAAATGAAGAGAAAACATTGTGGAAGTCAGTGAATGTTACTTTTATTGACCAAGCACAGGGAAAAAAAATATGGAATCACTCAATTCTGAGGAAAAAAGTATGGAATCACTCAAATTGGAGGTAGAAAATAAGGACACACCCAGTCGATACCTTGGGGGGGCTGCTGGACGAAGTGGAGTGGCAAAAACCATGGCTCCAACCAGAGAAATGTCTCTTGAAACAAAAGAGAGGATTGTGAAACTTCTTGAAGAAGGTAACTCTTCATGCATGGTTGCTAAAGATGTGGGCTGTTCACAGTCAGCTGTATCCAAGATATGGACCAAATACAAACTGCATGGAATGGTTGTTAAAGCCAAGCGTACTGGTAGACCAAGAAAGCGTCAAGACAAACAACTTAAGGCCATTTGTCTTGAAAACCGAAAAAGTACAACTACACAGATGAAGCATAAATGGGAGGAAGCTGGAGCCAATGTATGTGACCGAACCGTTAGAAATCGTCTAAAGGAAATGGGATTTCAATACAGGAAAGCTAAAAGAAAACCATCATTGACACCTAAACATAAAATGAAACAAGACTGCAATGGGTGCTAAGGAGACGAAGCAATCATGGACTTTTGTGGGTGTACTGGATGATAAAGCCTTATCTTCAGTGATGAGTCAGAGAATCTGCATTGGACAAGATGATGATGCTGGAACTTTTGTTTTGGTGGCCATTCCAGTGAGATTTATGAGAGGCCTGCCTATAAGAAAAACAACCAAATTCCAGTCCTTGATTGATATATGGGCTGCATGTGGCAGGCAAGGCACATGGGGAGATGGACCTGTGGTTACAATTCTTTAATATCGCTGCACAAGTTTTACATTGAGATTTTGGGACAGGTGTATTCTCATCCCTATCAGTTGAACAGTATGTTTGGTGATGTATTTGAATGGTCTTTTGTTTATCTGTTTTTCATGATTCCATACGCTTTTCCTCAGGAATTGAGTGATTCCATATTTTTTTTCCCTGTGCCTTGGTCAATCAAAAAGTAACATTCACTGACTTCCACAATGTTTTCTCTTCATTTCTTTTAGTGTTCCTGAAAGCCAGTAAGTTTGGAATGACCTTATTATTGTATCATGTTTTTGATCTGAGTTTGTTTTACAGAATGAAATGTCTGAATGAGTGCTCATCCAAGACTGGTGATTCCATACTTTTTGCCAGGGGTTGTATTCATTTGAGCTCATGTATAATGATGTTATCTTCCACACCAAATGTTGTTTTTTAAGTGCGAAAATGCGACCTTATTTTATTCACCCTCTGATTGATTTTTGGAGCTTTCACTGGTGGACAAAAACTCACTTATGAATCACTGTCGCTTCTGGTTTGGCAAAACAACAATCCAGCTGGCTGATCAGATTTGAAACAGATGGTTTGGAACATAGAAATAATATACCTAGTCGCCATATTGGTCCAGGCAACTTCTCACAGTTCTCCAAAGATTGTATTGGAAAAATGATGCTTGACTCTACTCTAATAAATAATACTATAATTAACTGTTTTACTGTATTGTATTACTATTATACTACTATTTATATGACATATACCATCTACTATTGTTAATCTATTATTTTAATTAATTACAGTATTTATTACAGGCTAATCATATGCTGTACTGTTGTACTGTAGTGTATAGTGTTTTGGGTTGTATTATTTCGCTGCTATAAAAATAGAAAGCAGACTGGTCAAGAAATAAGAACGTCGGTTGAGAAATAACTAGTTTATTGTGCATTTTAACCAGAAAACATACAGCTCCCCGTTTACTTGAACTGGTTTACAAGCCAGTCTTGCCTGGACCAATATGGTGGCCGCGTTTGCCGCGTCTATGTAAATTTTTGAAAGATTGTAATTAACTGGGATAGTTTCTGTAAGAAGGGATGACACCAAAATCACTGGTCCGAACAGAGTGAGAGAGAAACTGGCTTTATCACTGCTCGTGTAATTTGTGAGCTAAAAATAAACTTGAACTTTGCATATTTGAGATGTTTGGCTGAAAACACCGGTAACGTCAGTCTCTGATATTATCATCTAATAAGCTAAGCAAACTACAAACCTGTTATTATATATCGCGCTGAAAATTAATTAAAAATTAAAACTGTTTCCCCGTGTAATGTAAATGTTGAACCTCGTTATTATTCTAGTTTGTGAAGTGAAAAGGCTGTGGATAACCCCTGGAGATACATAACGTTAAGAAAACAGAGAGGAGATGGACGCAGAAGCGGCCAAGCAGTCATAAACAAAAGGAAATCAAAGTTTATGGACGCGATGTCCTTTCTGGGGGAGCTGCATAAGGTAATAAAGCTGAACCGATGCTGTCTTTGCTTGGAAATGTAGGCTATTTTACTGCTTAACATGCTGGGCAAACAAACCTGTTCCCTGTATCAGATGCATCACTGCTCTGCTCGGTATAGGAATTATAGCACTATAAAGAAGGAAAGTAGCGTCTATATTAAAACGTGTTGTCTGTTTTCGCTGCGAAAAATAAGTTTTACCAAAAAAATGGCGTCGCGTCCGGTGTGTATAGTTTTGAGACTACACGGTCCCGTCCGAGTATTTCACGTTGTCGAGGTTTGTTTTCCCGCCACTTTCGCTGTGTAACGGCCTTTACTCCACAGTGTCTATTTCAGCCGTATTTACTCCTAACAGGTTCATAATATATATAAAAAAAACAAGCAATCTGAATTGGAGTCAACACCTCAGTGACTCTCACTATGACAGCTTTTCTAGAGGTTTCCACCTCCCTAGTGTGTCAGTTCATTAACGTTCTTCCCCACTTAAAACAACGCCCATAAAGAAGTGGTTTGCCAACTTTAATGGCGAACTTGGCCGCCTTAGACAATACCCTGACCTTAACTCCATCAGACACCTTTGAGCCAGAGCCATGGCGTATCTACTGCTAAGACTAGGAAACGCTTGAGAAACCTTCTAGAAGCTAACGTAAACAGTTCTCACCTATGACCAAACAGGCTATGTGAATGTTATGTAGAGGTTTTGGAGCCACTGGGTTGAATGATCTGCCACCTGTGTGAAAACCAGAGCGCTAAATTGTGGATAATAGCAATGCACCATTTTCTCTGATCTCTGAAACTGCCTGGCTTAAATCTGCCTGAAATGGAGTTGTCAGCGCTCCACATCTGCTTTTAAGAGGAAACCTCACACCTGTGGCATAGGTTAATGGGTAATTGAGTTGTTTTGCCATAAATCTTGGAGCATTTGTTGATACAGTACTGTGTTAAAGTCTTTAGAATCCTCCATTAGATTAGATATACCATTTTAGTTTTAGCAGTGGTATAATGACAATATATATTCTCATTTATGCATGTTGTGTGAAATCCGCTTACACTTCAGCAATAGCAGGATCTGGCAGCTTCATCGGGATGCCATGTTCACCCGATTAGAGTCCGAAGATATTTAATCACGGGTGGTCTTTTTGGAAGGGTGGCAGCAAAGAAATTTGCTAGGGCTCACAAAGATTGGAATGAATATCAGTGGAAAACAGTATTACGGAGTGACAAATCCAATAAATATTTGGGTCCAGTCATCAAGGATATGTTAGGTATGGTCCTTATATACCATTTCTAAAACAGCAAATCTAATGGTGGCCTAAGACTTCTGAATAGCACAATACATTGCTTTTCTATTGCAATTTAGTCATCGTTGACTTGTAATGGCTTGTAGTATTTGTAGACCAATTGGTTGATCTAAATACCAGTAACAATATATCAACATTGAAGATCTAATAAGAACTACAGCCTCCTTTTACCCACTGAATGGCTTTAAAACACAAGTTCGGATTGGTTTGTAGTCAGATGTTTGACCAATAATGTTTGGGTTTAGTGACTGGTGATGATTGTAATAGGGTGTCTTTTGGGGATAACCAGTCTTGAACTGGAGATATTATCATTAGAGAGTATGGAAAGTCCATTGGTTGCCAATGCTCCATATATTAAGATTAAAAAAAATAAATAGTTTGGTCAGTTTTGTATAGTAGAACTCAATAACAATCTCATTCCAACATGTCTGGGAGGAACTGGAATGGCTGACTGCATGTCAGGTCCTTCCACCCATCATAAGTGCCTGAGAGTGCCTTTGTGGCGGAATGGCAGTGAATCCCTAATCACGATTAAACCTCTACTGGAAAACATTCCCTGAAGAGTGGGGGCTCTTGAAGCAGTGGGATTTTGATGTGACATTTAGTTGTATGGCCAAAACGTTTGGCCATATAGTGTACAAGTTGGGAAACCACATTTGGATTGAATCAGGCTTTCTGATACAACCACATTTCCCACTCAATATTTTCTTTGGGATTTCCAGGAATATTCTACCAGTTCTCATGGCTCTTAAGCCAGGAGGATTTGTTTTCGATGGTAATTACTACCACCTTGAATTTCACTTCACCTTAAAAGAACTCAAGGACGAATTTCAGACCGGTCTGGGATCTCATGCAGGAGTTGCTCCATTCAGACCGTGTGACAGCATCCCAGTTGGGTTAAGGTCAGCACTAATTATGTTAAATTTAGGCATGCAGAAACGGTTTCCAATCAAGCCGAACAGCTGAAGGTTAAGCGTTTTGCTCAGTGTTGGTAGCTGGCAGAGCTGGGATTGTACCTCCTGGCCATTTTGTTAGTAGTCCAGAGTCATAACACATGAGTAACCGTAGTGTAATGCGGCCTTTTCAAAACACATTTTCTTTGTTTTTGTTTTGTCTGGCTGCATCACCAGACCTCTTTTGGCAATCTTCATCAAAGGTCCTTTTAATCATGACAGGGAATCGTCTTTATGGCACAACTAAGGCCAACTAAGGAGCCAGCAAAAAACTTGGGACAGACATGAAGAGCTCTTGGCAAAAAATCCAGCATCTGCCAGTGAAAGTTGGGGATGGCCGATCCTCCTTCAGCGAATAGTTGTGCAAATGTCTTTTTTGGGCAAAGAAAAAATGGGCAAAGTGTCTGTCCACGAAGGCCCAAGGTGCTGACATAAGCATGCCCTTGACAGGTTGCCAAGTTTGAAGTCAAGTCAGATTGATATTTATAGTGCTTTTTACAATGGAGCATTGTCTCAAAGCAGCTTTACAATTTCATATTACATGCAAATATTAAGGGCCAATCCCAAATTGAACAAGCCTAGGGTGACAGTGGAAAGGAAAATCTCCCTAAACATTATGAGGAAGAAACCTTGGGAGGATCAAGAGTCAAAAATGGACCCATCCTCCTTGAGTGGCTTAGATGAGAAATGTAAGAATGACACCAATTTATCTTTCAAATAAGTCTGTAGTAATAGTTAAAAATCTCAAACTAAGTACATATGAACAGACAAATAAAATACTGACCCGGGCATGTTATGGAGTTTTTCCTTGCCACTGTCGCCTTAGGCTTGCCGAGTTCAGGATTGGGCTTAGATATCGGAAGTTAAACATTTGTAAAGATTTGAGACAATGCTCCACTATAGAAGTCAATCTGACTTTTGACACCCAGTCCATACCCTCCCTCAGACACACCCACTCGTACCTGTACACTGTGCCCGACCTGGCCAGAACTCAAACCTGTGTGGTAAGCTAGCATGTTTAGACCTCTGTGACACCTGTGCACCGACTGGGGAAATGGACGGACCAAATTGGGAGAAAAAGAACAAATTCCACTCCGAATAAACAACAAGCTTAAACAAAACCCCACAACCATAACAGTTATAAAGCTCTCATTCTCAAAACATGAATGCTTTTATTCGAGCTCATCAGTGCATTTGCTACAGTCACCAAACCTTTTCAAGCAATGTGTTTACAGTTCCGCCTGTAGTACAGTTACAGTCCAAACATTCAAGCCTTGCTGTGGTGCACAGCCATTATCAGAAAGTTAACGTCTCAAAGTCTGAATGACTGTGGCTGGACCAGAACAAACCAAAGAACCACAAAGAAGGAAAGACATTTGGTCAAAATAAATAACTAAATAACCGTTATGTTCTGCAATGAAAAACAGACGTCCTTTTTAAAATCTAAAATAATACGAACGACGATGCGTAGACGAGTGTATGACAATGTACGGAGGTACTTGTGGATTTAAACGGTACAGCAGTGCGAGTCAAGTGGTTTCTCTTCAAGCCTGGATTGTGCTCTTAGCATTGAAAGCAAAGTAGTAAATCAAAACGCCAATAGCAGCAGCCAGGACTTCTGTAGACACCCAAGGGCCGCTCCATGCTCCCTGCAAGACAGACGAGGCACAGATTTCATTTGCATTTTCATCCATTAAAAAAAAAAAGATCGAACTTTAAATCCTGTGTGGTTTCTTCAAAACACAGTTCCAGCATTTGGCTTCCCACATTTCCTCAATCACAAAAGCAAACAAATACTGCGGAAATCTTAGGCCACCGTTAGATTTGTTGTTTCAGTAATGATATAATGGCCATATATAACACATTGATGCCTGGACCCAAAACTGTCAAACTTGGACTCGTCACTCCATAATACTCTTTTCCACCAATCCTCTTTTCCACCAATCCTCATTCCAATCTTTGTGAGCTTTCGCATATTTCGGCCTATTCACCCTTCCAAAAAGACCATTCATGATCGACCTTGTTCAGACTGCAAAGGGTCAACCTGGTACCCTGATGAAGCTGCCAGATGCTGCTATTGCTCAAGTATAAGGGAAGGTCACACCAAATACTTGACACTTGAGCCTACAGAAGCTTTTTTTCCAGATTTTTTCAGATCTTTATATACTGCATACAAATTTCCTGTATTTGATGGTTCTACTGTAATATAATAATTATATGGTCATTATACCGGTGTTAAAACAATGGTATATCTATTCTAGTGGTGGCCTAAGACTTTTGCACAGTACTGTACTTTGCAGCAAAGGCTTGTACAACTCTTGTAGGACATGGAACTTCATTGCAAGCAAACCTCACCATACATTCACATAGTGATTAGAGTCGATGTCCAAACACCCAATATCCAAATTCCCACTAGAAGGCTAACCTCATTATCTTGCCACCTCCATGCACTTTACCTCGAAAAGCTGCCAACCTATACACTTATGTTTCCAGAGCGACTTCCAACGGAGAAAGTTAAGGGATTTGTAGGTTAAGAGTTGCTCAAAGACCCAACAGTGGCAGCTTGACAGAGGTGGGATTTGAACCCTGGACCTTCTGGCCCATAGTCTAGCACCTTAACCGCTAGGCTACCACAGTCCCAACAAACATTTTACGCAATGTTGCAGTCTGTCAGTTTCGGACTCGGTGTGAAGGACGCATTAATATTCATGTGTAAACAACGGACTCTGTGTGAAAAGCCCTTTACTCTCATCGTCAGTCTTTTAGCTGGCCTAAACCCCACAAGACGCGATGGTGAGACTGCAGTAGCCTAGCGGTTAAGGTATTGGACTATGGACCAGAAGGTCCAGGGTTCAAATCCAACCATGCCAAGCTGCCACTTGAGCAAGACCCTTAACCTGCAATGGCTTGGACTGTAACATTATATCAGATGCAAGTCACTCTGGATAAGGGCGTCTGCTAAATGCTGATGCGCCATTTTGAACAATCACAACTTGTAACACCAGATGATGTACAGCCCCTGTCTTTTATCCATCGCTGGACTTCATGCACTTCGCATCCCAGAAAGAATCGTCAATGATGTACTATTTCTCAAATTTGCATAAATGAATATAAACTGTACGTGTACCACTCTCGACAAAATTAGCCATTAAACAGACATGGGCGAGAGAATGGGGTTCGACTGTATTTATACCTCCGATGGCCAGCGAGCATAGCTACAAGGAAGGTGTATGAATCACACACGAGCGTTTGACTCACCCTGTGATCCACGTTGACTGAGAAAAGGGGCTTGATCGTGTCCACGTCCTCATTGTTCCTCTGAGCCTGGAACACACGCAGAATATTTCCATGATTACAGATACAGGAAGCAGAGCTGGAGGTGGCAGAACTTAAGATGTTGAGGTTCTCTTTAGGAGTGTCTAGGGTGGACAGGATTAGGAAGGAGATCATCAGAGGGACAGCACAGGTTGGAAAATTGGGAGACAAAATTCGAGAGGGAAGACTGAGATGGTTTGGACATGTGCAGAGGAGGGATAGTGGATATATTGGTAGGAGGACGTTGGAGATGGAGCTGCCAGGCAAGAGACGGAGAGGAAGACCAAAGAGGAGTTATTTGGTTGTGGTAAATGAAGATATGCAGGGAGTTGGGGTGAGAGTAGAGGACGTGGAGGACAGGGTGAGGTGGAAACGGTTAACTCGCTGTGGCGACCCCTGATAAAGGGAGAAGCCGAAAGAAGAAGAAGAAATATAATAATAATAATATAATAATTATTGACATTTCACCCTTTTCTAGGTCCCTTTACTTTCTTCTAAACGGCATGTTCGAAATTTTTGTTTTCTTACATTTTCGCAGTTAACGATTAGAAAAACGCTTAACGCAGACGTAAACCAGCATCTGACTCAACGGCTGCACCAATGCTGGTACACTAGCACCACCTACAGGTAGTCCGTTAAAAGATCAAACGTGGTCCAATATAGTACGAAATAGAGCTCGCTGTTTTGTTGTTGTTAGTTTTGACATTTTATCTATAGCTCTATGCCGTAAGTACTCTATATCAACAAAAGTTTGTGGACACCCCTTATAATTATTGAGCTCTGCTATTTCAGCATCACTCACTTATAACGCATTCATAATACAATATAAAGCATTCATTTCTGGACTCCCCATAGACAAACCGTGGCAGTAGAATGGGTTGTACTGATACCCCAGTGAGTCTCAATATGACATTTATAGAATCCAACAAATCAGTTTCAGGGTCAGGGTGGTTAGCAGTTTGTAGTGCTAGTTAGTGCCCTGTCTTTATTTGTAATGCTCTGTGACATTATCACTAGCATCCTTAAAGAGCGTTGCCCTTTCATACATGGAAGCATCGTCTCTGATACCTATTATGTTCTGTGAAACAGGATGTTGACAAAAATGGACGTTGACCGGACATACTAATTTATTAATACACCATTTTATTAATACACACACAAGATGAAAACATTTAATGCAGCACTGTACAATACAGTAATTCTTATCTTTGAAACACGTACCGAAAATAAAAATGGAACACTACCATGTTTTTTTTCTTTCTTTCAGGACTGTGATTCTCCTTTCTGTCAGCAGGTGTCACAAGGGTTTGCTTGTTCTAGTTTTCTGTCATTCAGACGTGAATTAGATGTATATATGACAGATTTTTCTTTCCTATTATAATTCTTAAGACCTCAGCCGTTAAAGCATACAGAGGTTGATCGTATGGAACCAGGGTCAGTAAGAGAATGAATTCAGACACGGCCATGGTCTTGTGCACCCTCTACCCTAAGGAATATGAGGTTCCTAATTCTGACGTTCTTTCACCTGGCATGAGTGTAATTACTGACGAACCTTGCGCAGTGCACTGTAGGACTCCTCATCAAAGAACTTGACCTGGTATGTCCCCGAGCCTGCCTGCTTGTGGGGGAGACTCCATGACACCTGGTAGAAACACAAAATAAATACAAAGTGAGCCCAAGACTTATCCTCAAGCCCAAGCAGTACCACTCGATTTTTTTGAGACCCTCTGGTTTGGATCTTTGTGGAGAAAGAATCCTACGGTAGCAGGATAATGGGTCAAAACACACCTAAAAGCTTTGCACCAACTACTCGAAGACCAAAAAAGAGCCGAATGTCATGGAGATCATGGATATACATGGATATACACAACTTCCCTTTCAAAATGACCCTGAACAGAACTAACTAATACTGAATGAAGTACTGTTAACAATGACAGAATCATTAGCTGCTTTTGCAATGGAGGATTGTTTTTTTTTCTCCATGGTTCTTAAAACTTTTGGAGAAAGTGGCCCCTTTCCTGCTGCGTGAACTGGGGACGATCGTAGTTCTTAGAACACTGTCTATAGGGACTTTTTTAGCTCCTACTTCAGGGTACGTGGATATGACTTTAAAGCTGAATATGAAAACCGGAAAGGTTCATTTGCAAACATATTCAAAGACACGGACCTGGTACTTCCCGACATCCTGGCCTCTCGTCACAGGAAACTGTCTTCCATTGACATCAGCATACAGCGCCACACTCTGGTGAACAAAGCAATTTGATTGAATGATCATTCATTGATCCTGAAGTGCCCTAAACGTGGTTCACTCTAACATACCTGCACTCCGTTGGCACAAGACAAGCTGAGCTCAACGATGAAGACAGACTCTGATGAGATGACGGCATCGTTGGTTGTGTACGTTGATGGTGTGATGGCTGGGTTCAGACAGCCGTCCGCTACAGACCAATCAAGGCGGGCAAAGACAGATAGAATTATGGGGTATTGCCACCTCGGCACAGAACGCCTATATCGTTGGCATACAAAAACATTGTTCAAAAACTTTTATATGATTTAGAAAATATAGATTACATTGTAGTGTCTCTATTTTAAGCCCTTATCTTTTATGAATGTAGTAGCTACCATGGGGCTGTTCATATCTAAAACCTCCAGCGCCTGCATACAGGATTTAAGAGTCAGGGCAGATCAAAAAGTCTTTATAATAATCAATTTGGATAAACTCAAGTGCTAACAATAGTAAATTTGCTTCTGAAAATTGAGCTACAGGGGTACCTGAAAGTTTGTGAACCCTTTAGTATTTTCTACATTTCTGCATAGATATGACCTAAAACATCATCAGATTTTCACTCAAGTCCTAAAAGTAGATAGAGAACCCAGTTAAACAAATGAGACAAAAACATTATACTTGGTTATTTATTTATTGAGGAAAATGATCCAATATTACATATTAGTGAGTGAATAAACGTTTCCTGTAACTGTTGATCAGTCCTGCACACCGGCTTGGAGGAATTTTAGCCCATTCCTCCGTACAGAACAGCTTCAACTCTGGGATGTTGGTGGGTTTCCTCACATTAGCTGCTCACTTCAGGTCCTTCCACAACATTTCCATTGGATTAAGGTCAGGACTTTGACTTGGCCATTCCAAAACATGCACTTTATTCCACTTTAACCATTCTTTGGTAGATCGGCTTGTGTGCTTAGGGTCGTTGTCTTGCTGCATGACCCACCTTCTCTTGAGATTCAGTTCATGGACAGATGTCCTGACATTTTCCTTTAGAATTCTCTGATATCATTCAGAATTCATTGTTCCATCAACGATGGCAAGCCGTCCTGGCCCAGATGCAGAAAAACAGGCCCAAACCATGATACTACCACCACCATGTTTCACAGATGGGATAAGGTTCTTATGCTGGAATGCAGTGTTTTCCTTTCTCCAAACATAATGCTTTGCTTTTACCCTAAAATTCTATGTTTGGTCTCATCCGTCCACAAAACATTCTTGCAATAGCCTTCTGGCTCGTCCACGTGATCTTTAGCAAAACTGCAGACAAGCAGCAAGTTCTTTTTGGAGAGCAGTGGCTTTCTCTTTGCAACCTTGCCATGCAACACACCATTGTTGGTTCAGTGTTCTTCTGATGGTGGACTCATGAACATCAAACATTAGCCAATGTGAGAGAGGCCTTCAGTTGCTTAGAAGTTACCCTGGGGATATTTGTGACCTCACCAACTATTACAAAACACCTTTGCTTTTGGAGTGATCTTTGTTGGTCGACCACTCCTGGGGAGGGTAACAATGGTCTTGAATTTCATCCATTTGTACACAAAATCTGTCTGACTGTGGATTGGTGGAGTCCAAACTCCTCTCCATTGCTCGTGCCATGATACACTTCCACAAACGTGTTGTGAAGAGCAGACTTTGATAGATCCCTGTTCTTTAAATAAAACAGGGTGCCCACTCACACCTGATTGTCATCCCATTGATTGAAAACACCCGACTCTAATTTCACCTTCAAATTAACTGCTAACCCTAGAGGTTCACATACTTTTGACACTCACTAATATGTAATATCAGATCACTTTCCTCAATAAATAAATGACCAAGTATAACATTGTTGTCTCATTTGTTTAACTGGGTTCTCTTTATCTACTTTTAGGACTAGTGTGAAAATCTGATGATGTTTTAGGTCATATTTATGCAGAAATATAGAAAATTCTAAAGGGTTCACAAACTTTCAAGTACCCCTGTAAATGTTGTTAAATGAACATTACTGTGGTATTCTCGGGAGAAGACTGCTGCTGCAACATGTGAGTATGTATAGATCACTTTGTGGTTTGGGGTAGCTTTCTCTTATTTTTTAGAAACTGAAACAAAGGGAGATAGGGTCTTACAGTGAGATAAGATTTTACCCATCTTCCATAGGAGAAACTGAAAGTCAATATGCGGTAGTTAATGTTCATATTAAATAAATCAGCGACCCATGCCAATATACTTACTAGTAAAGTAGTAGTAGTATGTTACATATACCATTATAATGAGTATATATATTAAGTACAATGAAACGATGGAAGTATTTTTGTTTTATAGTCTGTTGAGTTAAATGTGCTTAAACTACAACTAATATCCAGTATATTACCAATTAATCAGCTAAACTAAAACATACGTTTTTTACGCATGAGCGTATGGCTGCATTCTAAACCGCAACTAGTGCACTACATAGTGTGCATTATCATTAGTATCTTTACTAGTGAATATACTAATTAGTGCACTAGTAAAGTAATACTAGGCATAACATTCGAATGAAACAACAGCTAACTAGCCTGTGTTTCCCTGCCTACAACAGGGTTTAAGCATGAAACTAATGTACTGACCTTGGCACATGCAGACAAAGAGCGCAAAAAGGAACAACTTCTTTATCATTCTGTAACAAATAGACGTTTTGTGCAGACGAACAGAAACTACAAAGCCACAGTCGTTGAATATCAATTACAGAGCCACATCAACGCAGGGAGGGAACCGCGTGATGACGTTTTATAAGCTAGGAATTCTGGAACTTGGAGTGCCAAGCAGAAAGCGCTTTCTCTCAATTCAATTCAATGAGCTGAGCTTTATTGGCATGACTGTCTAGTGGGTACAATATTGCCAAAGCATTGAAAAGACATTGTTTTATACAAAAAACAAATAATAAATCTCTCACTCACTCACATTTACAGCATTTAGCAGATGCCCTTATCCAGAGCAACTTACAAGGACTCAACAGTGGCTGGATTTGAACCCTAGACCTTCTGGTCCATAGTCCAGTACCTTAACCACTAGGCTACAATGTTGACTCAAGAAATGATATCTAATCCGAGTTCAAGAAAGTAGTCATACGCGTGAACTACAATTACTCAGCCTTTGGCAAACATGGATTTATTTTGTTCAACCACCCAACCAGGTAAAAGTCTTGAATTCCTGAGTGTGCAACAGCAGTGCTGCTGGAGTTTCTTCTACCATATTGCTCCACCTTATAGATGTAAAGTCAAAGACTGTAGCTCGTCCGTTCTTGCACAGTTTGTTAGTCATCCTAGAATCCTTCATCAGTACTCACAGGATGCTGCCTACAGGACATTTTTGGTTGGTGGACTATTTTCAGTCCATTAGTGAACCTAAGGTGTTTAAAAACTCCAGCAGCACTGCTGTGTCTGATCCACTCGTACCAGCACAACACATTAACACACCACCCCACATAAGTGTCACTGCAGTGCTGAGAATGATCCACCAGAGTAAAGGGGGGTAGTAAGAAAGTATGTAGAGAAACAAATGGACTACAGTCTGTAATTGTAAAACTACAAAGTGCTTCTATGTGGTAAGTGGAACTGATAAAATGGACAACGAGTGTAGAAACAAGGAGGTGTAACTAATAAAGTGATTATTGAGTGTATTTGTTTGTTTGTTATTGTACTTGATTGTTTGCTTGTTTACATGATTCATCTTGGCACTAGATGGCGTGACTCCGACGCCCCTCCTCGCTTCCGGTTACAGGAATTATGGCGGAAGTTTATATGCTGGAGTGAAGCGGGGGAATAAGCGAGTGTGCTCGCCCTAAATTTCATCTGTTTTACCATAAAGGTAGGGGTTTATTTTTTAAACATGAAGATTTAATCAAATTAATCTCGAAAGTGTTGTGTCAGCGAAGACTTTTAACTGGGGAGCTACGCTAACTTCGGGACATTTTTAGCTGGGTCGCTGCTCTCGGCTATAAGGGGCGTGACCGAAACGGATAAGTAGGGCACTAGGCAAGGAAGGCTAACACCGCTATGCGTCAGTCAAAAGTAGTGCACTGATGTAGGGAGTGAAAGTCTGTTTGAGATTCCGCCACTTAGTTTTACCTACAGTTCAGGTACTAATGGTTTCATGCGTACTTGTTTGTGTGAGTTTGTTTGCGATATTTTTTAGTTAAAAACAAGAAAGCCAAGTATTTAGCTCGTTGTTAAGAATGTTTGGTGGAACATGGGCTAATTTTAATGGACAGCTATAAAAACATTGGTTAAACAGTTAAGACATTTGACGTTACGAAGTATTTGACGGTTTTAAATAACGAGACTCAAGTGTGTGTAGTTTTAATATATTTTGTATATATATTAATTTGCTAAATTTGATAAATATGTCGAATAGTTGATGTAAACACAACCATAACGAGGAAGGAAACATATCTTACATAACATACTGTAGTTGCAATCATTTAAATCCTAATAAGCCAAAACCGAACCAGACCTCTTCTGTTTTTTTATTTCCTTCTCCTGTCATATCCAAAAGTCATCAACAAAACTGTTGTCACGTCATTTATAATTATACTAATTGTTCAGACAAGCAAGCTTGAGTAGTCTTTATTAATATGTCCTGAATATACACTCCATGGCCATTTTTACACCCTTCTCACTATCAAAACTGCCCTCTTCATGACATGGTATTTAAAAACGTGCTGGAAACTTTGCTGCAGATTTGTCAGCTGCACATTCGTGCTGTAAATCTATCGTTCCATGTATCCAACTGTGCTTTTTAATGGTCTGGATCTGGTGACTGCAAGGGCCTGGTAGTTCATGGACCTCTTGCATTACCATACTGGTGAAAGCCATAATTGTGGCCTTAAAAGCTTAAAACATGGTGCACAACAATACTTGTGCCCAACACGCCACCATTAGACCAGCAGCTTGAATTGTTTACACATAGCAGCTCGTGTTTATGCGTTCGGGCTGTTTTGTCCAACTTTGGATCCTTCTGGCTACATGCTGGAGAAGTAATTGGGGTCCATGAGATGTTTTTGCTTTTTTTATTGTTTTTGGTATCTGGTTCATAGTTTCTTGACATTCCCTGATGTGTGCCTGACCTCTGGCCTGGTCAGTGAGTGCCACCATACAGCTTGTAGCCAATGACCACTTCTCTTCACTGGCAGGTGTTATGGTACACCTGGTCTGGTGCTCGTGGAGGCCATTTGAGTACAGTGAACTCATTGTCATGTTCAGAAACCAGTCTGAGATGATTATCAGAAGATGGTACACTGTGGTCATAAAGGGATGGATATGGTCAGCAACGATACTCGGGTAGACTGGTGTTTAAACGATGCTTAATTGGTATTAAGGCGCCCAAACTGTGCCAAGAAAATATCTTCTATACCATTACACTATCACTAGCCTGAACTGTTGATGTAAGGCTGGATACACGTTCATGCTGTTTACGCCAAATTCTGACCGTAGCATCTGAACATCTCAGCAGAAATCCAGAACTCCTCAGACCAGAGGTTTTTCTGGTATTCTATTGTCCAGGTTTGGTGAGCCTGTGGGAATTGTAGCCTCAGTTGTCTGTTCTTAGCTGACAGGAGTGGCACCCTGCTGCTTTTCAGTCTTCTCCTGCTGTAGCCCATCTGCTTCAAAGTTCAAAAAGTGTTCAGAGATGCCCTATCAGCTCATACCAGTCTGGCCATTGTCCTCCGACCTCTGGCATCAACGAGAGACTTTTTCACAGAGAACTGCAACTCACTGGATATTGTCTCTTTTTCGGAACATTCCCTGTAAACCCTAGAGGTGGCTGCTTCAGAAATACTCAGACCAGCCCATCTAGCACCAACAAACATTGCCCATTGATGTTGAAAGCGACATTAAATATAAACAAACATCAACCGTGTACAGAGTGCAACTTTTACTACCGTCACACAGAATTCCCTGTTATACCTCCCAGACCTATAGCAAGCTAGGCTTTATCACCTCACGTCAGTGCCTGACCTCAAATATAAGAGTATATACTGCTAGAGTTGCAAGCTGTTGTGTTTTGAAAGTGATGCACAACAAGCACATATGGGTTTGATTTGCAGAGACCGGTTTAACTCGGAACAGGTGAATAGCAGGTGGTTGGTGTGACTGATCAGATAGGCCGCCATGAATTATTAACTCTAAGAGTGAAAGAAGTCTTCTGTATGTGGCCAGAGTCATACGTTTAGGGAGGTGGACTTAACTGTGCATGTGTGTGTGAGATAAAAAGTGGTGGGGACCAACTTCCCGAGAAGTTTACTTTTGAAAAACTGCAATAATATTTGAAAAACGTTTTTCATTGGACTACATTTACATTTATCAGACGTCCTTGTCCAATTGATACAATCATTTATTAAGGGCCTTGCTCAAGGACCTTACAGTGGCTGCTTGGCAGAGGTGGGATTTGAACCCTGGACCTGCTGGTCCATAGTCCAGTACCTTAACTGCTTGGCTACCGCAGTAGGGTTAGTGTGGTTATTAGTGAGGTAGTAATCATTATGTCAATGGAATGTCCCCATAAACATTACCAAGACTGTGTCTCTGTCTGTCTGTCTGTCTGTCTATTTTGTGTGTCTGTCTGTCTGTCTGTAGGTCTCAGGCTCGGCGCTGTGCCATGGCCGGCAATGTTCCCAAACCAGGACCTGGCAACGGTCCCTTGAAATCCCAGCTGCAGATCAGTGGTATGTTGGATCTCTATTTATGTCTCATATTACACTAAATAATTTCTTTACATTTCTGGTGAATTTAATGTCAAGATTAAAATGTCACACATTCAGAATCTCACACTGCTGAGGTGGTGCCAGTACAAACAATAAAGTATCACATAGCACGAAGTAGTTATCGTGACAGTGGAAAATGTTATATATTTCATTTTATTACATGCTTTTTAAAACATGGTAACCTGTTCAAAACTGATAATAGGTTGTAGGACTTATGGCAAAATGTCATATGTGAAATGAAACAAAAACAGCAGTTAATGAAGAAAGGCATTATGTAAGCACCGACACCTGACCTCACCCACCGTCCGTTCTAGTGTCCTGACGTCATTCGTTATCGTTTTGTCACGGCATCCATGCTTTTAATTAATCGGTCATCCATCTCAGTTTTCCTGTGAAACTTGAGACACAGAAAGAAAGCAGCGAAAGAATGAATGTCATGAGGAAAACGAGGGTAAATCCGTTTGAAGTCATTCTGCTGATAAACCTCTGCAGGAATCTCAGCCAAGCTGAAGGAGAACAAGAAGAACTGGTTAAGCCCCAGCTTGTACGTTGAGGTGAACGTGGATGGTCAGTCCAAGAAGACGGAGAAATGCAGCAACACACACACCCCCAGATGGAAGCAGCCTCTCACTGTGTGAGTGCCATGAACACACGCATACGCAAACGCACGTGGCATCTGCGGCTGTTTCATATGATGGCTAGTGAGGCACTGCAATGGTTCGGAAATAATGGGACAAAATAGTTTTTTGAAGTAGTCTTAAAAAGGTTTATTATTGATAAATGTCCTGAACAATAACCACATGAACAGTGGCTGTAAAGCCTTTTCCCCTGCATTGGAGGCGGTCGCATTTGCCGACGTATTGACTCCTGTCTGCTATTGCTTAAAATCAGCATCTGAGCCATTTGTTTTATGCAGTCAGGATGAAGCCATGGGTATGCGCAAAACGTGCGCAGAAAGGACAACCTGAAAAGCCTAATGCACATACAGTGGGGCAAAAAAGTATTCAGTCAGCCACTGATCGAAGTTCTCCTACTTAGAAAGATGAGAGAAGTCTGTAATTTATCATAGGTACACGTCAACTATGAGAGACAAAATGAGAAAAAAAATCCAGGAAATCACATTGTAGGATTTTTAAAGAATTTAATTGTAAATTATGGTGGAAAATAAGTATTTGGTCAATAAATTTGGTTCAACTCAATACTTTATAACATAGCCTTTGGTGTCTTTTATACAAATAACGAGGTCAAACAGGTGCCATTAATACAGGTAACGAGTGGAGGACAGGTCTGTGAGAGCCAGAAATCTTGCTTGTTTGTGGGTGACCAAATACTTATTTTCCACCATGATTTCCAATTGAATTCTTTAAAAATCCTGCAATGTGATTTCCTGGATTTTTCTCTCATTTTGTCTCCCATAGTTGAAGTGTACCTATGATAAATGACAGACCTCTCTCATCTTTCTAAGTCGGAGAACTTGCACAATCAGTGGCTGACTAAATACTTTTTTGCCTCACTGTATACCATTCAAACACCGCTGTGTGAGTAAGTGTTTCTTGTTGATTTACCCATAATTGTGGTAGCCCATCACAATATCAGCACTGGCTTGCACATGTTATTTTAATATTTATTACTGTTCGGATCAAATCTAGTGCCATTGAAAAGCTGTGCACCCCACACCCACTACATCTTTACCCCGCACTTGCTCCACTCTCACACAAGCACATTTTATAAAGTGAGAGACTTGTATGGAACGACAGTTTTTGGTTCTCTGCTGCTGTTGCTTGACTTTACATCGCAGAGCACATGCACACACCCACTCGCCCATACTGGCACTCTTTAGAGATGCCACATGACCTAACACACGTCTTCTAGTGTGGGAGGAAAGTGGAGTACCTGGAGAAAACCCACACACACAGGACAAAGACCACGCCAGCCACTGTGCCACCATGCCACATTTCACATATGCAGTTTAATGAATATAGAATAAACATATTTACCCGGTCATAATTTTAATTACTGGTCTCGAACAACTCCATGACTTCCTCAACAGGGATATGATCTTTTGTTCATGTCTGGCTGACTGTTTGTGACAGCCAGGTGGTTGTCATGCATATCTGCATTTCATAACATCCAGTATTTGTTCATCTTTCAGAATCGTCTCACCGTTCAGCAAACTGAAATTCCACGTGTGGAGCCACCAGACGCTGAAGTCTGATCTGCTGCTGGGCATGGCCACACTCGACGTTAGCGAGACGCTCAAGAACAACGACATGAAGAGTGAGTGCAATCAGTTGATTCCATAATCTTAACCAGGCGAGGATGCAAGACCTAAAACTACGTCTCACTGCAGTGGCACTGTTTGCGATATATCCGTTATCACATGGGCATTGTGTTGGCCGGCTTTGCTTTGTAATATAAAACACTTGACACATTGTTTGAAAAAAGTGTTGCTAACAGACGCACTGATATCTACAGAACATCAACAAAATGACTACTTGTGTTATCACAGTATTTCTCTGTATGCCTGCTATAATGTGTGCATGGGTATCCGTGTCGGCACAGATGTCTAACGTTTCCAAAACGTTCTTCAGACCCTGTGTTGTTTTTGCTAGGCCATAAGGACGTCTTGATATATTTGTTGAAGTTCTGCAGTAATGCTCAATGGTATCTTCGCTGTTTTTACCTTTTCGGGTTTCCCTCCTGTAGGAGGTATTTTAATCCCCTAACCCGCTACTATTACCCCCAAACTATAATGTATGACAAGCTGAAATTGAAGCCTGGGTAATCAAATTCTGGACTGAGTGTGTGTTAATGTAATGGAACTAATATCGATGGCGGCTCTGAATGGCATTTTGCCTCTACCAGCACCTTCCACTTCTTGTCCATCAGTGAGAAGTGACTCAAGACAAGTCTCCTTAAGTCTCGTTAAGCTGACGTCAATAAGATATGAAGCCAGAACAAGATACGATTGTTCCCCTTGTGTGTTATGTAGTTATGGATATAGGGCTCTATTAGGGCTCAGCGCTATCTGAATAATGGTTATCAGAGTGAGTTCCAGGGTTTGACTGTAGTTCATTTGGCACACTGTGCTTTTTGAACGGGAGCTGATTTTGTTTAATTTATTTGGACATGGCGTTTATACCTGTCGGGGGGGAAAAATGTTACCGTCATGGCTGACGCTGACAGTTATGCATTAACTATGAACCGTCTGTGTCGTTATCGCAGATGCCAACGTTATGCAAAAGTCAATAAAAGTCAGTTTGTTGACATTAGTAAAAGTAGAGTGTAGGATTGCTTACCCTTGTAAAGATTTTTTACTAGTGGTCAACCGATTTAATAAGGTCGATTAACGCCGTTTTGAAAGGCCGATATTCAAAAAGAGTTTTGAAAATGCAGAGAAACTTTGTTTCCTGCATTACAGCTTGCAGCTCTAACTGTGACTAGTGAGTGACTAAAAACAATTGTGTCAATTTTGGGACTGTGGTAGCCTAGTGGTTAAGATACTGGACTCTGGACCAGAAGGTCCAGGGTTCAAATCCCACCTCTGCCAAGCTGCCACTGTTGGGTCCTTGAGCAAGGCCCTTAACCCGAAATTGCTTGGATTGTAGGTCTGAATCAGTTGTAAGTCTCTCTGGATAAGGGCGTCTGCTAAATGACTAAATGCATCTAGGCGTACTTTGTACTCTTATTGACAGCAATAATTATAAGGCTTGTGGTTGCTTGTTCCTTAAGTACCAGTAAACACAGGATTGTTTTTTTCCACTGCTAACCGAAGCATTTGATGCCGCCAGGAAGCATCCATACGTGTAGGACGAAGGTGTTTCTCACTGGGATGTTGCTGTGTGACTTTTGTACGATGTGGCAGTGTATTGGTTATGTGGCTTCTGGACTGGTGTAAAGTACACTGCCACTGCAGTTCTTTGGAGGAAGCTTCCCTATCTGACAGTCTGATGGACGAGTCTGGGTCTGGCGACTGCCAGGAGAACGTTACCTGCATGACTGTAAAGTTTGGTGGAGGACCAATAACACTGGAGTTCAAGTGAAGGGACATCTTAATGCTTCAGCATACCAAGACATTATGGACATTTGTACGCTTCCAGCTTTGTGGGAACAGTTTGGGGAAGGACCTGTTCTGTAGCATGACTGTGCCCCAGTGCACAGTGCAAAGTTCATAAAGGCATGGTTGGGCATGGAAGAACTTGATTGGATCCACAACCCCATCAAACACCTTTGGAATGAACTAGAATGGAGATTAAGAGCCAGGCCCTCTCATCCTACATCAGTGCCTGGCCTACAAATGCTCTTACGGATGAATGGGCAAGAATTCTCACAGACAAAGCCCAAAATCTTTTTACAAGAAATCCTTCTTGGAAGAGTGGAAGCTGTTATAGGTGACCAACTCCACATTAACGCCTATGGATTTAGAATAGGATGCCAAAAAAGCTCCTGTATGTGTAATGTGTAGGTGTCCCAATACTTTTGCCCATACAGTGTATTTGAGATATCAGTGCACTACAGTGTGTGGGGTTGGTTATACAGCTTAGCAAGTTTTAAGAATTCAAGAATGAGAACTTGTGGTCATTGTTTGTGGGAATCTTATTTCAATCAGCTAATTATTGAATGTTTTATGTCGAGCTTGGATGCTGTGTTGCTCCTTTGAGCAGTTCGAGGGTGTGCGCATGACAGAGGGAGTGTTTCGGCCGTTCAATGGGCTTTTGTTTTGTCCGTTTGTTTTTTAGCTTTCTGGGCTGTGTGTGTGTTTGGAGAGGCGTTATTGTTGTTGCGTGACCCTGATGTTTGTTTCAAGAGTGTGTCTTTGTCGCTGAATGTATGCATGCTGAGTTTGTCTAAGCTGTTTGTAGAGATCGTTTAAGAATCGCACTCAGGACGTGTGACCTGCAGCGTGTGGAAGAGCCTGAGTCTAATGAGCTGCGTTCAGGAATATGTAAGTTGGGTGGCCATATTCCGCTCTATGGAGAGGAATATTTGGTTTATCGTCCTAGCAACCATAGAGGGTGTGACCTACTCATGAAATATCACTTGTTTTTTAGCTGGTTATATCCAATCATGCAGTCTAACATTGTGTAATAATGTGTTTCCTTGCCTTCTGGATGATTCAGTGTTCAGGAGGACAACGCAGGCTCGTTTCTTCCCTTTGTGACTTATGTTCTTGATTGTAACAGGAGTGGGGTTGGGGTTTATCGAGCATCTGAAGACGTTTTGCATTTACATTTACAGCATTTAGCAGACGCCCTTATCCAGAGCGACTTAGAATTGATACAATCTTACAATCCAAGCAATTGTGGGTTAAGGGTCTTGCTCAAGGACCCAACAGTGGCAGCTTGGCGGAGGTGGGATTTGAACCAGTCCAGTACCTTAACCGCTAGGCTACCACAGTCCACATATCCAGTTTGATATGTTTTGATATTTGATATTCATTGACTTGAGCTGGTTTTAAATAAGGTCTAAGATTATCTCGGTTCTTAACCTTAATTCGATCCAGAAGTAAATTTTTCCCATAAGGTGTAATTAAATATAATTAATCTGTTCTAGACCCCCAGAGGGATTGTATGTATTGAATGCATTAAAGGAGTTGTATTGTACAAATGCTCCTTGATGGGAATATGAGTTAAATGTGCCATGTAATGATAAGTAAATTCATGTTTAAAACACTTTAACCTACAGTTTTCTCCAAAATCATGAACACAAAGGCTTATTTTATAATAAAGTGATCAAAAATCATGATATTTAGTGAGTAATAGATTGACAGTGAACAGTAAAGGCAAAACACTTACTCTATTGGTGAAGCCAGGGCGCTAGCATAGCTGCTAATGCTAACTGCAGCCTGTGTTCTGGAGGATTCCTGTGTTTCTGTTTCCCCTTCAGTTGTGTGGTGTGATATTTTTATTTACTTATGTTTTTAAGGTACATTTCTTTATGTGATGTAGAAATACAGAAATGAACTTGAGCAGGGATAAGCTGGTTTCCAGGGCTTGGGCTGTGACGTGACGTCAAGCACTGGCTGTCTTCCAAACTGGAACTCAAGCTGACAGTTTATGGAAAGACTTGTGTAAGAATGAGGGCGTGGTTTGGTTTGTAATGTGCAGCATGTGCAGGCCCTCACTTGGGAACCCTTACGTGTGCAGTCATTGTTCTGTCACAGATGGTTTAGTAAAGCGAGTGATTCATATGTCAGAGTTGTTTATCGTTTCGTTAGAGTTGTATTGTTAGCTTATCTCGGTCTTTTTTATTTTATTTTTTCCCCCGATAACCATATCATGCCAGTCATGCTCATCATTGAATGGCACTTGTTGATTTTATGACACTGTTAACATGTAATCCTGTACAAGAAATACAGGAAACTGAACTTTGAAACTTAATACATGAATGGGAGTTCAAAAGCCACAATTTAGCTCTGGTACATATGTTTATGGCTTTTTACAAAAGTGGTTCTACTCTCTAAAAAAGAAACGAGCCAAAAAGCAGCCCAGTTAGCAAGCGAGTAGTTAATCGAAATAGAAAAAAATGGGACTAGCAAAGTATGTAGAGAAACAGATGGACTACAGTCTGTAGTTGTAGAACTACAAAGTGCTTCTGTATGGTAAGTGGAACTAAAATGCACAAGTGTAGAAAGAAGGAGGTGTACCTAATAAAGTGATTGATGAGAGTATGTTTAAAAATAAGGGTCTGTTAGGCTGTAATCAACACAGTTCTAACAGCTCTTCAAGTTTAATGTTAAGCGTTCAAATGTGCAGTGTTAATAATAATAATAGTAATAATTGTAGTGTTGTTATTATTGTTAATGGAGTTACCTAAAAAGTTGAGTGATTCTTTTGCTCCCCTTACTCGGTATTCGATAGCTTGAGTTAAGCGTTTGTAGAAAGTCTCTCCATCCACTATGCTTATCTTGTGTGCATCACGCACGTGAATGTCGTAGCTAAATTAGAACGTAGCTGAGGTGCAGGAAGCCAGTAGTAAAGGCTGGTTCCGAATCAAAATTGCATTCGCAAAAGACCTCCCCATGATTGTTAGTCTGCTTGTGTTTTTGTCACATAGCACTTTTCAATTGCTTTAGTGCAGTCCAGACGTTTCTCACATCACTCGCGTCCATTGCTGCCATGTTTCATAAGGCCAAGACATTAGGAAATGGGCGTGGTAAACCACGAATGCATGATTACGAGAACAAATGTCGCCACCATTCCTGGTACAGACGTCAGCTGATTTGACTTGATGGGGATTTTCCATATTCAAATGTACGTTTGTCTCATGGAGGTCAACTTTTGCTTTTATTTTGGCTAGCTTCACTTTAGATGCCCATCTTGGCTGGTAAACTTTTCGGTGTGTATATTGGTTTCTGTTTTGCTGAAGTAAGAGCGATGCTTTGGTAATTTTCTAGATAAAAAGAGGTTATCACATCCGCTACTTAAATCAAGTCTATTTATTTATATAGCGCTTTCTACAACGGAGCATCATCTCAAAGCAGCTTTACAATTTTAGATGATCTCCTAATATCCACGTCCAATCCCAAATTGACCAAGCCCAGGGCGAGAGTGGCAAAGAAAAACTCCCTAAGTGGCCTAAACTCCCCACTTAAATGACCTATTTCCATAAATGTTACTGCACTGAAGTTGACGTTAGCATTGGATAGATCCTTGGCCAAATTGTTAGCAGCTACTTAGAGTAGTACCTTAAAATAAAGCACAAAACGCAGTCTACACTGCCGCTGTTCAGCATGTGATGTAATGTAATGGTGGTTGTGAGATGCGACACACATCTCTGAGGGTTTTTTTTAATGAAGTGAAACCAATGTAGCTCTGTTTACACTTCCAGAATCTGACGCACCATGCACGGCTTTCGTTGTAACTCAACGAACCGGTAGCACTTGTTGAACCATTTCTGTTGCTACAGACGTCCAAACCAGTTTTTTTTTGGCCTAGTGGAGTTAAGGAAAGCCTATTCAACCCGAATGGAAAATTTTGTGTTATATGTTTAAAGCATATCCCATTTGGGGTGCGTTGGCCAAGGGCAAGGTGCTCAAACCGGCCAGGTTGGACGTCATGCAGGTGCTGTTGGCTGTGCTTGGGGAGGGGAGGCCAGATGGGTATGTCATCTCCAGGAACTGCAGCACTGACCCCTACGCAACCCTGCGATAGACTGGCATCTCCTTGAGTGAATTACAGAGATAGGCTTCAGACCCTGGGCCGGTATAAGGAGGAAAACTTTCATATGCAACTTAATGTGCTTAACATTATGTGCACTGAAAGTCTTTAGTCTATTGTAGTCCTTGGCTTCCTCTTCTGTAACAGGAAATTCACCTCAACATCTCGTTTAGCATATTATGTGACCATAAGTTTCCTTGATCACAAATCCTGTTATTGTTTTAAGTTATGTATTTGATTTTGACTTAGAGCTGGGTGAAACGCTGATAATTATGTAGCACAATACATACACACACAATAATGATTGAATGACAGTAATGTAGGGCACAAAAGTATTGCAGCTCATTTTCACACAGGCTGCTCTATGTTTCTTCCTCCAGCATTGAACGTTGAATGCACGTGCAACAAAAGGGGAGTCACGTGGCGAAAGGGATGAGCACTAGGAAATGTGGTGCGGAAAAGTCGCGTTTGTTTTATAATAAGTTATTCAATAAATTGCATGAGATATTCATTCATTTATTGTAAGATACGTTTTGCTAATGATTTTCCCCAACTGTAGATTAAGTGTTTTAAACATATATGCAGTATATCATTTACTCCTCGGGGTTCTGATAAATTAACAGTGGGGCAAAAAAAGTATTTAGTCAGTCACTGATTGTGTAAGTTCTCCTACTTGGAAAGATGAGAGAGGTCTGTAATTTTCATCATAGGTACACTTCAACTATGAGAGACACAATGAGGAAAACATCTAGGAAATCACATTGTAGGATTTTTAAAGAATTTAATTGTAAATCATGGAGGAAAATAAGTATTTGGTCACCCACAAACAAGCAAGATTTCTGGCTCTCACAGACCTGCGACAACTTCTTTAAGAAGCTCTTCTGTCCTCAACTCGTTACCTGTATTAATGACACCTGTTTGACCTCGTTATCTGTATAAAAGACACCTGTCCACAGCCTCAAACAGTCAGACTCCAAACTCAACCATGGCCAAGACCAAAGAGCTGTTGAAGGACACCAGGAAGAAAATTGTAGACCTGCACCAGGCTGGGAAGAGTGAATCTACAATAGGCAAGCAGGTTGGTGTGAATAAATCAACTGTGGGAGCAATTTTGAGAAAATGGAAGACATACAAGACCATTGATAATCTTCTTCAATCTGGGGCCCCAAGCAAGATCTCATCCCGTGGGGTCAAAATGGTCATGAGAACGGTGATTTACAAATAAATTCTTTAAAAATCCTACGATGCGATTTCCTGTATTTTTTTTCTCATTTTGTCTCTCATAGTTGAAGTGTACCTATGAGGAAAATTAGAGGAGAACTTGCACAATCAGTGGCTAAATACTTTTTTGCCCTACTGTAACTTGCAATAGGTTTGTTGGAACGTATCCTTGTGGTAAATCAGGGGACTTCTTTGTACTGCAAGTACGAGTGCTTGACAGAATCGAGCAGCGTAAATACTTTTAGTGCCTTTAAAGAATTATGGCCATTATAATATTATAAAGTTAACGCATTATTAACACGTTAGCTTTGACGACTTCCATGTTTTTGATTTTGATGCGTGTCTGTTTGGAATTACATGACTGACTGAGCCTTAACGTCATGCCATTTTCTTACTTTGTCTAATTGCAGTTTCTGAGGTGGTGCAGACATTATCGCTATGCTCAGACAAAGAGCAGACGGATGTTACAGGAGATCTGTGTGTGTGTCTAGACGGGATGCAGGTCGACCCGGATGCGTTCGCCGCTGCTGAAGCTAAGCACCAGAGTGAGTACCATTTGTTGTGCATCTTTTACACCGATTTGCCCTCAAGCTGGCCACACATGAAGTGACCTAAAATAGGAAGAATGAAACTGACCTTCTTTCTGTAGCATTATAAAACCTGTGTTTGTTCGCTTGTCCTGTAGACATTTCATTGTGAGAGAAATCTGACCCATGTGATGCTTTCTTTCCTTTGTTTCAGCCATGTCGAATGGACAGGCACATAACAGAGATGGCACGAGGTAAACTGTAGCTGCGTATCATAAAAAATAAGCACTGATAGATTGGGGACCGTGGTGGCCTAGCGGTTAAGGTATTGGACTATGGACCAGAAGGTCCAGGGTTCAAAACCCACCTCTGCCAGGTTGCCACTGTTGGGCCTTAACCCACAATTTCTTGCATTGTAAATTGCAAGCCAGTTGCAAGTCGCTCTAGATAAAGGCTAAATGATTAATGTTGTTATTTTAGCGAGTGTTGTGTATGCAGAAGCTCAGTTGTGTATGTGTGTCTCTTAGGAGGAGCAGAGAGGCTTCACCAAGTGTGACTGAAACTCCTAATGGTCACACTGTCAATGGAACCGGCTCTCCTTCCGTCTCCAGCCGGGCATCGCGACCCCAGAGGCCACCCAGACCCTCTCGACCGCCACCTCCTACCCCACGCCGACCAGTGTCTTTTCCAGGTCAGGCTCAGCACATGGTGTTACGTTCTCACCTGTGTAAAGGATTTGGTCAATTACACCGTTCTAGACCAAATCCTTTAGTTTGGTGTGTGTATATAATATATATGGTGTTTGTTGCTTCCTCTTTTTCCGACAGCAAGCTCCTCTGATAGTTCAGCGCAGAATAGCAGCGACTCAGCCCAGACTGAGACGCCAGTGCAGGTTCCTAATGCCACTACTGACTCTGTCCCTGTCACCCCTGTGCCAGCCAGGATGCCCGCCGCCAACATAGGCGGCCCTCTGCCACCAGGGTATAGCACTCATGTACACGTTTAAATTTGCTAAAGAAACGCATATCACGGCATTTAGGCTTTTTAAACCAGTAGCTTGGTTTGGCTGCCCGTCAGTCGAGGGGCAGGATAATTAACGATACTTATGCAGTGTTAATTTCATTGGCAAATTCGCCATAGTTTTCGTCAACAAGACTCTTTATAAACCGTGAGGGGGAAAAATGGAACAAAGTTTAAACAACATCTGCAGGCATGTCGTCCTGAAACTGTGGTCAAGCTATCAGCACCTAAACGCAAATAAAGCAGGGATTAAAATGTTTTCAGTTCGTGACGTGGATATATTTTAACTTTGTCTAAAAAGTGTTCATATTATATTTAAGGAGTATTCGGGTAACATAACTCCATTTTATACTGTAATTATGAATACATGCATATAGAGCAGCACATATATCCGATCTTATGTTTAATAAAGCTCATATATCATTTATTCGAACTATTTACAATATCTCATGAGTGTCCACACCGAGTTTGAAGCAGATCTTTGATGGAAATGATGAGTTTGTGACCACTTTACTGTATAATCTTATTATAATGCATGCATATAGACCTGAGCTTATATCTTAATTAGATCTTATGTCATTCATTCCAACTTGATTCTATTCTAAAATATCTGCTGAATGTCCTCTGAACCCCCCTCTTTTTGTGTACATGGCTGCCAGTGGTATAATGCAGTGTTTCCCAACCTTTTTGAGCCTTTTTGAGCACATATTTCACATTAGAAAAATCACAAGGTACACCACCAAACAAAAATGTCACACAAACTCTGTTTATTGAAATATAATAAATCTTGTCTCAGTTGACTTACTCAGTGTGAATCCTGGGCCTGTTTAGTTGAACACAAAGCTGATATCTTACTGCCCTCTGGTGGAAGACAATGTAATTGTTCTGCCTGTAACTACACACCGCTGGCTTAGAGGTGAAATTGGATCATCTTCCACGGCACACCTGATAATTTCTCGCGGCACAGTGGTTGGGAAACACTGGTGTAATGGACTGTTGGAAAAGCTAAATCGTATTCACTCTTGTGTACGCCTGTGTCTGTAGGTGGGAGCAGCGTGTGGACCAGAGTGGCCGTGTCTATTTTGTGGACCACGTGGAGAAGCGAACCTCATGGGAAATACCAGAGCCACTGCCTTCTGGGTATGCTGCATCTTAATTTGGGTTAGGTGCTGGGCACTGATCAGGCAAAACATTAAAACAACAGATGGAGATTGAACAAATAACTTTATGTCTCTACAGCAGCATGTTTAGCTCTGGGATTTTATTAGACAGCAAGGGAACAGTCGGTTCTCGTAGTTGACGTGTTGAACGTGGGAGAACCGGTAGATATATACACTCACCGATCATCTTATTAGTTACACCTCCTTGTTTCTACACTCGTCATCCATTTTGTCAGTTCCACTTACCATATAGATGCAGTTTGTAGTTCTACAATCACACACTGTAGTCCATCTGGTTCTCCATATCCTTTGTTCGTCCCCTTTACTCTGTTCTCTAATGGTCAGGACCAGCACAGGTCAGGTGCTATTTGGGTGCTGGATCATTCTCAGCCCTGCACAGACACTGATGTGGTAGTGGTTGTGCTGGTATGAGTGAATTAGACACAGCAGTGCCACCAACCAAAAATGTCCAGCCACCAGCATCCTGTGAGCACTGATGAGGAATTAGAGCATGACTAACACAAACTGTGTAGCGACAGATGAGCTACTATCTCTGACTTTACATTTACAAGGTGGAACAATATGGTAGGTGTGTCTAATAGAGCGAACACCGTGTTTAAAACTCCAGCAGCACTGCTGTGTCTGATCCACCCAGACCAGCACAGCACACACTAACACACCACCACCACGTTAGTGTCAGTGCACGGCTGAGAATGATCCACCACCCAAATAGTACCTGATCTGTGGGAGTCCTGACCACTAGAGAACAGAGTCCAAGGGAGAAACAGATGGACTGCAGTCTGTAATTGTAGTGCATCTATATGGTAAGTGGAAAGTTGAACTGATGAAATGGACAGTGAGTATAGAAACAAGGAGGGTTACTTAGGAAAGTGATCCATGAGTGTGTATAGATGGATGGATGCATGGACGGATGGGTGGATGCAGGCTTCCTATATGTTGTTGTTCCGTGCAGTTGGGAGCGGCGTTTGGATCAAATGGGCCGCGTGTACTTTGTGGATCACATGAGCCGCACGACCACGTGGCAGCGCCCCACTGTGGAGACGATGCGCAACTATGAGCAGTGGCAGCACCAGAGGAGCCAGCTAGAGGGAGCCATGCATCAGTTCAACCAGCGTTTCATCTGTGGGGTGAGCGATGGTGGAAGGTTACAATGCTGGAAGGTTGCTGGTTTTGAGTTCAGTCTGTTCTCGGGTGTACATACCTGTCTGTTTGATTAGTGTGTGTGGTTTTGGCGTCGGCCTTGGCGTAGGTTGCATAAAAAGGCTTAACAGCCACCCATAGTGTGAAACCTTTTTTTTTGTATTTGCTTTTTTCTCTTAAAGGGACAAGATCAGGCCGCAGCCACTCAGAATGACCCACAGGGCTTACTCCCGCCTGGATGGGGTAAAGCAAAATCCTATGTGATATTTCAGACTTTTTCAATTCTGCCATAGTAACATGACTCATGGCAGGTCGCACACTGACCGCTTATCTTCTTGTATCTGCTGCTTTGTTCCATCTCGCTCAGAGAAGAGAACGGACACCAACGGCCGAAATTATTTCGTGCACCACCCTACTCGGACCACACAGTGGGAGGACCCTCGCACTAAAGGGTCAGACAAGTTTGCTTTCTATTCTTTTTAATCATTTGTGATTAAAACACAAATGTTTGAACGTGGCTTACTCTGTGTCGCCGCCCTGCAGGATTCTGAGTGATAAGCCGTTGCCTGAGGGCTGGGAGATGAGGTTCACAGTGGATGGAGTCCCTTACTTTGTGGATCACAACAGAAAAACCACTACGTTCGTCGACCCGCGGATGGTTTTGTCACCACTGTGAGCATCAACCATACACACACACACTTTTGGTATTTAATACTTTGGTATTTAGCCAAAACACCAATACAGGTATGCGCCGGTTAACATCCATCCGATCAACGTCCGTTTGCTTTAACATCTGGGGCCTTCTTTAAATATTATTATTATTATTATAGTAAATAAAAATCTGTCTTGTCCACACCTAATTCACGGCAGAATGACAGCACACTTGCGACACCTGCTGGCAGATAAGAGAATCGCGGTCTGGAAGGCAGAAGACCCCATGGTTAACGTTCCTTCTGTTATCAATGTGTTTTAAATTTTGTAAAAGATACTGTGACAAAAATGACTGTTTGGATATTTTGTTTTAATTAATATTATTGTTTAAAATAATGTATCTAAAAAGGATCTATGTGGCTATGGTAATGTCCGGTCACATTAAACTTTGCATACCTGTACACACACAATGAATACACTGTAGATGGACACAATTTTTCACCTGATGTTTCCCAAAAAGATAGAGTCGTTAGTCCAAGCAGTGTGCTAGGATCAATAAAAATGAGTAAATAATGGGTGAACATGGACCAAGACTTATGGCCATTAAATACTAGGTTGATAACGAAAATGAAATGAGATCTAAAATGTAAAACACATTGATAACAGAAGGAATGTTAACCATGGTGTCTTCTGCCTTCAAGACCGCAATTCTCTTTTCTGTCAGCAGGTGTCGCAAATGTGCTGTCATTCTGACGTGAATTAGGTGTGGACAAGCCAGATTTTTATTTACTATAATAATAATATTTAACATTTTTATATGTGGCACAAATGACTTGTTTGAATGAAAAATGACTTGCAAATCTAATTATTTCATTTTGGTGGATGTTAGTGCTCGATCTTGGGACATGAAATGACAAACGAGGATTCGCATTTTCATTATTTTTATTTATTTATTTATTTTTAATAGCAGAATTTATCTCCTATACATGTGCCAATAACATATACAGGCCCAAAATGTGTTTTGTTATTGACTACACCATTACCCTGGGTGAAATACTATCTTAGAAATACATCTTAGGACTCACAACACAACACAAACACACACACAGAGGCTTCCTTGTTGACTCAGATGTGCATGAACTCTAAGAACTAGTTTCAGTGAAGCAGTCATGTGTACCGTTGCCACTTTCAATCATCAAACAGAAACCCTCATGTGGTTTGTCATTGGTGAAGTGCTTAACCAACGGATATTCAGGCTGTAGATCCAAAATGATCACACTGACGTTTCTGTTTGATAAAAGCCCATTTGATACACAGGCTTTAGCTCGGGGCTACATTAACATAATTTCATTTGTAAGCCGCATTAGCCATTGACAGAGGCAGAAAGTAATTCAACTGCCCAAGGGCCAACATCTTACTTGTGCATAAGCTAATGACCTTCTAGTTCACAGTTCTTTAGTCTATGTTATTATGTTTCTGTCTTTGGTAGGACATAAGAAAACAATACATGTGCACGGTTTGATGTCTGCATTATTTTTTTGAAAGAATAACATTAATTAAATCACAATATTGAAACTTTTATTCCAGCACTGTGTGATACGATAGAGTAATTCTTATCTCTGTATCTTCTATAAAACTTGAAACACTTATTGAAAATGAAAACGAAAGTAGTGATACTGTGTTTCTCCGGCTTTCGAGACTGCAATTCTTTTCTCTGTCAGCAGGTGTCCCATAGTTTGCTTGTACTAGGTTTCTGTCATTCAGATGTGAATTAGACGTATATAAGACAGATTTTTCGATCCTGTTATCATTCTAAAGACCTTGACCGCTAAAGCGAATGGATGTTGATCAGATGGACGTTAAACGCTGCATACCTGTACCTCAAACGCGTATGAACGCAGACATGTCTGTGTAAACGAGACCGAGAGAAAGACAGACGGACGGGCAGGGAGACTGCATGGATTTTAACATGGTTGTTTTGCCTTCTTTAGTGAAAACAATTCACCGATCACTTATGTGCGAGACTTCAGAGCCAAAGTACAGTGCTTCAGAAGCTGGTGTCAGGTGAGACATTTGTAAAACTAAGCTTATCTATACTATATATATATAGATGGATAGATAGATACACAGTGGTGTGAAAAAGTGTTTGCCTCCTTCCTGATTTTCTATTTTTTAGCATGTTTGTCACACTTAAGTGTTTCGGAACATCAAACCAATTTAAATATTAGTCAAACACAACACAAGTAACCAAAAATGCAGTTTTTAAATGAAGGTGTTTATTATTAAGGGAGAAAAAATCCAAACCTACATGGCCCTGTGTGGAAAAGTGCCTCACTTGCCTCAGTTAAGGTCAGTGTTCATGCCTCCACCATAAGAAAGAGACTGGACAAAAATGTCCTGCATGGCAGAGTTCCAAGACGAAAACCCCTGCTGAGCAAAAGAACATTAAAGCTCATCTCAATTTTTCCAGAAACACATCTTGATGATCCCCAAGACTTTTAGGAAAAATTCTGTGACTGATGAGACTCTTTGGAAGGTGTGTGTCCCATTACATCTGGTGTAAAAGTAACACAGCATTTCAGAAAAAGAACATTATAGCTACAGTAAAATATGGTGGTGGTAGTGTGATGGTCTGGGGCTGCTTTGCTGCTTCAGGACCTGGATGACTTGCTGTGATAAATGGAACTATAAATCCTGCTGTCTACCAAAAAATCCTGAAGGAGAATGTCCGGCCATCTGTTGGTGACCTCAAGCTGAAACGAACTTGGGTTCTGCAGCAGGACAATGATCCAAAACACACCACCAAGTCCACCTCTGAATGGCTGAAGGAAAACAAACTGAAGACTTTGGAGTGGCCTAGTCAAAGTCCTGACCTGAATCCTACTGAGATGCTGTGGCATGACCTTAAAAAGGCCGTTCATGCTCGAAAACCCTCCAGTGTGGCTGAATTACAACAATTCTGCAAAGACGAGTGGCCAAACTTCCTCCACAACGCTGTAAGAGACTCACTGCGGGTTGTTGCTGCTAATGGTGGCCCAAGCAGTTATTAGGTTTAGGGGACAATCACTTTTTCACACAGGGCCATGTAGGTTTGGATTTTTTTCTCCTTTAATAATAAACACCTTCATTTAAAAACTGCATTTTGTGTTTACTTGTGTTGTCTTTGACTAATTTTTACATGTTGTGAAACACTTAAGTGTGACAAACGTGCAAAAAACATTGGAAATCAGGAAGGGGCAAATACTTTTTCACCTCACACATATGTATATGTATATGTGTATATATATATATATATATATATATATATATATATATATATATATATATATATATAATACATATATAATATACATATACACACAGTATTATACAAGCTTTTAAATGTAGTATTTTCTGCTCTCTTGTAGCAACTAGCCATGCCACAGCACATCAAGATCAACGTCAGCCGCAAAACACTGTTTGAAGATTCCTTCCAGCAGGTGACCCCACAAATTGAGAGTTAAACTGTTTGGGTGTTCTGTCTTTATCCATATATATATATTTTTTACTGAGCTTCAATATTTCATGGTAGTCAACATCCACTAATACAGTTCCAACATGAGACGTTTCCATGTTGAAAGACCAACTACATTATCATCCAAATCCATTTGAATGTACCTACCAGATTAATAACTAATCAGTATCTTTGATATATTGCATTGTCTTTAATAGATTATGAGCTTTAATCCTCCAGACCTTCGCCGACGGCTGTGGATAGTGTTTCCCGGGGAGGAAGGGCTGGACTATGGTGGTGTAGCAAGGCAAGAGGCTTAATTCTGTCACTGTTAATCTAAACACACAGTCAGACCTCACATGTTGGGACTGTGGTGGCCTAGAGGTTAAGGTTCTGGACTCTGGACCAGAAGGTCTGCCAAGCTGCCACTGTTGGGTCCTTGAGCAAGGCCCTTAACCCACAATTGCTTGGATCGTTTGAGCTTTGGCATACATCTGTGATGTGGTGGCTGTTAACCAGTCATTAAGTTCTAGTATAAGTTAGAGCTTTACACAAGTGTTCAGTGTGGTGTGATAGAAATCCTGCTCTTAACTGAACCCGTCCTACCCGATTGATTTCTAGGGAGTGGTTCTTCCTGCTGTCTCATGAGGTGCTAAACCCCATGTACTGCCTGTTTGAGTACGCCGGCAAGGACAACTATTGCCTGCAGATCAATCCAGCGTCATCCATCAATCCAGACCACCTCAAGTACTTCAGATTCATCGGCCGCTTCATTGCAATGGTAACTCGGTCATATGCCATTAACATGTATGGTTAGCAGGTTTTTCTTATGTTTGTTTCTTATGTATTTTTATACTCAGAGTTGCTGTTCCAGTATATTGCATCAGTGCTCTACAGTTTAACAAAGTCTTTCAGGCAACCATATTTAGGTGTGAAGCGGATAAGAAAATATCTACATTAAATGACAATCTGGATCAATGATTCCACGTTAAATAGGAAAAGCACAGAAAGTTGAGATGTGGTGTTCAATGTTGATATGAAATAATCAGTGTCTGGTAGTCTCTGCAGTATCTTGGCTATGTAGCGCATACCGCTACACTACAGTATCTCATATAGTATTGCTAAGTATTGTAAATAGTATTTTGTTTGGTGTTTACTTAGCTTGTGTGTGTGTGTGTGTGCTCTTTCTCCAGGCTATATACCATTGGAAATTCATCGACACTGGCTTCTCACAGCCTTTCTATAAGCGCATCCTGAATAAACCTCTCTCTCTTAATGACCTGGAATCTATCGACCCTGAGTTCTATAACTCCCTCATCTGGATCAGGTGAGTCATACTGTTGCACTGCCCAGACACTCATCACATGAAACATGGAAAGACCTGATGGAAACAGCAGCCAGACATTAGGTTATATATAGTGTCATGAATTTTAGATGAGTTTATGTTGTAGATAATGCGCGTGTGTGTTTACATAGGGAGAACAACATCGAAGAATGCGGTTTGGAGATGTTCTTCTCGGTGGATAAGGAGATCCTGGGGGAGATCACCACCCACGATCTGAAGCCGGAAGGAGGCGACATCCAGGTCACAGAGGAGAACAAGGAGGAGTACATCAGGTACACACAGCCTTCCCTGTGCTTGCGAATGCTGCTGAATGGCAACACGGAACATGCTGATTGTGTAATAGATGGAACCTGTGCTTGGGTTTGTATACTGGCAACTAGGGGTGTAATGATACATCGTGGAAAACTGTGGCAATGGGATCACGTGTATTCTGTCTATTACGCCATTTAATGCAGTTGCATCTTTTGAACTCCAGAGGGCGCAATCTTGTGCTCCCACACGGCAGTCTTTAGCCTCGTTAAAAGACTTTGTTCCGGTGGAAACAGGTGAAGGTACATTTTGAAACTGAGGATGTTTAAAGGCTCATGGAGCTTGTTTGTTTACATTGAAGTTAAGATTTTAAAGAGGTATTTAAATTTGGTGAAACACATTTTCAAGAAAAGTACCCATTATTTTGAATTCAGAAATAAAGGGAATGTTTTCACTGGGTTATTTAAGATATGGTGAAGCTGCAGTTGAGACCTGTTTCTGGTCATTTCTTGAAATTGCAGGGGACTTTTTGTTTAATAGCTTATACAAGAAAATGTGCATCGTAAATGTGCATTGTTTACACTACAGAAATAAAAAAATGTCTTTTATTAAATGTTTTATGATAGAGTTGAGTTGTGAACTGATTCACATGAGCAGTGTATCGTTACACAGCTACTGGTACCCACTCTGGCTAGTAAATGAGGGGGTGAATGAAGGCTTTAGTGATGTTATGGACTGTCTTTCAGGCTTGTAGCTGAGTGGAGGTTGTCGAGAGGGGTCGAGGAGCAGATGCAGGCTTTCTTTGAAGGTTTTAACGAGGTCCTGCCCCGGCATTACCTGCAGTATTTCGATGCCAAAGAGCTGGAGGTACTGTTCTTATCCACTACCTCATCACACCTCACTATACACTCTATCATAACTGGGTCAGTGGATAAATATAGTGGATGGATGTGTGTGTGTGTGTGTGTGTGTATGTATGTATGAATTACTCCCACGTTCCATCATCTATGATTGCATTACTTGTTGTTTTTGCCGTGGTATCATTCAAAAAATGGGGCATTCAATATTTCATGTTTAATTTTTCCCTGCGTTGATAAGATGTCACTGTAACCTTTACATGTAATAGTGCCTTTATCTTTAACACCTGAGACTTTTTACAAGAATTACACACTAATCAAGAACGTGTTTGCAGACTTGGGTGCAGAGCAGATCTTTAACAGATGTGGTTTGCTTACCTGTGTGCATGTGTGTGTCTTAGGTGCTGCTGTGTGGGATGCAGGAGATCGATCTGGGTGACTGGCAGAGGCACACCATTTACAGACATTACACACGCAGTAGTAAGCAGATCATCTGGTTTTGGCAGGTGTGTGACCAGAGCTTTCTTTCTGTCGTTCCCTTTTAATGTTTTACTTTTGAAGTTTGTGTATAATTCGTCTCTTGTGACCAACTCGCGTCGTCTGCTCTAGTTGGTTAAGGAGATGGACAATGAGAAGCGCATGCGCCTGCTGCAGTTTGTAACTGGCACATGTCGGCTGCCTGTGGGGGGCTTCACCGATCTCATGGGTAAGTCTGTCTTATTTATTTTCGTTTTTTTAATTTGATACGCCTCCTTGCTTCCACTTAGCATATAGACGCACCTTTGTAGATCTACAATTATAGACCATAGTCCATCTGTTGCACTTTATTAATCCCCTTTATTCTGTTCTGTAATGGTCAGGACCCCCACAGATCAGGTACTATATGGGTGGTGGATCACACTCAGACACAGCAGTGCTGCTGGAGTTTTGAAACACTGTTCACTCTCTGCATTATCTTAGACACATCTGCTATATTGCTCTATCTTGTAGATGTAAAGTCAGTCTATTGCTGTACAGTTTGTGTTAGTCATCAGTGCTGCTGGTGGCTGGACATTTTTGGTCAATGGACTATTTTCAATCCAGCAGTGACAATGAGCTGCTTAAAACTCCCTGCTGTCTGATCCACTCATACCAGCACAACATACATTAGCACACTCAGTGTTACTGCAGTGCTAAGAATGATCCACCACCCAAACAGTACCTGATCTGTGTTGGTCCTGTGGACGTCCTGACCATTAGAGGACCAAGCAAAGGGGACTAACAAAGTATGTAGTGTTTTTGATGAACTGTTAATCAGAGCCACTTTCCTCTTCTAGGGAGCAATGGCCCACAGAAGTTCTGCATTGAGAGAACAGGGAAAGAGAACTGGCTGCCCAGGAGCCACACCTGGTGAGTGCACACAGTCAAACGACCAGTTTCTGGATTTTACTGCAACTAGAATAGCTTTGTACCTACAGGGGTCTGTTCATAATATTTGCTTCAACAGAATTGAGTTCTTAAACAAATCAGGCTGGCCAGCTCGATAAACCCAGGTCTCGTCTTATATCTGAGGGTCTCGGCTCTTAAGTTTTACCCAACACATCACCGTGGGAGTGACAAGAACAGCTCAGGAGCTCTGTTCGTGTGATGCTCATTTGAGATTCTGGCATTTATATATGTGCTATAATTTCAGTGTTGGTTTGGTAATTCAGCATACTTGGGTTAAATACATTTGATTTACAGATACAGCCAGTTTCAACTATTCCAAAACCAGGGCTTAGAAAAGATCATGGTTCTATTAAGTGGTTAAACAGGGCTTCACACATGCTTCAGATGAGACATGCTGTACATTGTTACACATAGCCTCAGGCGTAGGTTTGGTTCTTATGGCAAATTTATTGAAATTACAGTACAGTGCAAAAGTCTTAGGCCACCCTAAGATTTGCTGTTTGAGTAATGGCATAATGACCATATAGGGCAACACGGTGGTGCAGTGGTTAGCACTGTCGCCTCACAGCTCCGAGGTCCCCGGTTCGATCCTGACCCTGGGCTCCGCCTGGGTGGAGATCTCCCCGTGTCTGTGTGGGTTTACACCGGGTGCTCCGGTTTCCTCCCATATTACAAAGACGTGTGTTGGGTTAATTGGTCTTTCTAAAGTGCATACCCATGACCCTGATAAGCAGATAAGACAATGAATGAATCAGTGATAATGACCATATTTTCTAGGACCATATCATCCTTCTCCCTGCTTGTGCCTTTGCTTTAAGGTGTAATACAACAGTTTGGCCAGAATCGGCCAAATTTGACCGGTAGCGCTAAGGATGGAAAGCTGATTCTAACACAGAAGGGTTAAGGACAGCAGTATCTAGTCTCGAGATGTTTATCGTACTTCATAGGTCATAATCCCAGTGCACGGTGATACCAGTATATTTGAACAACCCTAATTTCTTTGCTACAGCTTTAACCGGTTGGACCTGCCTCCCTATAGAAGCTACGAGCAGCTTAAGGAGAAACTGCTGTTCGCCATAGAGGAGACGGAGGGCTTCGGCCAGGAGTGACACACACAACACACTGGGAGATTTTATGTACACCTTCACACTGGATATAAAGCTGCAATGCAGCACAAGATAAAACTGAGTCTGTACTCTATATCGTAAGCCTATAAGGATAATTATTTTCTATTCTCTGGGTTTTACTGCCTCTTTAATATGGGAATACTTTCTACTATCTTTAAAAGAAGCACACGATCACTGTCGATTTAAGTGGATAACTTATTGTATTTCAATGACGTTTATTATTAAGCTTTGAAATGATTAAAATGTGACTGCTGGGAACTGAATGTTATAGTTCGGGCTCAAATGTGAAAGTTTCAAACTTGGACTGATTTCATATATTGTGTATATGAACTGCAACGGAGTATGATCACAAGATGTCCTGCCATCTATTAAAACCAAAATGATTGGCCTGATTGGACCCACGTGATTTGCAGTTCTTGATTCATCCGAACACAGGATGATCATAAAACACGTAGTATTAGGGACCAGGATTGAGAAAGACTGAGCTAGAGGAAGGCAAACATGTGCTTACATAGGTTTTGTAGCAAACTGTAGCTATGTTAACCCTCTATTCAAACTTGGACCGTTACAGCTTTAAGGTTTTTGCTGATGTTCACTTCATATAAACCAAACTCGGTCTTAGAAGCAAACCAAACCACCGTCGCACCTACTTTGGTCCCATCCCCGATGCTCTCTCAGGCCCTGACCGAGCCCTGCACCGCTGGTAATTGGGAGAATCCTCGCACCTGTCCAGTATTTTTTTAATCACCTCCTGCTATTTAAAACCCTTGTCTTATGCAGCAGAGGGCAGTCTGATTGTGCCAAACAGGCGTTTTATGAACAATGTATATTGAAGCGCAACTTTTTTTGGAACGTGCTGCAGGCACCCAGCATAAATATAACAAAAAAAATCTGTTTAATAAGGTAAAACGATTTTTTTACAGGTTAAAATCGAATAAATGAATCACTGCTTTCTCATATTGGCATTTTACATACTGTAACTGGAGCTGGGGTTTCAGTATGCAAACGCTGACCAAATATTTTAATGGAGTCAACAACCTTGACATGATAAAGTGTTTTATTCAATATAAGACAACTGGCTTTTAAAAGTTCTGGGTCATTTTAAATGTCCTTTTTCTTTACCATTATCATCAGGAAAACAAACCAGAATGAAAAGCAAGTTGTGTGTTCTACGGTTCTGACATTTTGTACATGTAAACATCTTGAACTGCAATAACCGCAGTCGTGCTCTTGCACGCGACTTTTTTGTTTTATTATAAAACAAACTGCATGATAGCTTAACACCACGCGGGTTATCCCTCCTTCCGAGACGATACAGTGTATGTGCGACGACAGCGCTAGTTACTTTACAGACTCTGGTGCAAGGTGAATAACCACCGTGAGATGGGGAGGTTCCGAAAAAAGAGGCTGAATACTGATCAAAAGGCACAACAGCCCCGCCTCAGCGAGGACAGGAAAGGACCAAATGGAGGAAGCAAGCTTAGCGCTCAACAAGTACAAAGCAAAGCGCTCATGTTGCTCGAGGCAAGCACAAAGACGAACAGGACTTGCGTACATTAGTTCGGACGTGTACCTAGAGCAGACCAGAATTAAGAAATGAGCTCCGAAAGCACAACCAAATGCCTGAACACAGTGAAGAAGACCACACAGACTAGTGCAGAGCACAGGACGCTAACATACGCAAACGGAATGGACGTGCCGGTAAAAAAGCCAGCCATTAGCGTATATCCGATTCAGCTGTCAGACCTCGGGTGAGCCGGAATGCTCCATAGGTTTCACAGTGCCAGGTGACAGCTGAATCCTGGCAAAGTTGGCGAGGCCACACCTTTCACTGGGACAGTCAGGTACAGAGGCCACACCTCCTTCACTGAGACTGAGATACAAGCCAGACCTCGATTACGTGCACCTGTACTGGAACTGACTTAAATCAGCCACACCTCCTTTACTGCACTTACAGGTAAAGGCCACAGTTCCTTTACTGAGCCTGAATTTGTTCTGTTTTGTTTAATCAAATATTGGTGAAAGAATGAAAGTAATTTCTTTCGTTTGTGCTAATCACGACCTAAGATGTCGCCCAGCGCTACAGATCTATCGTGTTCTGTGCTTTATTTTTACCCATCTTGCACTGTATTAACCGTTCACACAGCCCACACCGGTTCTTCGTCCGAATTCCACCAGCACAGAACTCGCTCCTGTCAATCACCGGTCGGACAAAACACAGTTTCTTCCAGGAGCTCGTCTGCTGCTCGGGCACCCTGCAAATGTTCACTGCTCTCCTCCTCTTCCTCCCGCCCGGTCATCATCTCCTCTTCGGTCTCCATTCCTGCTTCCATCACGCCGCGCTCGGTCACGTGTTCATCGTTATCCTCATCATCCCCCGGCATGTCTGCGTAATCTGCCTCAGGCTCCTCAGCTTCAAGTTCTGCACCTGTTGAGAGATGGTCATAATAGGTGTGTTTTTGCCCAGTGCAGTGTACAGTACTGTGCAAAAGTCTTAGGCCACAGTTAGATTGGTTGTAGCAACAGTATAATGGCCATATGTAATTATGCTTCAGTATTTTTATTAAGATAATACACTAAATGTGCACACTAAATAAAAAAAAACAATTTTCAGGACAAAATGGCCTATATATATATATATATGTATATTCAGCTATACATTACATGTATGTTCAGTACAAATATACATGTTCAGCTATTATTTATAATTATTATTCTGTCATCCTCCTCTACCTTCAGTCGGTTGTGTGCCCCCTTCGGAAGCCCCTGTCAGCGGGCACCGGTGCTCTCTGTAGTATTTGAGGCGGGTGAAGCCCTTGGTGCAGGTGGAGCAGCGGAAGCGATAGTTGTTGGTGTGACAGCGCTGGTGCTCGAGCATGTGCGCTCGCCGACTGAAGCTCTTCTGGCAGAACTGGCACTTAAATGGCTTGATGCCTGCAGAGACACACAGGAGACGCTCTCATAGTTGAAGTGTACCTATGATAAATAACAGACCTCTCTCCTCTTTCTAAGTAGGAGAACTTGAACAATCAGTGGCTGACTAAATACTTTTTCCCCTACTGTATCTTTTATCAGATTTGACACACTTACTGATAACAAAAGGAACGTTATCATGTTGTTTTCAGCCTTCAAGACTGTGATTCTCTGTTCTGTCAGCAGGTGTCACACCGGTTCACTCCGTCATTCAGACGTGAATTAAACGTGTATAAGACATATTTATTTCTTATTATAATTCTTAAGACCTCGGACGTTAAAGCGAACGAACGCTGATCAGACTTTAAATGGTGCATATTTTACGTAGTCTGTCACACTCTGCTTTGTTACAGCCCGGAGAAAGAAACAAACGGCAGCACTGCTAGTCTACCTCGGCTGTCCCCACCCCACACGCTCCACGGAATTTTGCAGGTACAGGTAAATGGATTTTCTTTCCTCACCTGAGTGAGACAGTATGTGGGCCTTCAGCTTATCCGGCCGATTGAACTCCTTAGTGCAGCCAACGTGTGTCCTTTCAGATACAAAACAATCAGGTAGTACAAAACAGTCAGATAGACCATCTTTAGTTATCAGTCTTTTACCATATTGTTACTGCATCACATCATGGGCTATCGGTGGTTCTCAGAGCCAGTATCTGCCAGTAAAGGCTCAGAACCACTGCCACACGATAATGCTGTTGGTTCTCCTTAAACAGTTTAACTGTCTTGTATACCAACACTACAGTCTTTCAGTGTACAAGTTCTACAGTGTTAAGCAAAAGTTTGGGCATCCCTGTTTTAATTACGTCTGCAGGGAACAAACTTAAAACATCATGCATACTCTTAAACCACAACTGATTGCATTGTATATTTACAGATTGTATATGCAAGACGGCAAATGCAATGCCAATGCATGCATTATAAAGCATATTAAAAAAACTTTTGTCACGCGGAAACGTTTCAGCACCAGATACACCTTGTACGATGTAATTTTGTTTTTTTTTTATAGTTTAAGTTCACACTTTAAATATCTTTTTTGAAATGCACTCTACTATACACATACACTGTATGAGCAAAATGGCTCGATACAGAAATGACATGTATATAATGGAAATAATTAGTGATGCACGATATATCGGCGAGCGATATATTATTTGCCGATATATGGATTTTTTTTCAGGTATCGGTCCGATATTAGAATTTTAACCGATATTTATTAGGTATTTAAATAAGAATATTTCTTTGTTTTAGTCATTAAGCAAAACATCTGATGTTACTGAGTATAGTTTTATATGCAGTTCTATACTTTCTTGGAGCTTCTCAATCTTAAGCTTTCTTACATTTACAGCATTTAGCAGACGCCCTTATCCAGAGCGACTTACAATTGATACAGTCTTACAATCCAAGCAATTGTGGGTTAAGGGCCTTGCTCAAGGACCCAACAGTGGCAGCTTAGCAGAGATGGGATTTGAACCCTGGACCTTCTGGTCCAGAGTCCAACATCTTAACCGCTAGGCTACCACAGTCCCACACAAGTAATTGTTCTTTTTGCTGTCTGTGACAAAAAAAAAATTACCTTTTTAAAAGAATGTCAGAAAATAAAATGGAATGAAACCATTTTTCCTTTGAGTGAACTTCACCTTACGTTTATAGTAATAGTCATGTCTGATTTATGTTTTAGTTGCTTATCGTTTAATTTTGCTAAAATTAATTACTGATCTAGTTTTTAACAACAGTTCATATGGGTTATCGTATGAACATTTTTTTAAACGTTTTTTAAAGGTTATATTATCGGTTTTTAACATCGGTATCGGCCACCATAATGTGCTGAACATTGGTTATCGTATCGGCCCAAGAAATTCAATATCAGTGCATCCCTAAAAATAATTGTAATAAACTTATTGGTAATCAACTTATTTAAAAATCTTCAGTCTTAAAATGAAAACACCGAAGCAACTCTGCTAAGAAATAACGTCCTTTGTTCCAGATAGTCCTTATATTAATTAGTAAATGTCCCGTATTATACATGTGTATTGTTTGGAATTGTTCGTGTTTGTACCTGAAGGGGCATTTGTACTTCTTAAAGGGTTCGTGAATCAGCATGTGTCTCTTCACCTTGTCCTTGCGATTGAACGTAGCCTCACATACCTGACATTTATATGGTTTCTCTCCTACAACATAATAAACAACACACTGGTCATCATTTAATAGCTATTGGGCTTTAAAAGACAATTAAGAGCAGCTTGCTTTTACTTTCTAAATGTGTTCACACCCTCTATTTATACTATTAAAATACATGTACAGCATTTAGCAGACGCCCTTATCCAGAGCGACTTACAATTGGTACAGTCTTACAGTCCAAGCAATTGTGGGTTAAGGGTCTTGCTCAAGGAGCCAACAGTGGTAGCTTGGCAGAGGTGGGATTTGAACCCTGGACCATTTGGTCCATAGTCCAGTACCTTAACGGCTACCACAGTCCCCATACAGAGCATTATAAGACAAAAATGGTTGTTAAAAATGTATTTTGGATGAAACCGAAGCAAATCTGAAATGAAACAGACCGAATGCAGCCTTTAATAGAAGCAAACTTATTCAAAGAAATCTTATTTATAAAAAAAAAAATTGTTCAACAAAACCACACTTTTCAGTTACTCAATTACTGAAACTTTATTACTTATTGCGCCCCCTGTTGGAAAGGTTTTAAAAATTGAAATGTAAAAAATAGTCCTACCTGAGTGGATTTGTGTGTGCAGTTTGAGGTAGTGCTCCGTTTTGAACAACTTCTTACAGATCTGGCATTTGAATTTGCCACCTGTGCCATGCGTGAGGATGTGTCTCCGGAAATATCTCTCACACGGGAAAACCTACACACACACACGTTTGTTTCACTATCCTGGTGGGGACTTTCCATTGACCTAATGATTACTGTAGCTAATTAATGCCACACCTAACCCTAACCTTATCATCTGTAACCCAAAAGTTTTTCAAATGAAAGTTTCTATTAAAAAAAAAAACAGTTGTCCCCATGGGGACCAGCAAAATGTCCCCACATTTGGTCCCCCCAATGATATATAAACATGTACAACATGTAGTCCAATCATTCCTTCTGCAAAGTTTAATGAGCGTAGTTGAATAACATTATCTCCTGTTAACTAGGGGTGGGTCCTAAAGGGATACCCACTTCCCTACTTGCCAACTACAGTTTGTTCATTAATATTTCCTCCAGTGTGAGTGGTACCTTGTGGCAGTGGGGGCAGGGGTAGTTGTGTGAGGCGGTAAGAAGGTGCTGCTCCAGAGCTTCCTGGGTCGAGTACTTGCTCTGGCACTTATTACATCTGCAATCAACAAGGCAAGTGACGGTACAATTCAGCATATCTGAAAATCTATCTACCTGTAGAACAGTTCTAGTCTTCAGCTCTTTATAATGTCGACATGTCTAGTGATATCAAATGTACTTCCTATAATCCTGTGGACAGTTTTTGTCTGTCTGGTGTAACAGGTGGGTCATTTTATACTCCGACCTGTAGTAGGTGCTGTCCTTGCGTGTGTTCTGCTGAGGGCAGAAGCTGTGGGAGTACTGGTGCAGGCCGAGCTCGAACAGAGACGGGAACACTTTGGTACACAGGTGGCAGCGGTAGGTCATGTGTTCCTGGTGAGAGCGGATGTGCTCGAGGAACAGCTCCTGTTTCTGGAAGGTCTGGGAGCACGTCTTCACTACGCACCTGTACACCTGCACAGCACACACAGTATATAGACATACAGGTGTGTGTCGTTTTACAGCCGAATTATGTTCAGTGAAGCAGGTTGTTGACCAAAATGGTCATTAACCAAACATTACCATAGTCACATTATGCTATCTTAATGTAAAGGGTATTTTCTGAAGAAAACTGCGTGCAAACGATACGTGAATGTGTCGGAGATGGCGCTGAAAACACGAGTGGAACGCTACCATCAGCATCTGAAGCCTGAACTCTTACATACAGTGGGGCAAAAAGTATTTAGTCAGCCACTGATTGTGCAAGTTATTCTATTTAGAAAGATGAGAGAGGTCTGTAATTTTCATCATAGCTACACTTCAACTATGAGAGACAAAATGAGAAAAAAATCCAGAAAATCACATTGTAGGATTTTCAAAGAATTTAATTGTAAATCATGGTGGAAAATAAGTATTTGGTCACCCACAAACAAGCAAGATTTCTGGCTCTCACGGACCTGTAACATCTTTTAGAAGCTCTTCTGTTCTCCACTCGTTACCTGTATTAATGGCACCTGCCCACAGCCTCAAACAGTCAGACTCCAAACTCAACCATGGCCAAGTCCAAAGAGGAAGAAAATTGTAGACCTGCACCAGGCTGGGAAGAGTGAATCTACAATAGGCAAGCAGGTTGGTGTGAATAAATCAACTGTGGGAGCAATTGTAAGAAAATGGAAGGCATACAAGACCATTGATAATCTCCCTCGATCTGGGGCTCCACGCAAGATCTCATCCCGTGGGGTCAAAATGATCATGAGAACAGTGAGCAAAAATCCCAGAACTACACGGAGGGACCTGATGAATGACCTGCAGAGAGCTGGGACCAAAGTAACAAAGGCTACCATCAGTAACACACTACGCCGAGAGGGACTCAGATCCTGCAGTGCCAGGTGTTGCCCCCTGCTTAAGCCAGTACATGTCCAGGCCCGTCTGAAGTTTGCCAGAGAGCATATGGATGATCCAGAAGAGGATTGGGAGAATATCATGTGGTACAATATCAGAACTTTTTGGTAAAAACTCAACTTTCTGCAAAGGGGACAGGACGACTGATCCGTGTTAAGGGAAGAATGAACGGGGCCATGTATCGTGAGATTTTAAGCCAAAACCTCCTTCCATCAGTGAGAGCATTGAAGATGGAACGTGGCTGGGTCTTCCAGCATGACAATGATCCCAAACACACCACTCGGGCAATGAAGGAGTGGCTCCGTAAAAAGCATTTCAAGGTCCTGGAGTGGACTAGCCAGTCTCCAGACCTCAACCCCATAGAACATTTGTGGAGGGAGTTGAAAGTCCGTGTTGCCCAGCGACAGCCCCAGAACATCACTGCTCTAGAGGAGATCTGCATGGAGGAATGGGCCAAAATACCAGCTGTAGTGTGTGCCAACCTAGTGAAGACTTACAGGAAACATTTGACCTCTGTCACTGCTAACAAAGGTTATGTTACTAAAGTATTGAGTTGAACTTTTGTTATTGACCAAATACTTATGGGGCCCCATGCAAGATCCATGATTTACAATTAAATTCTTTAAAAATCCTACAATGTGATTTCCTGGATTTTTTTTCTCATTTTGTCTCTCCTAGTTGAAGTGTACCTATGATGAAAATTACAGACCTCTCTCATCTTAGTAGGAGAACTTGCACAATCAGTGGCTGACTAAATACTTTTTTGCCCCACTGTACATGCATATACACACAGTTTATTATACACACACACAGTGACTAGAGAGTCAGAGTTGCTGTACCTGTTCATTTTTGTGTTGGGTCATGTGGGATTTGAGTTGGAAGTAGCTGCTGAACTTGTCGGCACAGAACTGGCACTGGTACGAGCTGTCAATCAGGATGAGCTGCTTGCTTTTAGCCTGGCTCGAGGACTTTCCCTCTGACTGAGGCTCTGCCTCCCTCTGCTCCAGTACTGCTGTAAAAAAAGACCAGCAGCACAGAGAGGCATGCACCCATGCTTTAGCTAGTGCTTAGTTTTATTCATATTTATTGTTCTGATTTAGTGGGAGACTCTGGGGCACAGGCACAAAGTAGCGGGCAGATAATCTCAAATACACTTCCAATGTTCCGTCCAGAAGATTAAATGATTATGATGATTATAAATGATGATTATAAATGATTAAGACTTTCCGAGGGGGACTCAACCTCTTGCTTTTCACTTCTTTCTAAACTCTTACTGGATTTTTCCATCCGTCTCCTTTACAATATGTTTCGTTTCACTTCTTACTGTTCAGCACAGCCTTATATGCCTTGTCAGGCAGATGTAAGAGAATGGGCGTCAATTATTCCACAGGACTCAGAAGCACATGTCAACTCTGGCTATGCACCCTGGGTAATCTCTGCATAACTTGTTGTTATTGCCTAGTTTTTTCAAGCGCAAGTGGCACTTGTGTTGCCGTCACTCCGTTGAACCCTAAACGGAAAGAATAAGGATAAGATGTTACCATGTTCCTCCTGTGTGTCAGAAGGTTGCTGTGTGGTTTCCTCCGTGTTCTCTGGGACGGCTTTCACTGTGATGGGCAGCCTCGCCACATTGCTGTGTACTCCAGCCGGCCACACCTTGTGCGTCTGCATGTGCTTCTTCACGTTGGACTTCTGGGCAAACGCTCGACCACAAACAATGCACTGAAACGGCTTCTCACCTGTGTGACTGAACAGGGCGAAAAAAGAGCAGATCAAACCAGACAGCGGATTGTACATGAATATAACAAGCAGCACATTGTCTCTTATGAAACTGGGTTCAGGCAGAGTTTAGTTTCTAATTGAACTTGTATAGATGACATGTCTGGTCTCCAGAGGCTGCATACACACCCGACTGGTCAAAATGGCTGAGATCACATTTTTCCACATTCTGATTTGTGATCTGCTGGTAGATTGTAGCTGGTAATAATGTGTGAGAACAGTAATGTAAAGCATTTTCTAATTTACCTCCTGATGTGCTGCTGCAGGTCAAAGTTTTTGGCGAACACCTTGTCACAGAAATTGCACTTGAGCTTCTGACCTTTGGCTTTCATTTGTCCTCCTGAGGAAAATGTTGGTTGAGAAAAGAAAGATTTATACAGAAAATTATGCTGAGGGTTGATTACTCTCTATTTGTCACTGCTGAATGTTTTACATTGCTGTCAAACTACAGGTAAGCGACATGTATCGACCATCCGATCAACATCTGTTCACTTGAATGGGCAAAAAAAGTCTTAACAATTACAATAGATCATGATATGAAATAAGAATTGGTCTTTTAACTCTGGATGTAAACAGCCAGACAACGTGGAGCAGGGGCAGTAGCTAAAGAGCAGGACTCTTAGTATGCTTATTCAAACCAGTTTTGGGCTTATTTGTCTATAAAATCGCTTACAAATATTGGTAGTTGCAGGTTTTTGGGGCTTGTTTCTAATGTGTAGTTGCTTATTTTCCTACAATGTTCCTACAAGTTGGTTTTATTCAATCTCTGATGTTAAAAGGAAAATAATATTATTATTATTATTATTATTACTGGAACTTATCAAAGGGTCACTCTCTCCTGTTGTACTAGGTTACCTGTTATTTATTTATTTATATACATATATACATATATATATATATATATATATATATATATATATATATATATATATATATATATATATATATATATATATATATATATATATGTGTGTGTCATCTGGTCTGGATTTAACTAAGTAAATAGTTGAAAAAAGAGCCTCCCGTTGAATAATTACTGCATTGATTATGTTTCAGCTGACAACAAGTTCTCTAACCCTAACAAGTGAGTAGCTTCTCATTTGTTAAACCATGTCGAAAGACACTTCCTGAGGTCGTGGAAAAGATGTTCATCTGTCTCAGGAGGGTCAAATTGTGAAAGAGTGGTTCAGGGAGCATGAGCCATCATTTTCACACATGGATTGTCCACCACAGAGTCCAGACCTGAACCCCTGAACCCCATTGGGAATCTTTGGGATGTGCTGGAGGAGACTTTGTGCAGTGGAACAAATCTCCCATCATCAATACAAGGTCTTGGGGGGGAAAAATAAATGTTGTGACAGTGCAGAAGCTTGTGGAAACGATAATATGACAACAAAATATTAGTGTGACCCTTTTTTGGCCAGGCAGTATATATGTATAGGTGTGTATATTTAGAGCCAATTCGCTTCCTTTTCCTTATCTTGTGGGATCTGGCAACCCTGGAGGGTTTGTGTGTTATATCTGCTCATTAGCTCACATTTGGACTAGAAACTGTTCTTGTTAAGACACCTTGTTGTGCAAGTTATGCATTGTTTGAACACATTTTTCTTGTGACAACACCCTGTATATTTACATGGCAGTAGCTTAAATAGACTATGTGACTATCGTAATGTCCAGTCCATGATCATTTCGAACAACCACCTGTATCACAGAACATAATGTAGCCATTAAACTGCGCACACCTGTATTATGAAAACAAGATACCTTCTTGTCGTTTCCTAGTGTTCCTGGTCTTTTTAGGGATGATAACCTTGTCATATTCGCTCAGCTCGCCCGGGGCTGCCGTGTTGTTGCAGATCTTGTGTTTGGCCGCTGGTTTTGTGTGATTGTAAACAGGAGTGCTGCTGAATGGCGTGTTCTGACTCTCCACACACTGACTGGCCCCCTGCAGCGCACACGCCCATAAAACAGTCAGTGACTCAGGGTAACAGCAGAGCAAATATTAAGGATTCAGTTACTGTTCCAGCTTCATAAGGCAAACTGGATCTGAGATCACACTTCAATACATGATTCCCAAAGCTCCCAGCCACAAACCCAGTAGTGTACCTGGACGGGCTGGAACTGCTGAAGACCAAGTGTTTGAATCTCCGTATTTCCAGCCCCAGCCATCGGGGGCAGTGTGCTGTAGACCTGCACCACGGAACTGTTGTTGTTGGATAGGACTTGGGAGGAAATAGGTGGAGCTTGTCCTGGTGGGAGCGGCTGAGTGACCTGTGGGTGGTGTTGCAGGTACGACGCTGTACTGGGCATGCTCAGGTTATTCTGGGAAAAAAAACCATTTGGAAGAACACACCACTGATGATGCAGTTCTGAGTCACACTCCCACTTAGTCTTGCATGAGATAGTGGAGATGTTTTGTAGATGTATGTATCTCTTTAGGGCAAATACATTTACATTTACAGCAGTTAGCAGACGCCCTTATCCAGAGCGACTTACAATTGATACAGTTTTACAATCCAAGCAATTGTGGGTTAAGGGTCAAGGGTCAAGGACCCAACAATGGCAGCTTGGCAGGACGTTCTGGTCCAGAGTCCAGTGCCTTACCCGCTACCACAGTCCCAATAAACTACAGGTATGCGTTTAGTGACCGTACGATCAACGTCCGTTCACTTTGAGGACAAATTATAACAGGAAATAAAACTCAAGTCAATCAACGCTGGGGACCCACGAGCAGAGGCAGGAGTTAAGAGCGGAAGTCGGGTGCTCGCTTGGTTTTTAGCTCAAGTTTGGCCTACAGACTGCTCTAACTCGGTTGATGTGTTTAGAGACTTTTTTAACAAGCTGTACATGGGATTCATAAGTGTGTGCCTGTCCTATTGTGAGTAGTACTGCTTTGTTTTTCCCTCCACTACCTGCGTATTCTCTCTAACCTATAACTTGTTATAAACTGGTTCACATTCACTCCTTGTTTCATCTGGCTGATCTTCCATGTTGTTCGTAATACTGTCTATCACATTGCTCTAGGACCCAACAGTGGCAGCTTGGCAGAGGTGGGATTTGAACCCTGGACCTTTTGGTCCATAGTCCAGCACCTTAACCACTAGGCTACCACAGTCCACATATCCAATCTTATATGTTTAATAAAGCTCATAATATATAATTTATTCCAACTTGATTCAATTGTACAATATCTCATGAGTGTCCACACCCGAGTTTGAAGCAGATCTTTGGCAGAAACTGAGTTATAACAGCTTTAAGGTATAATGTTATTATCGATACACGCATGCAGGTGTTTCATTTTAAATAATTCAAGGGAAATGTTTAAAAAAAATGACGTATTACAACCTTTACACTTCATATTTTAGTCAACTGAATCTACTGTAGCTTTAGTCGACTAAAACTAAAAAGAATTCAGATGAATAAAACTAAATTACATTTTAGTCAAAAGACATACCTGTACGGGCGATTACCTGAGTGGAAGCTTGCATAGCAGCCATGGGTGTATCCATTGACGTGAAAGCTGAGATAGCAGACATGAGGACCTCATCGCTCACCAGAACGTTTCCCTGTACCAGTGTGTGAGTGAGAGGAGACGGGGGCACCGTGATGTACGTCGACACCTGCCCGGACACACAAACGAAGCTCACGTGTATCTCATTTTCAGGTGCGCCTAAAGATGCCCTGTACCTGCCGATTCTCAGGTGTGTACCTGTCTGTTGTTGGGTTGCTGCGGTACGCCGCTGATGGACGGCACGGGTGCGTAGGTGTTACTGGACGCAAGAGACACAGTGGCCAGCGAGGGCGTGTTTGCCTGGCACTGCTCCCTCTTGTGCATCATGAACGCCGGCAATGAGTTAAACTGCTTTTTGCACTTCCCGCACAGAAAGACGTCGTCATCGTCTGCAGACACCGAGAACACGACGCGGCAATTTTAAATGGAAAAGCCAAACTACTGGCAAAATTTGGCACAAATACCCTGCGGCACCTGTTAAAAGGTTTTACAGTCCAGAGTATATGGTTGAAGTGAACGTGACTCGAATGGGAAGCTGACAAAATGGTTCCACTGCTCACCCATTGGCTGGATGGTGGTCCCCGAGACGTTCTGACTGGTGGGGTCGGGCACGCCAGCTTGGCCATCCAAGAGGGACTGGACAGCAAGGACTGTCTGGTTGTCCATGCCTACAGAGATGTAAAAACAGTTCTTGAAATGTACAGAAATGAAGGGAATAGTAAGTATTGCAACAGACGAGTGTAAAATTAGGCATTGTATAGAACGTGGGACATTTTTAGGCCAACCATGAAAATGTCTGGCTTATTTTAATAAGCTATATACTTTCCCTACGCATTGTATATAATACTTATGCCCTAAACAACAAGTAGTGTGAAATATTAAGAGTTTCTCACTTTACAAGTTCATACCGGTGACATATAAGACATGTTTACTTCCTATGATATTCCTTAAGACGTTAAAGCGAACGGATAGTGATCGCACGGACGTTAAACGACGAGTACCTGTAGTTTCATGGCATTGATGACGTTAAAATATCCTGGGCACAGATGAAGTAGAGTCTCTTATCTTGGTTTTATACTAACAAATCAATAAAAAGTATGCTGGCATATAAACAAAAGTGTATATGTGCATACTCTTATATAAACATAAAGGTGAATGGATGGCGATACATTAACATCAAATCTAAAAACACAGACGCATGCGTAACAGTTTATAAACCAGTTATTAGTATGTTATAGCTTTGTTATCGCTCTTCCTGCCACTGGTCTTTCTCCCTCCGCCATGTTGTCCCTCACAGCTCGTAAGCTGTTCTTTCGTTACCGCGCCCTCCCACTTCTGCACCAATCTCAGCCCAGGTCCAATAAAAGTACATATATTTCAAGCAACCGACCGTACAAACATATAACAACAATGACAAATCCATTAACTACAGAGTTATTTCGTGGATAATGGGCATATTCGGTTTGTGCAGTAAAAATTAACCATTTGCTGCTGATGCTTGTTGAGAGTGAGAGGCAACACACGGAAGAACGTATGCTAGGTCTGCTGCACAAACGCTCGGTTTTAGAAAGCAATGTTAAAAGCGACAAAAAAAATAGCTTTTAGGAAATGTTTAACGGTTAAAATGATTAAAAGTTTATTTACTGCTACCTTCTAGCACCTCAAATATTGCCTGCGACATGGTGTTCTCCTCAGCTGAACTGCAGCGTACTGGTACAGGTTCTGGTTGCCAGGTTGGTAGTTTTAGAAATCCCCATGTATTTCTTGAACGGATTACCAAGTTGGCCTGTACTGAGAATTATTACAGTTTACGTATAAAAAAAACGGCATTTATTGGAAGAGCAGGACTTATATGAATAAAACATATTGTAGTAAAAGGTTTAATTAAATTTCGTTAAATATTATTTATATATTAATTTTAACAAAAACATTATTGCACAGCGGAGTTGCGAGGAAAAGCTCTCTGAGAAGATTTGAAAGGAACCAGTCTCAAATGGGAAACCCATCCTCCCCTGGCTGAGTCTGGACAACAAGGTAAAGATCTTAATATCATGGCTGACCCAACAGAGTCATCTTTCGTGCCGATAACATCTTCTGCGTTTTCCTTGAGTTTCCTTGTGCCTCATTACTCTATCTCCCTCTCAAGAGAAATGAAGTATTCCTCAGCCTTCTTCTGCCGTGCCTTTTCTGGTTCCAGTTCTAGGTTCAGAGGTGCTCTGTCTCACCGGAGTATTGACAGCTTAGGTGAATTCCTCCTCATCAAAGGATGACGTTTAAAATGCCTGTCTGATCTGTCAGCACATTACAGAAACTTGTTTTGTACATATGTTGCCTCGTGTGAAGTCGATGACTCTGTGGTAAGTTCTTATGGTTCATTCTTGGTGTTTTGTGCTGGTTGTAATGTGTTTCCTTTTCTTTCTTTTTTCTTGTTCGATCCTTTCTGAGGCAATTTCCCTTTCCTCCACTTTCCGGCCTATTTCGGGTGTTAAAAGCGCTTATTTCTGCAACTTCAGCTTGAGACCACATTGCTTTGTGTTACATTTCCTCTTGCGCCAGAGTCCTATTCAGTCTAGGGCTACATTATGTTATGTGTGGTATTTCTCCAGTGTTTTTCACTTCACTTTTCGTCCACTTTATAAAAAGTGTGTGTGTGGTCATAACATACACTGATCAGCCAAAACATTAAGGCCACCTCCACAAGGCCACCTCCATTGTCCATAACAATGTTTAGGCAGGTGTTGCATGTCAAATTAATCGCCAAATGTATTTCTGGACCCAGTATATTCCCAACAGTATATTACCCAGAGCATCACACTCCCTCCTCTGCCTTGTCTTCTTCCCCCAGTGCATCCTGATGCAATCGCCTCCCCAGGTAAATAGCCCACATGTACCGACCATTCACATGATGGAAAAGAAAATGGGACTAATTGGACCAGGTGACCTTCTTCCACTGCTCCACTCACGTGCCCATTGTAGGATTTTTTCAAAGTGGGCAGGGCTTGGCATGGTAAGCACTTTCACCAGTCTCAGCATGCTGTTTTGACACATTCTTGGCATAACCAGCATTAAACATTTCTCTGACTTGTACCCTGGTCCAGGGTTCAAATCCCACCAATGCCACTGTTGGGTACTTGAGCAAGGGCCTTAACCCACAATTGCTTGGATTGTAAGTTTGTAGCAGTTGTAAATCACTATGGATTAGAGCGCCTGCTAAATTCTGTAAATGTAAAAAGCATTGTGTGTTTTACGAGTGAAGGTGTAACTTGCTCCTGTCATGGATATAGCCATTACATTACACTGCATTTAGCAGAAGCCCTTATCCAGAGCGAATTACAATTGATACAGTCTTACAATCCAAGCAATTGTCGGTTAAGGGTCTTGCTCAAGGACCCAACAGTGGCAGCTTGGCAGGGGTGGGATTTGAACCTTGGACCTTCTGGTCCAGAGTCCAGTACCTTAACCGCTAGGCTACATGACATGATGTTACTGAATAAAAAAAAAATATCCGTATCTTTATTTTATATATACCTTACTAATTATGAGTCATTTATTATGACTGTAAATATATTTGGTAATGTAAGAATCCATGTTAATCCGTGTTAAGACTAAAATCGGTTAACTACTGAGTATGGTTCGTTTTAATCTCAAATATGTCGTTACTCCCTTAAGAAGTGCCCTATGTGGTTTAACAATGAAGATTATTAATGACATATCTAGTGCACTATAAGAGCAACAGGCAGTTGTTTGAGAAACTCTTTTGTTAGCGATAATGATTGACAGAGCTTAAATCCAATCAGGAAACGGAAAGCCCAGACCGCTCATAGTCGGTCAGCCAATCATCGCGCCGGATTTTGGCACGTGCCACTTTTCGCGGCAAAGTGGGATTTGGCGGGTGAAGACGCAGATCAGCTGGAAGCGGATCATAACAATAACAGTGAGTTTAACATCAAGAAATACGAAGCGATTCAGGTTCAAACTGGAAACTTTTGAGACTTTAGATGAATCCTGAATTAAATGTTTAACGTTTGGATCCTTACGTCACGCCTCAGCACTGTGGATTCTATTTTATTTCTTTTATTTTTGGATAAAAGTGGGGAAACTTCCTGAATGGGCTGAGAACAAGCTGCACTGCCGAAGACTGGACGAGAAAGCGGCTTCAGTTCTGTAAAATCGTCAAAGAAAACCTCAATTTTATGACAGATCGAGGTCTTTTGCGTGTGATTGTGCGTGAAAGTCGGTCGATGCACTTTTAAAAATGGAAATGATTCCTCTGTTTTAGGCGTAAAGAGCTGTTTGGCCTGTTGGACGATTTATGTGGGTTGGGTTGGGTGGATTATAACACAAGTTGTGGTTCTGTGCATTCAGTTCGTACATGCAGTCAGTATTATTGTCGCTTTGTGCAACTTTTACACTTTTTATTGGCCTTTGTACACTTGGTGGTAGTTCAAGTGTTTGCTTCATGCATGGCTTGTCTTTGTTGAACCAGCTGCCAAAACAAAGATCCCTCTTCTCCCTGCACTGCCAGTGAAACCAGGATTTTGATTAATCTATAATTTAGGTTAAGTTACTTAGCTCATTATCTGAGTTTGTCATCTGTGTATTGATAGAATTGCTCACATTGTTTCGTTTTCTGTTATTATTGCGAGGTTTGCAAACCAGTCGATCAGCCTGCGCTTCATTTTTCCTGGCTGAGCTAGATAACATTATTTGCAGTTGCTTTAAGACTATGCACTTATGTTCGGTCACATATAAGCAACCAGAACATAAATGCTATTAATGACATGCAAAACTGAATTACTGCTTGTATATAATGGGTCAGGTTTGTAACAAAGCAGTGCTACAGCTGCTCTGACTGCGTTTGCGCATATATTCAGAATAGCAGTTTGTAGTTTATTTATAGCTGATCAGCCTGCAGTTCATTGATTCTGCATCAAAATCAACTGATATTATTAAATCAAGTTACCTTGTTAAAGTTTGTGATTATACAGTGCGTTTGATTTCTATTTGTCCTTCTTTGCTGAGTGGTCCACATTAAAATTAGTGCACACTTATAATTTCACACTAATAAGTGGCTTGTTTGTATGAAAGCTCGTCTTGCATCAACCTGTGAGCACAATTTCCAAATATCAATTGGTTTCCTCTAAAATGGCGAGCCAGCCGGCGATAAGGTCTGGGTTTAGTGTAACTTCATGTAATGGCTTCAAATCCGACTCACCTTGAAAGTCTGAGGCAGCCGAAAACTAGTGTACCGTTTGAAAAGTGAGGCATCTCGGGACTGCGCGATGTCCGAGTCGTTTGTGTCGGGCCAGACCTCGGAGGACCTGCTGGCGGACTTTGAGTCTCTGCTGAGCAGCGGCAGCATCGATCTGAGTGCGGATCATCAGATCGTGATCATCTCTCCGGCCGGGAGCAGCTTGGAGCTGTTGCATCCTCGCACCGCCGGGGCAGACCTGTTGCTCTTCTCCACCCCGCACAGCGTCGAGGGACCTGTGACCCAACTCCGAGACCCTGCTCCGGGACGCCCCCCGGTAAAGTCCTGCTCCTCCTGGTTGCTGCACCTGTAGATTCTTCTGTTCTGCTCTTCCACTTGTTCTTCCTCTTTTGAGTTATTCAGCTCGGTGCTTAAGCCTCTGTCCAGGTTGTGAGTTCATATTCGGCTCCACCAGCCTGTCACAGTTGGGCCCTTAAGCGAGACCCTTAATTTACAATGATCTACTCATTTCTAAGTGGCATTAACATTTACAGCATTTAGCAGACGCCTTTATCCAGAGCAACTTAAAATTGATACAATCTTACAATTGGCAGAGGTGGGATTTGAACCCTGGACTTTTTGGTCCATAGTCCAGTACCTTAACCGCTAGGCTACCACAGTCCACAGCAATACCCATTATTTACATTTACAATCTTACAATTGGCAGAGGTGGGATTTGAACCCTGGACTTTTTGGTCCATAGTCCAGTACCTTAACCGCTAGGCTACCACAGTCCACAGCAATACCCATTATTTACATTTACATTGTGGGTTAAGGGTCTTGCTCAAGGAGCCAGCAGTGGTGGCTTGGCAGGTGGGATTTGAACCCTGGAGGGCTCTGGATGACTGACCTGGACCTTCTGGTCCGTAGTCCCATATCTTAACCACTAAGCCACCACAATCCCAAGTTGCATGATAAATGCAATCAATGTCACTCTTAAGAGTAAGTGGTCGTGCACAGATTGGGCTCTGGATGACTGACCAGGAGGTTCTGGGTTCAAGACTGTTGGGCACTTGGTGTATCGTAAGATAAAATTTAGCATGTAAATTGATTTCTCTTATTTCCAACCAAAACACTTACTTTGTTAGTGAACTCTAGCTGCTAATGCTAACTACTCAGCCTGAAAGTGATCCAGACCCTTATTTGCACTAAGAATGCAGTACTATAGATCAGCATTTCCCAACTTTTTTGAGCCAAGGCACATATTTCACATTAGCAAAATCATAAGGCACACCACCAAACAACAATGTCACAAAAACTATATTTATGGAAATATAATGAAAAATAGTCTCAATTTACTTAATTTACTTACTCAATGTGAAACCTGGGCCTGTTTAGTTGAACACAAAGCTGATATCTTGCTGCCCTCTAGTGGAAGAGAATGTAATTGTTCTGCCTGTCACTACACACCGCTGGCTTAGAGTACCAATCAGGTGAAATTGGATCATCTTTCATGGCACACCTGATGATTTCTCACAGTGGTTGGGAAACGCTGGTGTGGATAGGACTGTGGTAGCCTAGCAGTTAAGGTACGAAAAAGTCCGGAGTTCAAATCCCACCTCTGCCAAGCTGCCACGGTTGGGTCCTTGAGCAAGGCCCTTCACCCACAATTGCTTGGATTGTAAGACTGTTCCAGCGTGATAGATTACAGACGTTCTCTGAAGTGATTTCCATTCTTTAACCTCTTGTATCGTTCCTGTGGACTCTGATACTCAGGTGAAGAGGAAGTTGGATTTGGACAATGATCACCAGTACATCAGCACCACCAGGCTGCCGCCTCCAAGTCCGGCTCCTCCTGCTACACCCGGCCGTCTCAAAGGTACTGCGTTTGGCCAAACCTTTATCCAGAAGGTCCATCAGCCTTTCACTTAGTTTTCAAGAGCATTAACTATGGAGTCAATCCCACACTTCCCACACCACTGCTGTTTTTATGAATCCAGCCAAGACAATCTCTCTTCCATGCAGTGAAGGCTTGAACTGGGCCTCGGCTGTTGAGGTAAGAATGGCAAGTTCTAAATAAACGTTCTTTCACCTCTCCTCAGTGCCTCGGCTGAGCACGGAGAAGTCCCGCTATGACACGTCATTAAACCTCACCACCAAGCGCTTCCTGGACCTGCTGGCTCAGTCGCCTGACGGTGTAGTGGACCTGAACTGGGCCTCGCAGGTGTTGGACGTCCAGAAGAGACGCATCTACGACATCACCAACGTCCTGGAGGGCATCCATCTCATCTCTAAGAAGTCCAAGAACAACATCCAGTGGCTGTGAGTGCTGCACAGAGCGCACTTTTATTGAATTTTAGCCGAATGGACGGAAATGGTCACGTCATGCTTCTAGTAGATGCTTTATGAGAAGCTGACAAGTGAAGAGGGAAAGAGCAAGTCTGATGTAAGACAGTTCAGACTAAATAAAGCCGTCCTTTAATCGCTGTGTGGTGTCTCAAAGGGCAATCCACAGAGTACTGATAGGGCACTAATAACAATGGCGGTTTGTGTTTTCTGTGGTTGCGTACATGCACTAGGCAGTCTGAGAAAGACGGTTGAGAAATGTTTCAATCCCCCATTGTGACCTAAGGCCTCATTTATGAATGGTGCGTACGCCGAAACATGGGTCTGAAATGTGCGTACGCAGAAGCAGAAACCGGGATTTATAAAGAAATACTTAGCGGGAAGACGGGCGTGTATCTGCGCGAGCTTTTACCCGTGCATACAGCCATACACACATTTTGGAGAAAGCGGGAACTTGCGACACTCACTGGTAAAACTGAGAATTGCACCCACAAACACATGAAATGAGAAACAGTTTTTTATGTGACAGTGCAACATATAAGCTCAATGTATATCAATCACACTGGCAGGCAAGAAATGCCAAAGAGACCAACCTAGAGTTTCGGCCTTTCCTCTCTAAGGCACAGCCAGGTCGAAGGCACTGCCAAACCCAGAACTCGGGTCACCATGGTGATGGGCTAGCATGAGTCATCCAGTGGTTTGACCGGACTGCAGTCGCTGTGAAAATGGGATCTTGTTTTGGAACCCTGTTTTTGTGTGTCATGTTTCAGTGGGAGCCGGATCGACGGGGCGTCAGTGGCTCGCTTTCAGGAGCTGCAGAGGGAAGTGTCTGAGCTGTCTGAAGCCGAAGACAAGCTGGACGAGCTCATCAACAAGTGTGGTCTCCAGCTCCGCCTCCTCACTGAAGATGCAGATAATACCATATATCCTTTTTAAATGAAGGCGTTCGGCCATCGTAGGTCACATGTGTGAGCCTGTGTGAGGGAGGGTCCAAACGTACAGCTTGTTCCACGACTTCTGTACATGTAAAGGTACCATACTGTGCAAAAGTCTTAGGCCACCATTAGAGTTGTTTTAGCAATGGCCTAATGACCATATATAACACATTATTGACGTTTGGACGCAAAAATTGGCTGCTCGACTGTTCGTGTTCGGTACTTGGGACTGTGGTAGCCTAGTGGTTAAGGTACTGGACTCTGGAGCAGAAGGTCCAGGGTTCAAATCCCACCTCTACTAAGCTGGCACTGTTGGGTCCTTGAGCAAGACCCTTAACCCACAATTGTTAGTCTGCTAAGTGACATAAATGTTCTTTGTACCCTGGCTATAGCAGTTAGATGTGTCCACAGTAATTCATGTTCATAATGAAAGCGCTTGTGCTTGATTTAATCTTTAACTGAAGTCCACGTTGGGCTACGTTAGATGTCAGGACCTGCGCAGCACCGTGGACCCTCCGGATCAGATCGTCATTGTGATCAGAGCCCCCCCTGAGACGCAGATGACCGTCACCGAGCCCAGTAATGTAAGAACATGAACGCTTGCAAACATGACGACCATATTTTCCTTTTCAAATTAAAGCTTCAGTCTGGGAAACTCGTCTCTCATTATCTAATGTGGATCCACAGGGGTATCAGATCTCCCTGAAGAGCACCAAGGGGCCCATCGACGTTTTCCTGTGTCCGGAGGACAGTTCTGGGGTTTGTAGCCCTGTCACTGACTGCAGCCCGGCCAAATCGTCCAGCCACAGCCCTGCTCAAGCTACCTCATCCACACAGGAAGTGAGATCGTTAACGCCATCGACTCTTCCAAGCGCCTCTCCACTTCCATTGGGTAATGAGACAGGTATGTGGGCACTAATGCATAGCTTTTGAATTGAGTCATGAGCAGGGTATCGTTGCACCCTTATTAATTCACCTATAACTTTTTAGCCTAGATGATTTCCCTTTACTAACATAATTGCTTTAAACAAACAAGGCTACATTTTGGAATAGCTCACTAAGTGAGCAACCGCAGGTAAGAAGCAGTATTGACTAGGGGTGTAACAAACAAACTATTTAAGCAAATAGTTAAATAGTTAAAAAGAGCCTCCCATCCGATAATTACTGCATTGGTGATTATGATTCACCTGGCAACCAGTTCTTTAACCCTAACTGATGCGGTGAGTAGCTTCTCATTTAAACAACCATTTCTAAAGAGACATCCTGTGGCCGTGGAAAAAGGGAGCATGAGCCATCATTTTCACACAAGCATTGTCCACCAGAGTCCAGACCTGAACCCCACTGAGAATCTTTGGGATGCGCTGGAGGAGACTTTGTGGTCCAAATCTCCCATCATCAATACAAGATCTTGGGGGAAAATGAATGCAGCTCTGGATAGAAATAAATGTTGTGTCATTGCAGAAGCTTGTGGGAACGATGCCACAGCGAATGCGTGCCATAATCAGAGCCAAAGGTGGTCCAATGAAATATTAGAGTGTGACCTTTTTGTCTCCAGGCAGTGTATCACTAGTAGCGTTTGTTTTGAACTTTACAAACCACTGTACTAAGAAGGTGCTGATGATTAAGTTTCTAGCCTGGAAGTCAGAACAGATCCGTAGCTGAGAGTTGATGAAAACATGAATCTGTCCTGCCTGGTCTTCTCACAGAGACGTTTCTGGATCCTCTCGCTGACATCGGAGAGATGCCTGACTTTGACACCTTGGCCCTGAGCTCGTCTGACTTCCTGCTGGATCGGGCTGGTTCCGGTTCCGGTTTGGATCTCTTCGGCCTCCCGAGCGACAGCTTCATCAGCCTGTCTCCACCTCACGCGCAGGATTATCACTTCGGCCTGGAGGATGACGAGGGCATCAGCGAACTCTTCGACTGCGACTTCACCGACCTGGGCCCTCTGTTCTGAGGCCGAGTCCCAGTCTGCTTAGCACTTAGCTACTTTCTGAATACGGAGCATGGTGCATACCCCGGCAGACGCCAAACGTCACCATCCATCTGTTTGTGACTGACTTGGGGTGGAAAGGTTTGTTTATGGATAAAGAGAATTAAGATTTCCCTGTAGTTTCTGCACTTAATGCTTCATCATGTTAACAGCTCTGCGGCTCAGAGCTGCTGTTTCTTAATCACCAGCACTTCATGTCCTTAAGCGTTAGACGTCTGTGTAATTTATTTATATAAAACTATAAAGTATTTTTCCTTTAATTGTTTGGAATTCAGCTATGACTTACTGAGGATTTGTATGTATGTTGAGTTTGTGTATAGAGGCGTTTCGTGTACAGAAGTTTGATAACTGACAAGGTTTTGCTCAGGTTGTTACATTCCAATACTGTTTTTAACACAACCTCGTCAAATTCCCTTGGGTCCTAGTGAAGGATTGTGTAAAAAAAAAAAGTTTTGTTCACTTGGCAGCAAGAACTAGGCTGCAGTGATTTCTAGGGCAGTGGAAAACATCAGTGTACTCCTGGTTTGGTCCTGTGTGTACTTTATTCGGCATTTCTTACTCACTTTTTCACTTAGTTTAGTACATGGTCTTAATAAATAGTTAGCAATAGTAGGCTTGTTATGACTTTGGTTTAATGAATTGTCTTTAATCAGGTTAGCAGATAGCGACATAATTGCTTATTGAGCAAACAATCTAGCACCATTAGCCTGACTAATAGTTCAGCTTTTTTCATCTTGCTGTTTGGAACAGTGTTAAAAATAGTTTAAGTTAGGGACTGTGGTAGCCTTGTGGTTAAGGTACTGGACTCTGGACCAGAAGGTCCAGGGTTCAAATCCCACCTCTGCCAAGCTGCCACTGTTGGGTCCTTGAGCAAGACCTTTAACCCACAATTGCTTGGATCTGATTTAACACCCAATAATATGTAAACAAAGTAGATCCTGAGTATGAACTGACCATTATGTAATGAAATGATGGAAAACTACATCTTAAGCCAGTCCTGTAGCCTAGTTAGCGTCGCTGTAATGTCTGAAAAGCCTTAGCCGTCGGCCGTCGGCTCTCTGCTCGCTTCCAAGAAGATCCACTTGGTAAAAGTGAGCTGCAAAGCTCAGACCTCACTTTCCTGCTATGCTAGCTTTCTAGAATATTGTGTCTGGGTAAAGATGATGCCTAACATGGCTTACACACTGTATATGCAAAATGCAGTCTAACTATTAAAACTAAACAGCTAAAAGTTAGTATTTAGCGAAGTCATGAACTTTTACCTAGCCATATGTACGTTAGCCTAGGTAGCCAGATTAGCTGTCTATGTACAAAGATTGGGAATGATTCGCGTGACAGACCTTTATTCTGTTCCCCTGTTTTAAACCCTGGACTCCTTAGCCATGCATGTTTAGTAACATTTTTTAAAAATCCTCCAAATACAAAGCAAGAAGTCAAACTGTTAGTCAGGCTAACGCTGGTGCTGAACAGAGACCGTGTCTCAAACCTACTTGGTACATTTTGTGCTTAAAAAATGTTAAATGCAGATAGAGTAAAGATGATGATTTGGCAAAAGTTATCATAGAAATGGTTTTAGTATTATGTACAGATTTAAGTAAGAAGCTAAATTACTGGTAGTTTCAGACAGTAAGCGATATTGTAGACAGTAGATTGGATAAATGTCATACTATGTTATGCCAGATGTCCATTTGTATAGACTTCTAGCTAGCTGGATTGCCAGTTATCTAAGTAGTTCTGCCAGCTATCGTATACAGGGGGCGTAGTCGGCCACATTCAACGCAGTCTGAAACCAGTATTAAGTGTTTTAAGTCATGCTTGCATGTTCCAATTGTGGTACATCGGGGAACTGAGGAGAGAAATTGAAGAGGGTGTGTTAAGAATGGGATTTGGGAACAGTTGTGTGTTTGCGTGTGTGTGTTTGAGGAATTCAAGCAGGTTTCTTTTAATATATTTTGCGGATTGTCTCTAGGGAGCTGTTTTAATAGTCAAGATATGGCAAATCAGACACGGGCAGGAAGATAAGGTTTGGTGTGTGCTAATGCTCACTTTGTCACAATAAGGGTCGTTTTCAGTTCCTACCCACTGGCTGACTCGGAATTTCGGAGTGTAAAACATTCTATAACCAATATCACATCTAAGTTGGCTAATATGGTCATGAGAAATGCTATATAGATTACATGTAATGTAGTGGAGAGATTATGGGTAGTAAAAGCCATTTTGTCCGTGCCCAGTAAAGAAAATGTATCTATGTAAGGTTTTTCCACTTGTGTTTCATGCATGTAAATCATATCGGCTACAAACGCAGTCCTAAACATATATATATATATTTTAATTATTTGATCCAAGTATGAACCACATCATGATTGTGTTGGTTCTAAATCCGTATCTAGGTGTAAATGTTGTCGTTCACTAGGGTTGGGTATCGAAACCCGATTCCGATTCCGATTCCGCCCAAGTTTCCTTCCAGAGTCTAACTCTTAATATGAACAAAGCTTAACGTGGTTTAATGTCCTAAGACAATGACTTAATGACCATGGTCATAAGTACTCTACTGCTGGTGAACGTGTGGTGTTACGTTTATGTTAAGATTTTTTTCTTCCCATTTAAATCTATATTAAAACACAACATAAAAATCTTTACTTTCCCTTTGGACAACATGTTAATCATTTCAGCAGTGGACATTACTTATGACCAGTAGTAATAAAGACAAGTTTGATGTTCCTAGGCTTTTTACTTATAAATAGGCTTAAATGGGAATAAAAAAGCTTAAAGTAAAAATGATTACTTTAAAGTTGAAATAGAAAAACTAAAGATATGTTATAGCTAAACATCTGGCACATTTTTTTAGATAAAATGCAAGTGATACATAATATTTTTCACTGTAATGTTAACAGTGACAGCCATTATAATGCTTGATCTTCAAAACTATGGTAACACAGTAATGTATTACCTTATTATTGATATTCCTGTTTTATTTATTGCTTTGGTACTTGTGTAAATCTACCTTCCAAAATGTGTAATTGTGTTAACTTTTACTTTTATACCTATAGTCACTAATAGAATTGTTTGATTGAAAGTTAAATGCATTTGAAACTTTGTCTGAGAATGGATTGCACCTTTTGAATCTTCTACTGGACTAAGACTTAAATGAATTCATGTTTTTGGTAGAACTTCTCTCATGGGAACAGGCTCATGCTGTTCTCTAGCGTTGTGTTTCGATAGTAATCTGATATGCTCTTGTCAACTTCCCCTGAAGGCTTGAAAATGTCTAATCTGAACACATTTCACTTTTGTGTCACATTGACTGTCGGTTTCATAATATTAGTCAGTGCTAATCTTCATTACATCATAGGTTTAGTTGTACTGATTTTTTTTTTCAGTATTTACCAACACTTTTGAGGCAAGTGTTGCTATTCCAGACAGCGGTTTCATTTAATTCTTACTTCCTCCATAGAGTTGACTTGTTTTCTACATCCTAGTAGCGAGCCACATCATTTTCCTAGCTTTATTCAGCTATGTTTCAGGGCATTTGCTCCATTCAAATACTGTCATGTTGACCATGTTTAGGAAAAGATTGCATTTTAGGATCCCACTCTTTGTTATTGGATACTTCGGACGTTGGCGTTTTCTTAGTTCACCAGCTCTGAAGACTTTTCCTAAATACAGTGAACATGCATCTGAATGTAGCAATATATTCTATATGAATTGCCCATTCTGGTGCAATGTACAGGTACCCCATTAACACCGAGTGTGTTTACATGCCCTTAGTGATTCGATCATAGTCAGATTTCTGCAGTTATCTGATTATTCAAGCGATCATCTATACAGCATACTCCGATCTAGAAATCAGATAAAGAGAGCTGGATTTGACCTCAGTAATCACATTACTCATAGCATGTATACCAGTTACCTGATTGTGTAACCCGACACGGTTTCCAGGTCCGTCTAGTCTAAAGACTTGGCTTTATTTGGTCTCTTATCCATTGACTGTGAGGGGTTTTTAGTCGCTGCATCTGGCTAAAGTGGAATTAAAGGCGTCATGAAATTAAAGGCAGCGACACGGCTATCGAACACTTAGTGGTAATGTGGTATATCCTCGAAAAAATTAGTAATTTGATTATTTAATATTGGATTTTGAAGATTGTTGGCTGGTTGCAGAGTAGAAATGTGTTTATTGCCTGAGTTGTGTAAACCCACAGCATTCCCATTATCTGACAACATCTGATTTTCTGCAGTTATGGGATTATTAAGTGCATGCAAATAACTTTGTTTGCTACCTGTAGATGTTTAATGTATTGGAAATTAAGCTTGTAGTCTATGCCAGTGGTAATTCTAGCCCAGTTTTATCCATGCCCTTTCTTTCCTTGCTAATTTACCAACATGCAGGGACAATAGTGATGTTATTGATTGTTGTCATGTTTACACTGTCTATACCTTTTTATATTATTTGTGTAAATGACTTAAAGGATATTTGTTGACTAGCTTAGTGTGGTCAAAGCTACGAGTAGTTAGTTTATTTAGTATTGTTGAGTCTTTTATCAGACAAGTCCTTGTCACTGCACCTTTAAATTGTACTAACTAGCTTCTTTCTTAGCCCTAACCCTAGTGCTTGGCCACTATGCGTCCGTTGTAAAAAAATGTTCGTGAATCCTTGTTAAATGCACTATTATTTACTCTGAAGTTATTCATTCTGTTTCTTCTCATGATTGTAAGGCTCAGTCATGTTGGCTCGCTAGTTGCATGAATTGGATTAGTTCACGAATGCCATGTGAACGCTGGGATTTGATTACAGGTACACTGCTTTGCTAATTAACCGTTCAACTTGGGAAAATGACAGTAGAGAGGGGAAGTTGACAGGTGTGTGAAGTAGAGTAAGACTTGTGTTGTGTCTATGATAAGCTGTCGTACTTCGTACAGAAGTATGAACTAATAACCTGCCTGTGTGTCCATGTAGACGGGCTCTGCGGCCCTCATCTTTCTGAAAGGCAGCTTAATTATTGCGAGTGCACTCGAGTGAATGCTTGTGGAGTGTGTGTGTGGGTTATGATTATTGTGTAATGCCGTGTTATGTGGGAAATGTTCTTTACTTTGTGTGTAGGTTTGCAGTGTGTTTTCGAATCAAGGGTTTTACCAATTGGTGGACAGCGTGTGTTGAATCAGGATGCATTTAATAACCTTAAATCCAGCAACGCAAGAATACAGTTGATTCTCACGTCATATTAACTCTTCACTCTGTGTCTGTGGATCAACAAATGTATTTCATTACTCTGTTTCTTTCAGTGCCTGTCTGTAAAAGCCATGTTTCCTTTTACCTGACAGCCCCAATAAAAGCTCTTTTCTTCCATAGTTTGTCTTTGTATCATTAATGCCTGTAGAAACTGACTGTGTTTGGCTGCTACTGTATTATATTTCATATTTGCTCTAATTGGTATTTTGTAAAAAAAACAAATAAAAAAACAAATATATATATATA
>JAJAGP010000052.1:0-286817 GCA_025084515.1 Ancistrus triradiatus | reverse complement strand
GGGATGTCACTTGTCTTAAGTATTGTTTTCAAATGTTAAATTCAATATAAAGACCCTGAAAACAAGAAGCTACAATCATTTTTTTGCACTTTGAATAGTCTAAGCACTCCAATTAAACTTTGCAGAACCAGAACTCATAAGAACATAAAGGTGACTCGAGTGACCTAGTGTGCTTCAGTTTGGCTGGTGCAGTGAGAAGCTCTGTAGAAGATCATCGCTGATATTCACCAGCTAATGGACTTTTCTGACAAAGTAAAAAACAATAAAGTTTGTGTGTATGTGTGTATGTAGGCAGCATATGATGCGCAGGAGAAGAACAGAAGCTGCTCTGTTTCTTCAGCCCAAACAGCTCCCTGCAGACATCCATTATTCAGCACTTAGCTTTTTCATCACCGTTCATATAACATCTTGCAAGTGTGCGCGAAGCTATTTGCTTCTACCGCCGCCGAGGCGCAATATCTCTCCAGGCACACAATGTGTATTTCACACACGAACGGTACAGGACAAATATACTTACTTACAGCGGTAGTGTGCAGCTTTGGAAACTGACTGCTGCCATATTATCAAAAAATTTCATTATTCTAATAGCCAGTATTAATCCTTTGGGTACGTGCTGATCCCAAGGTCACGTTGCCTAAAAGGACCATATTTTTACCTGCAGTGAAACAGACATCTGCCAGCCATAACCATAGAAATACTTTCAGTTTTGATTTCACATTAGTAATGCGTCATGTAATTAATGGATATAAACTCACCGGCCACTTAGCTACACCTTATTAGGTTGGACCCCCTTTTGCCTTCAGAACGTCCTCAATTCTTCATGGTGTACACATTCAACTAAGTGCTGGAAACATTTCTCAGATTTTGGTCCATATTGACAACACAGCATCACGCAGGTGCTGGAAAATTGTTAGCTCACATCCATGATGCGAATCTCCAGTTCCACCACATCCCAATTGGACTGGATGTGGTGGAACTGTATTGGACTGAGGTCTGGTGACAGTGACGCCATTTGTGTACAGTGAACTCATTGTCATGTTCAAAAAACCAGTTTGAGATGATTTGAGTTTTGGGACATGGCACATTAACCTGCTGGAAGCAGCCAACATAAGATAGATGTATGAACAGACCATAAATAGACATGGTCAGCAGCAATGCTCAGGCAGGCTGTGGCGTTCATCTCCCATACCATTACACCATCACCCCCAGGCTGAAAGGGCAGGATGGATCCATGCTTTCATGTTATTTACACCAAATTCTGACCCTACCATGTGAATGTCGCAGCAGAAATCGAGACTCATCAGACCAGGCAACGGTTTTCCAATATTTTCTCTTTTTGTAAATGCCACAGTAGTATTTTATGGACAAGAGAACAATTGTGACACCAACTTGTCATCCAATTTTCTGATTATCGGAACATTTTACCATTAACAACACACCAGTGCAATGATGTGATGATGCTGACTCACGTTTTGAACGATGTCCAACAGACATGCAAGAATGCACACAAACAAATACAGGTCACACACACACAACCCCCAATTGTTCTATCTTCATTTCTGAACAGTCAGAATGAGCGAGCCCTGGCGTACAGAGCATGGCTGTATGTCTCTATAAAGCCGAACCACATCCATCACTGGCAAGCGCGGTGCTGCAGGAAAACTCATTAGTTACTGCAGCAGTGTGCCAGGCTGGCTCTGTCACACACAGTAATGCTGTTAGATATGCAGGTGACCAGAGCAGCCTTTAAATTTAGACAGCTATAGTTTAGCATTATAAATGATTTGTAGTCGTCCTTGTAAAAGGAAACAGCTGGAAGTATACAAATACGCACAGATAAATGGCCGTGTCCCAGTATGCTTTCTTCTCTCCACAACTGGCGTGGTTAACTCTTGATAATCCCAGTAAGCCGAGCTTCAAAAGCCAGTTTGTTAAGTACCTCCTACTAGAAATAAGGGTTCTTTGTAAGAAAACAAGGCCATTTATGGAGGAGGCTTAGGTGTCTTTTACAGAAAATCCCATACCATATTGGTGAACCTAAGCTATATTGATTTCACTGTCTGGGAGAAAAATGCAGACAGAGCTTGCAAACACGGCTATGCACCCACACCTAGTGCAGACGCTGCCTGTGTGATGTACACACTTTAATCTATGGTACTTATCACTGAATTCATTATAATCTTAGGACTGGTTTCTAATCCTGGAAATCCAGAAAAATGGTTACTCTAGCAGTGTACCAGTATAATATGGTTAATTGGTATCAGGGCTGATAATGGCCTCGTTAGGTCTGATTTGACATATTTTCCAGTAATGTAAATGTCAGTTCTTAGATTTAAGCAGGGAACCTGCCTGGACAAATCCAGGTTATCACAGGACTCCACTTATCTGAAAGCCTACCAGCATCCCAACTTTTCAAATGTTACATTCTTGCCGAGAATAGGCTCTGTTACTGTAATGATGCCAGAACTGAATCAGTATTGGGTATTTGCCAATAAAAAAGCTTTGATATCAGAATCATACGGAAATGAAAATGTCGGCTCAGGACATACGTCAAGCTTTCATTTGAAATACAGTGGTACCTCGGCTCTCGACCACCTCAAAACTTGATTTCGGTTCTTGGAGCAATTTGACTAGAAAAATTTGTCTCGGTTCTCGTCGTTTGTCGGGTACTTGGCGCACTTGCTTAAACTTGTATGAGTTGAGCTGTGCAACTCGTGTTTATCATGTTTTTCTTTAATTTTACATCTACAGAACTGTAGTGCAAATAAGTCTTCATGGATCCTAACAAGCTTAGTTATAAGGGCCAACCAAAAGAAAACCGAAAGGAAACTGTAGCTTAGCAGCTACAGTGGTGCTTGAAAGTTTGTGAACCCTTTAGAATTTTCTATATTTCTGCATAAACATCATCAGATTTTCACACAAGTCCTAAACGTCGATAAAGAGAATCCAGTTAACCAAATGAAACAAAAATATTAGACTTTTATGATTTATTTATTGAGGAAAACGATCCAGTATTACATATTATTGAGTGGCAACAGTATGTGAACCTTTGCTTTCAGTTTCCATTCTCCAAACATAATACTTTTCTTTTAAACCAAAAAGTTCTATTTTGGTCTCATTCGTCCACAAAACATTCCTCCAATAGCCTTCTGGCTTGTCCACGTGACCTTTAGCAAACTGCAGACGAGCAGCAATGTTCTTTTTGCAGAGCAGTGGCTTTCTCCTTGCAACCCTGCCATGCACACCATTGTTGTTCAGTGTTCTTCTGATGGTGGACTCATGAACATTAACATTAGCCAATGTGAGAGAGGCCTTCAGGTGCTTAGAAGTTACCCTTTGTGACTTCACCAAGTATTACATGCCTTGCTCTTGGAGTGATCTTTGTTGGTCGACCACTCCTGGGGAGGGTAACAATGGTCTTGAATTTCCTTCATTTGTACACAATCTGTCTGACTGTGGATTGGTGGAGTCAAACTCTTTAGAGATGGTTTTGTAACCTTTTCCAGCCTGATGAGCAGCAACAACTCTGAAATCTTCTTTGTTCGTGCCATGATACACTTCCACAAACGTGTTCTGAAGAGCAGACTCTGATAGATCCCTGTTCTTTAAATAAAACAGGGTGCCCACTCACACCTGACTGTCATTCCATTGACTGAGAACACCTGACTCTAATTTCACCTTCAAATTAACTGCTAATCCTAGAGGTTCACATACTTTTGCCTCACTAATATGTAATATTGAATCATTTTCCTCAATAAATAAATGACCAAGTATAATATTTTGTCTCATTTGATTAACTGGGTTCTCTTTATCTACTTTTAGGACTTGTGTGAAATTCTGATTATGTTTTAGGTCATATTTATGAAGAAATATAGAAAATTCTAAAGGGTTCACAAACTTTCAAGCACCACTGTATACTAGAGCCCTGAGTTCACCAATAGAGTACTTTTACTTTTCAATCCATTGCTCATTAAATTACATGACATTTTTCAATACTTTATTATAAAATAAGCTTTGTGTTAATGATTTTGGCCATCTGTAGATTAACGTACAAGTGTAAACAATAAGGTCGGCTCCGCTATGATACATTGTAGACTATAATGGATTTGTCGGAACATCCCCATTGTAAATCAAAGAGCACATGTACAATGCAACTCCATTAATGCATATAACGCCTTATATAGTGCTGATTTTCTGGGGGTTTGAAACAGATTAATTTAATTTACGTTAATACAGGTAACAGCGTTAACCACCTGTGGCCCAAGTAAAGAACTCAAAACCTCTACCCTAAATGTAAATATCTTGCCTTTACAAAATATACAATCAAATAATCAGCAGATGATATATTCAGTGTTCACTACAACTCACTCTACTGCCACTCTTTGTCTATGGAGATTTCATGCCTGTATGTTTCATATTATGAAGCTGTTAGCAGACAGTGTGGCTGAAATAACAGATCACCAATTAGAAGTGATGTCTACATACTTTTGGCCATACTGTGTCTTCAGTTATGCTGTTACCGTTATTATTGTTATTTAAAACTGTATTATTTATTATTATGACATTGGAGAATTTAAGTCCACATATTAAACCACATTTTATAACAAAAAAAGAAATATAACATGGGATTCAGTCTAATAAGCACTGATGAAGAAGGCTATAATAAGCAAAGTTGAAAATAGCACCATCCTGGTAAAAATAAACACAATCTGCAATTCCCTCACTGCACAGGCGTCTAGATCTAAAAGTAAGTAAGCATCTAAAAGAAAGAGTGCAAAGGGTTAGAGAGCAGCAGAAACAGCAGCACTGAGGTAACCATTTAACAAAAGACTAATACTAATAATAATAATAATAATATTGTACTCTAATAATATTCTAATAAAAACACTGAGAAAGAATTGTATAGTCATTATACTATTGCTTAAACAATTGTATATCTAAACTAATGGTGGCCTAAGACTTTTGCATCGTACAATACATGCAGCAAACATAAGGTATTAAAGACTTATTAGTTCCAAAATTTAGGAATGAGGGGAAGTATGCCGTGTTGAGATGGTTCATAACAGTAAGACGTCACATTCAACTTTATTGAGGTAAATTAAACAACGAATTAAGCAAATAAACAGAATATAGCTTAACACAAAGTTAGAGTATGACTATGATTGCTCTTCACAACACGTTTGTGGAAGTGTATCATGGCACGAACAAAGGAGATTTCTGAGGATCTCAGAAAAAAAGTTGTTGCTGCTCATCAGACTGGAAAAGGTTAAAAAACCATCTCTAAAGAGTCTGGACTCCACCAATCCACAGTCAGACAGATTGTGTACAAATGGAGGAAATTCAAAACCATTGTTACCCTCCCCAGGAGTGGTCGACCAACAAAGATCACTCCAAGAGCAAGGCGTGTAATAGTTGGCGAGGTCACAAAGGACCTCAGGGTAACTCCTAAGCACTGAAGGCCTCTCTCACATTGGCTACTGTTAAATGTTCATGAGTCCTTCATCAGAAGAAAACACTGAACAACAATGTAATGCATGGCAGAGTTGCAAGGAGAAAGCACTGCTCTCCCAAAAATAACATTGCTGCTCGGCTGCAGTTTGTAAAGATCACATGGACAAGCAGAAGGCTATTGGAAAAATGTTTTGTGGACGGATGAGACCAAAATAGGAACTTTTTGTTTTAAAAGGAAAGTGTTATGTTTTGGGGAAAAGGGAAAACACTGAATTCCAGAATAAGAACCTTAATCCCATCTGTGAAAACATGGTGGTGGTAGTTATCATGGTTTGGGCCTGTTTTGCTGCATCTGGGCCAGGACGGCTTGTCATCATTGATGGAACAATGAACTCTGAATTATATCAGAGAATTCTAAAGGAAAATGTCAGGACATCTGTCCATGAATCTCCACAAGAAGGTGGGTCATGCAGCAAGACAACGACCCTAAGCACACAAGTCGTTCTACCAAAGAATGGTTAAAGAAGAATAAAGTTTTGGAATGGCCAAGTCAAAGTCCTGACGTTAACCCAATAGAAATGTTGTGGAAGGACCTGAAGTGAGCAGTTAATGTGAGGAAACCCACCAATATCCCAGAACTGAAGCTGTTCTGTATGGAGGAATGGGCTAAAATTCCTCCAAGCCGGTGTGCAGGACTGATCAACAGTTACAGGAAACGTTTAGCTGCAGTTATTGCTGCACAGGGGGGTCACACCAGATACTGAAAGCAAAGGTTCACATACTTTTGCCACTCATGTAATATTGGATCATTTTCCTCAATAAATAAATGACCAAGTAAAATATTTTTGTCTCATTTGTTTAACTGGGTTCTCTTTATCTACTTTTAGGACTTGTGTGAAAATATGATGATGTTTTAGGTCATATTTATGCAGAAATCTAGAAAATTCTAAAGGGTTCACAAACTTTCAAACATTCAAGCATTATTATTACTATCTAAAAACAAGTTCTTGCGTAACTGTGCCACCATAAGCTTAAACCCAAATACTCCGCAGGTTAAAGACATTTTTTAATAGACATGAAGGCAGAATAAGATGCAGCACATCTCTTAAGCGGCCCACTAATAAAGAGATTTAAATGCCAAGCCATTAGCATCATAGAAAATATTACTGCTGTATTTCCCTCATGACCTTATTCAGAGAGTGTTGGCTCATTATGAGCGTGTGCCTGCTGGTTTTATGACAAGTTCCACAGTGCTGGATAGTTCTAACACATCTAGACTGGATCTAGCTAACCAATGGAGGACTCCTCAGTAATCTAGGTCAGGCATTGGGCTCTACGCTGGATGTACGTCTCCTGCATCTCATTTCATTTATAACATGGAGAAGAAATCAGAGCACATAGAGTAGCCATATACATCATTGGCAATTCCAGCCTTACAGTTTTTGGAGTCGTTGTTGAATTGTTACTCAGGCTCAGACAACCAGCTCCATATTAGAAGGCAATGAGTAAAACATTTATCAGAGAAAGGCAACTCACGTGGGGCAGTGGTGATGCAGCATTTTAGCAATGGTACAATGTCCATATATTGTCATCAATTTGATCAAAAAAAATTCTAATTTGGATTTGTCTCTGCATAATGGTACATAATACTCTTTTCCACTGATCTTAATTCCTATCTTTGTGAGCTTTAGCATATCTTACCATTTTCACCCTGGTTCCCCTTCTGAAAAAGTGGTTTCTTGGCTGCTACTCTTCCAGAAAGACCATTCCAGATTAAGCCTTCTTCAAACTCTCAAAAGGTCAAGTTAGCATCCCCAGGAAGCTTCCAGATGCTGCTATTGCTCAGGTGTAAATAACTGCCACTGTAGCCTATAGAAGCTGGGGTTTTTGAAGGTATTTAACACTACATATACATTTTCCATATTTTCTGGTTGTATCCTAATGAAGAGACAGAGAAACTGTTATAGAGTGGGGCAAAAAAGTATTTAGTCAGCCACTGATTGTGCCACTAAGTTCTCCTACTTAGAAAGATGAGAGGTCTGTAATTTTCATCATAGGTATGCTTCAACTATGAGAGACAAAATGAGAAAAAAAATCCAGGAAATTACATTGTAGAATTTCTAAAGAATTTAATTGTAAATTACGGTGGAAAATAAGTATTTGGTCAACAACAAAAGTTCAACTCAATACTTTGTAACATAAATCAAACGTTTCCTGTAAGTCTTCACCACGTTAGCACGGTCATTATGAATCAGAATGTTTTTATCTACAAACAAAGATCCCTAATAACACTGTAGTGGTTACTAAGAATACTCCAGTGTACAAACATTAATAAGACGTGGAAAACAGGGACAGGGCAGAGACAGTCTGGACAATTCCTCTCTCTGCCTGTGGAGTCTCTTACAAATGAAAGTGGTATCACACCTGTGATTACATTGGAGAAATGCAAGCCCTGGAGCACTGGATGATGTACCTGCAGAGGGTCTACTGCCCGACACGTGTATCCCCTGGGAATATTTAAACACAAACACCTGCATACGCATAAAGGTGCACAAACGAGTCTATTTAAAGTCATTTCCAAATTTAGAACAGAATCACAAAGTTAAATATAGACCATGTATGTCAACTACTCAGATAGATGGTTTTGTTACAGTCATAAAGACTTTAATATAAATGACCAATACAGGAAAGGATATGGATCCCTTGAGATGGGTGTGATTTGTAACATGGTTCATTCACAAATATAAAATAGACAATTATGCACAGTTTAATGTCCATCCCATCAACGTCTGTTCGCTATAATGGCCAAGGTCTTAAAATTATAATAAAATATAATAAAGTATGATGCCTTCATATATCATATACATTTACAGTAGCATCAGAGTATAAAAGATAACACCAAATAGATAACTGAATATTTCAAAGATTTAAGGTAAGTCAGCAATGAAGTGAAATGGTTGTGAAAGTTTTGTCTACAAAGGCATTTTTTAAAATTTGTTTTAGCTCTAATGGTTTCTTCTCAAACTTGGTGGTTTGGTACAACATGCATTTGGAGATTGGTCAAGAATCGATGGACCTTCTCACCAATCGAAAGCATGTACAGAAAGGTGTCACTTATGCTCAATGTCTCCTTCATGTTCCTGTTGCTATGCATCACATGCTCTGTCACTCAGAACATCCTGCAGCACAGCCACTGAATACCAATTCAGACTCGGCATAAACGCTACAGCAGATATCGTCACCATGCTTAGCCTTAGAGACACCAGAGCTTGTATGCATACACACAAAGTTCAGACATTAAGTTATAGCCTACATCAAATATTCTGCAGAGTTGCTGTTTGGTCCAAATTAAACCATCACCATGTGGCAGTCAGTTCAAAAGTCTGAAAATTATTATATATATATATTTTTTTTTATGTTTGTTGAGAAGAATTCATACCCAAAACACAATTCGAAGCTTCTGCAACAACCAAAGACGATCAACGAGTGCACAAGGAGTTCCCTGAATACCCTGTCAAGCACTTATGGGGGCACAAGACAGAAAACCAAGCATTCAGAACCACCACAAGATGTTTTTTGGAGTATTGTGACATCCTGGTGGGAGAACAGGTTTTGAACTCGTGGAGTCCATGACAGCTACAGCGCATGCAGTCATTACAGCAGTGTTTCTCAATCCTGGTCCTGGCGCCCCACCGCTCTGCACAATTTAGTGCTTCTCATGTTTAAACACACCCACTTTAACTCAATAACGAGCTTGTTAATGAGCTGAGTAGTTGGATCAGGTGTGTTGGGAGCAGGAAAACACTAAAACATGCAGAGGAGTGGGGCGCCAGGACCAGGATTGAAAAACACTGTGTTACAGCAAAAGGGGGAACATATCAAATACTAAAAGTCTGACAGAACTCCAAAACGCAAACTGTTCTGCTTATTAAATGATGTGTAATGAAAACAATGTATTAAATTCAAGAAAAATGTTAAGTAGAAGCACATGTTGACATGTCCCACCACTCAAAATTCAAGGACGACCAGCTTCTAGACTCTTCTCTGCATTGCCACCCAGCTGGTGAACAAAAACTTCTTCATACCTCATAAACTAGCTTTCAGTTTCCCTTTAGAGAAACTTGGGATATTTACAGTGGGGCAAAAAAGTATTTAGTCAGCCACTGATTGTTCAAGTTCTTCTTCTTAGAAAGATAAGAGAGATCTGTAATTTTCATCATAGGTACACTTCAAATATGAGAGATAAAAATGATTTTGTAAATGATTTTAAAGAATTTAATTGTAAATCATGGTGGAAAATAAATATTTGGTCACCCACAAACAAGCAAGATTTCTGGCTCTCACAGACCTGTAATATCTTCTTTAAGAAGCTCTTCTGTTCTCCACTTGTTACCTGTATTAATGGCACCTGTTTGACCTCGTTATCTGTATAAAAGACACCTGTGCACAAGCCTCAAACAGTCAGACTCCAAACTCAACCATGGCCAAAAACAAAGAGCTGTCAATGGACACCACGAAGAAATTTGTAGACCTGCACCAGGCTGGGAAGAGTAAATCTAAAATAGGCAAGCAGGTTGGTGTGAATAAATCAACTGTGGGAGCAATTGTAAGAAAATGGAAGCCATGCAGGACCATTGATAATCTCCCTCCATCTGGGGCTCCACGCAAGATCTCATCCCGTGGGGTCAAAATGATCATGAGAACGGAGAGCGAAAATCCCAGAACTACACGAAGGGACCTGATGAATGACCTGCAGAGAGCTGGGACCAAAGTAACAAAGGCTACCATCAGTAACATACTATGCCGAGAGGGTCTCAGATCCTGCAGTGCCAGGCGTGTCCCCCTGCTTAAGCCAGTACATGTCCAGGGCCATCTGAAGTTTGCCAGAGAGCATATGGATGATCCAGAAGAGGATTGGGAGAATACCACGTGGTCAGATGAAACCAAAATAGAACTTTTTGGTAAAAACTCAACTTGTCGTGTTTGAAGGAAGAAGAATGCTGAGCCGCATCCCAAGAACACCAGACCTACTGTGAAGCATGAGGGTGGAAACCTCATGCTTTGGGACTGTTTTTCTGCAAAGGGGACAGGACGACTGATCCGTGTTAAGGGAAGAATGAATGGGGCCATGTATCGTGAGATTTGAAGCCAAAACCTCCTTCCATCAGTGAGAGCATTGAAGATGGAACATGGCTGGGTCTTCCACCATGACAATGATCCCAAACACACCGCACAGGCAACAAAGGAGTGGCTCCGTACAAAGCATTTCAAGGTCCTGGAGTGGCCTAGCCAGTCTCCAGCAACCTCATAGAAAATTTGTGGAGAGAGTTGAAAGTCCGTGTTGCCCAGCAACAGCCCCAAACTATCACTGCTCTAGAGGAGATCTGCATGGAGGAATGGGCCAAAATACCAGCTACAGTGTGTGCCAACCTGGAAAGACTTACAGGAAACGTTTGACCTCTGTCATTGCCAACAAAGGTTATGTTACAAAGTATGGAGTTGAACTTTTGTTATTGACCAAATACTTTTTTTCCACCATAATTTACATATTTTTTTAATCCTACAATGTGATTTCCTGGATTTTTTTTTCTCATTTTGCCTCTCATAGTTGAAGTAGTACCTATGATGAAAATTACAGACCTCTCTCATCTTTCTAAGTAAAAGAACCTGCACAATCAGTGGCTGCCTAAATAATTTTTTGCCCCACTGTATGCATGGTCTGGTTGTACTCTAAAAAGAAACTGAGAGATAATTATATATGATCATTATACCATTGCTAAAACAATTGTATATCTAATCTAATGGTGGCCTAAGACTGTTGCACAGTACTGAACCTCAACAAGAAAACAAAGCTGATGCATTTTTGGTTCCAAAAACAAGCACAGCAATGCAGAATAAATAGCTTATGGTTACAACAGGAAATAAATTACTATAATTTACTCCGGAAAAAATAAAGCATGTTTTTTTCCAAAGCATTTAAGGGATGACAAATGTACAGTGGTGTGAAAAAGTGTTTGCCCCCTTCCTGACTTCCCCCCCCCCCTTACCTGAACATGTAATGGCTAGAAATATTCAAATATTGAATATTCATGAAAGTATTAATAGGAAATGCCTCCATGTCTTCCTGCTCTAACAAAATGCCTAATAGCTACATTGCGTCCTCTCCTTAATAACATATCTAAATTACACATTGCATCAAATGACACCCTTGTAATTAGTGGGTTTGTGACTCGAGCACATTGTTATCTCCATAAGCAAACCCTGGCTGCAAAATGGGTCATACTAAAGCGACATTCATGAGGCAATGCCATTAATTGCCATTGCCTGCTTTAAGTGCTGCTACCGTGAAATGAAAAAAAATGCTGAAACACACACACACACACACACACACACACACACTAATATATATATATAAAAATATAAAACCATGTAGTGCTGGTTCATTCAGTATCCAAATTTCCCATTAGTTATTAATTTTTTGTATAACGCCATACTGTAGCATAGCAGAAACAACTGCTGAAATGCTGCAACAGGCAGCAAATTATATCAAATTGTTCACCACTAGAAGCACTACAGAGTGGTGGCTAAAATGGCATTGCCAAATGGGTACAGCTCACTAGTTAGCTAGGTAGCACAACAGCTGGGAGAGGCTCTGTCTCTATGGAATATAAAAGAAAAGAAAACAGATGAAGGATAGTGAGAGATTGGAAATGCAAGAGAAGAACTTGTATCTAAGAACATAACTGTGTCTGCAGTTTGGAAGATTTCGGTTTGAAAAACATCAGACGCAGAATAAAAGACTATATATTGCAAAGTTTGTCGAGCTGCTGCTGGTAACTCTAGCAACTTACTGCATCATCTCAGCAGAAAATACATGTTGGAATACCAATAGCATGTGCGATTCGATGCCGTCCAACCATTAGCGCCAGTGAAACAGTGAAGCCAAAGGCTCAAGAGGCACTGCATATCACAGGAAAAGCAAGTGGCAGAGCAACATTATGAACACAATAACAATCCACCTATGCAAGATCATGGTCCTGCTAAAGACAGTCGAGAGTGAGGGGTTCAGGGCAATGATGTAAAAACTGGATTCAAGGCATGTCTTACCGAGGTGAAAATACTTCAGTCAAAAAAGGCATATCTCTTTCTGTTTTTAGTACGTTACAGTACAGAAAAATCCTGATTCTTTCACACATTGTGTAATTTTGTGGGGAGAATTACACCCTGTACTGATGGAATATGATGAAAATGTTTATTTTTATATTCCATGTACTCCTGACAGTAGAATATGCCACAAACCTATATAAAAGCCCAGTCATGCCCAAAAAATAAAGAAAGAAAAAAGAAATAGGCGGCACGATGGCTCGGTGGGTAGCACTGTCGACTCACAGGAAGAAGGTCCTGGGTTCAATCCCAGATGGAGCGGTCTGTGTCCTTTTTGTGTAAAGTCTGCAGGTCCTCCCTGGGTCTGAATGGGTTTACTGCAGGCACTCCAGTTTCTTCCCACAGTCCAAAGACATGTGTGTTAGGTTAACTGGTGTCTCTAAAGTGCCACTAGTGTGTGTATGAGTGCCCTACATTGGATTGGTGCCCTGTTTAGGGTTGTTGCCCTATGCTGCCGGCTAAGCACCTGCTCTTCTGCGACCCTGCCTAAGGTCGAGTGGATAAGAAAGTGAAAGACTAAATAAATAAATTTATTAATTAAAATAATGCAAAATACAGTGATACACCATGACACCAACAGGATCGTTCAAAAAAAATTTGATACAAATATTTGATCATACTGCCCAGCACTAATACCATGAATACAAATGATTTGTCCTTGGTTCCAGGACTACCACACTACCTCTGAAAGCAGTGAGCTTCATGGATTGGGCTTCCATAACTAAGAAGCCTAAGATCAACTCCGACAGTGCCATGGTCCTATCAGAGTGGGGTAAAGATCACAATTGCTGAACTCTGAAGCAGTGAAATATGTTATTTGGAGTGATTGATCACATTTCACCTTCAACCTGGTGGATGAAGCCTGGTGTGGGGATTCAGAAAAATTTGGTGACCAGAATGATTTAGTTCAAGTCTTGCTAGAACTGTATCGTGTTTGACTGTTAACAGTAAGGCGCTTGAAAATCTTTTTTAATTTGTCAGGATCAAAACAACACATCAAAAAAAAAGATTTTTATTTTGTGGTTGGCTGTAAGAGTACATTTAATTCTGAATGCATGATGAAATAGTCCTAATTGTACGCAGTAGTCCGTGTCCATGTTACAGCAATATAGAGTCTTTAGTGTGAGATATGTGCTATTTCTTCTTGCCTGCTTTCGGAGCTTTATCCAGACCCTGGATGTACTTGCGAGGTATCTGATATTGTTCTACAAGAAGAAGAAATTAATTAAAAGGCAGCAGAGAAGAGAAGCGTGCTCGCAGATTGTACACTGGTCCGAACTTTACCTAGTAGCAGTTTGCCAACATGATGCACCTGGTTGCCCTGGATTTGCACCAGCTGCCGCTCTTTGGCTCCAGGGACGTCGTGGAGGACGGCACTGGCCTGGACGCGATGCTGCAATGTGTCTGCCACCGCCGCCGGCTCAATACCAAACACCTCCAGGTTCTTTATTATTGTCACCTAACCACACAGGCAGAATCAGGGCATGGAAACACAAATTAAAACACTTAAACAACAGAAGGCATAGGAGATGTGAACTATCTAGGACACTCCAAAAGTCTGAGTCCGATGAAAGTAGTTATTTTATTTAATTATTTAAGTTTATTATTTGCCCAGGTTTCTACCCCAGTTTAGTCATGCCAAATGCCCTGCTGCCATGTTGAGGTCCAATACCCAGCCTCCATATGTTATGTGGGGATCACAAGAGAAGCAGGCGAATGCAGAGTTCCAGCAATACACACAGTTTATTAAGGAGAATCCCAGAACAAAGAGCAAAAACTAGAACACAGGAAACGCCCTAACAGAACACAAATATCTTAAACAATACCACTACTACTACTACTAATAATAATAATAATAGTAATAATAACAACAACAAGAACAACAACAGATGGCAAGCATGCAGCTAAGAAGACTACCACAGAGTCACAGAGGCTAGCGTGCAGCCACGAGGGCTAGCGCGAAGCTACGGAAATTAGTGTGCAACTATGGAGACTAGAGCGGAGCTACGGAGGCAAGCATGCAGCCACGGAGGTCAGCGTGAAGCCACGGAGATCAGCGGGAAGGTCAACGAGAAGCCACGAGGTCAGCGGGAAGGCCAACGAGAAGCCTCGAAGGTCATCGGGAAGGCTAGCGAGAAGCCACGGAGGTCAGCGGGAAGGCTAACGAGAAGCCTCGAAGGTCAGCGGGAAGGCTAGCGAGAAGCCACGGAGGTCAGCGGGAGGGCTAACGAGAAGCCACGGAGGTCAGCGGGAAGGCTAACGAGAAGCCTCGAAGGTCAGCGGGAAGGCTAGCGAGAAGCCACGGAGGTCAGCGGGAGGGCTAACGAGAAGCCACGGAGGTCAGCGGGAGGGCTAACGAGAAGCCTCGGAGGTCAGCGGGAGGGCTAACGAGAAGCCTCGGAGGTCAGCGGGAGGGCTAACGAGAAGCCTGGGAGGTCAGCGAGAGGGCTAACGAGAAGGCCTAGGAGGTTCAGCGGGGAGGAGAGGGCGAACGAGAAGCCTCGGAGGTCAGCGGGAGGGCTAACGAGAAGCCTCGGAGGTCAGCGGGAGGGCTACCGAGAAACCTCGGAGGTCAGCGGGAGGGCTAACGAGAAGCCACGGAGGTCAGCGGGAAGGCCAACGAGATGCCACGTAGGTCAGCGGGAAGGCCAACGAAGGACACTCCCACGAACGGTAAAATTCTTCACTTTTTTCATCTTTATGATTTGTTTAATGTTAAGAATCGAGTTACAATGGAAATCGACTTGCACCACGCTGTAGGAATGGATCTGCTTCATAACCAGAGGACTGTCTGAATTCACTCAGTTATTTAGAGCATTTTGTTTACAATTTTAAATCTCTTACTACTAATGCCTTTTAATTGCAGTGATTAAATTTTTTTTTGTTGAAATAATAGTATTCACTGGTTGAGTTTGAAAAGTTTAGAGCCATGAAAAACATAAATTTTGTCACAATGCAGTAACAAGCACAGGTAGGGAAGCATAATTTTACTTTTTAATTGTTGGTTGTATTTACATTTCAGCTCCCCCTCAAAATTCTGGCATTACAGATTTTGCAGCAGGCATTTTGCAGCTGCTTGTCTCAAGTGAGAAAAAAATCCAACACCACAGACATACTGCTGACTTCGGTTAAGCTTTATCTAGGGGCACGCATGTGCGTCAGTAACCGCTTCATGGTATCGGAGCTCTCGATTGCCGATACAGTATTGGTATAACCCCATTTAGAAGTTGTTGTTTTTTTTCAGTTTTTTTAATACTTCATACAAATTTTCTGTATTTTCTGCTTGTATCCTAATAAAGACATTGAGAAATAATTACATAGGGTCATTATACCGTTTCTAAAGTAATGGTATATCTAATCTAATGGTGGCCTAAGACTTTTTATGGTATATTACCTTCTTGTTGGAACCTCTAGAGGCCACACCGATATCAATGGGCTCTATTTGCCCCTTCCGAACTACAGGAGGCTGCCCTGGAAATTGCAGCTGATGGCACGTCTGCATCCTGCTCAGGGTCCTGCAACACACAGCAGTCAGTCCTTGAGACTCAAAAGGAGCCAGAGCTAACCCTATGCTATCACATACAACACATTTTTAAAATAAAACCATTACTAAAAGACTTGAGTCAGCTGTGACATTACTGGCAATAATTGCTTTTTAATCTCAGTGTACCCTTACTGGCCACATCATTATGCACTTGCACCTTGCTGGAATTTATGTAGGACGTATACTGTAATTGAAACTGTAGGCAATTTTATTCCACACATAAACTAGCACTGCACAGGTTTTCCAACTATCCTACTAACAGCACAATAAAGCATTCACTGAGTCCAAAAACCCAGGAGCCCTGCTGCACCGGATCCGCATACCAGCGGCCAAAACACTACCAGTGTCAAGTATTTGAAGTGTTGCGAAAGAATTAACCTAACATGGCAGAGCGTGGTCCGTTTCAAATTGTGCAGGGGAGTTTTTAAACGACTTGTCAGTGTGTGTTGGGGTACACAGGACTTTAGAGTGGCAAAGCCGTGGGTGTAATCTGCACATGGATGTAATACAAAATTATTACTAAAAAAGTTTATTAACTGCATTAACTCTCAAAAGATATTTAGTCAGCCAATGATTGTTCAAAATTCTCCTATTAGGGAAAGATGAGAGGGTCGTAATTTTCAATCATACCGGCACACTTCAATGTGAGAGACAAAATGAGAAAAAAAAATCCAGGGAAATCACAGTGTAAGATTTTAAAGAATTAATGGTAATCATGGTGGAAAAATAAGGATTTGGTACCCACAAACAAGCAGGATATGGCTCTCACCAGACCTGTAACTTCTTTCTTCAAGAAGATCTTCTGTCCTCCACTAGTTACCTGTATTAATGGCACCTGTTTGACCTATTATCTGTCTAAAAGACACATGTCCACAGCCTCAAACAGGTCAGACTTCAAAACTTCAAACATGGCCCAAGGAACCAAAGAAGCGGTTGAAGGACACCAGGAAGAAAGTGAGACCTGCCAAAAGGCTGGGAAGAGTGATTACAAAGGCAAGCAGGTTGGTGTGAATAAACTGTGGGAGCAATTGTGGGACTCAACCCCATAGAAAAATATGTGGAAGGGAGTGAAAGTCCGTGTGGTCCAGTGGCAGGCCCAAAACTCACTGACTCTAGAGGAGATCTGCATGGAGGAATGGGCCAAAATACCAGCTACAGTGTGTGCAAACCTGGTGAAGACCTCTGTCATTGCCAACAAAGGTCATGTTACAGTATTGAGTTGAACTTGTTATTGACCAAATACTTATTTTCCACCATAATTTACAATTAAATTCTTTAAAAATCCTACAATGTGATATCCTGGATTTTTTTTCTCATTTTGTCTCTCATAGTTGAAGTGAGAACAATCAGTGGCTGATTAAATACTTTTTTGTCCCACTGTCTAACTAAGAGCTATCATTATCAATATCATTATCATCATGGGATATTGTAAAATTGAATCGAGTTGGAATAAATTATATACTATGAGCTTTATTAAACATATAAGATCAGAAACAAGTGCAAGCTCTATATGCGTGTATTCATAATTACAGTATAAACCGGAGTTGTTGCCCAAATACTGCTTAAAGAAAGTTTGAACACCTTTTAGACCAAGTAAAATACAGCCGTGTCGCGAACTGGAAACATATCTTAATCCCTACCTTATTCGATGAAATATTGGCTTCAACATAACGAACTTGAAGTGCGTTTGAAACGCACTACCGTAATACCGCTAAAATAGGAGCTCGGATAGCTTGACCGCAGTTTCAGGATGACGCGCATGCAGATGTCGTTTCAAGTTTGTTGCAATTTTACTGAAAATAGAGGAGAACCCATACATCGAGTTGGTTTAATGAGTAACAGTACAGAGGCTACTTGTACGGTCTTCACGAGATCAGATCAAACGTCTGCATTTTACCACATTACTGATTGGATCGCTACCCAACTTGTCCCGCCTTTCAACAAAACTAAATCAGATCTGATTGGCTGTCGTCTCTGCCAGACAGTTTCGTCTCGTTTTATTCGTTGCCAAAAGTGTCGATTCATTTCGTCCTAGTTTTTGTTTTCGTTGACAAAAACTATGACAAAAATCATTCCTCAACGAAATTAACACTGGTCTTGAGTTCTCTGTGCACACTCGTTTGAAACACTCGGTTTCAGGAGGTAGCTCTCCGTGTCTATACAGGGCTATACAGTAGCTCTCCGTGTCTGTACAGGGTTACCATGGAAATTAAAGGTTTACACAAAATCATTCAAATTGAACTGTTCACAGAGAACAAACATTCCCCACTGTTTGCTGAATTTGAACGCACCTCACATTTATGGCTGGAGATTATTACAATTTTATTGCTGCTATTTTGCACATCATTGGTTTTCATTTTTGACCAGAAAAAATAGTTTTATTGGAGTTCTATTTATGCTTTATACTGGCAGGAAAGTTAATTAAAACAGTGAATCAGGTATTCAGTGTCTTCTTAGCAAATGCATACAACAATCTCAAGCTAAACGTAAAGGCCGATAGCTACATACGTTATTTCATAATTGAGTGATTCATAATCCAAATAATCCATTATTCGTTCCAAAATTATTCGACTATCAAAATAGTCATTTGTTGCAGCCCTAGCAGAAACCAAACAGCAAAGTGTTTACCTGCTGAAGAGATCATCCCATTTCAACATCTCCACCTCCTGGTATTCAGATTTCTCCAATAAGCAGTCACATATCACAGGGTTAATATTCACGTAACTAATAAACAGAAAATAGAATCCTTAGTTTCATATATAGTATGAATTTACGGAGGAAGGTTCTATACTAGTAAGCACTTAGAGAGAAAAGCTCTGTATCTATTATCTGTTCCTTACTTTTTGTTGGTTTCATGGACGAGCTCATTTCGTTTCACGTAGTCAGTGACGATGGTCCTTACTTCACCAGCCTGTAGTACTGCACCCTTTCTGAAACCGAACAGAATCGTGAATTTGGGGAACACGAACACGCACCAAGGTGAGGAATTAACAACAACCTATCATACCGGGGACTTAATATTGAATAACTAAAATATAAAGTGGTACCTCAGTTCTCATCCTTAATTCGTTCCAGAAGGCTTGTCAAGAACTGAAAACGACGAGTACCAAGCAAATGTTTCTGATAACGAATAATGTAAATTGAATTAGTCTTTTCCAGACCCCCAGAAAATCCACACTGTATTAGGCATTACATGCATATATGCTCCCTGACTAATGAAGGGGATATGTCTCGCCAAATCCATCATAAGGGTCTGAAGTTGGCTTCTTATTCGCATTTTCCAGTCCACCTTAACTGACTGCAGTTACTATTGCAGCAGATGGAGATTCAGCCTCATCATAAAGAAGTTAATGTTTAATACACTTGCATTAATCTACAGATGGCAAAATAAATACAAAGGCTATGTCATAATAAAGTGTTGAAAAATCCCATGTAATTTAGTAAGTAATGGAATGAAAGTGAAAAGCAAAAGTGTACACTTACTCTATTGGTGAACTCAAGGTGCTAGCATAGCTGCTAAGCTAACTGCAGCCTTTGTTCTGGAGCATTTAATTCCTGTTTTGCTTTCGGTTGGCTCTTATAAACTAAGCTTTTAAGGACCCATGGAGACTTCTTTGCACTAAGAATACAGTACGATAACAACAGTTGACATCTTCTCTGAAGGTTATTGTGAACCTGAACCACTGAATCATGAATTGTGAATCGTGAATCATGAATCAAGTTCCGGCTGAGATATGTCACACAGCTCGACTTATACAAATTTAAGCAAGTACCAAGCAAAGGTCAAATTTTTCTAGTCAAAATGCAACGAGAACCGAATTCGACGAGTTCCGAGTTGGTAGAGAACCAAGGTACCACTGTATAGCTCATTATACTGTTATATTTCTAAATAGCATACAACTGACTCACTGAAAGTTATATATATTTACATGATCATTATTTACATGTTATTTTAATAGCATTTAATACTATTATCTGTGTTACAGCTATTAAAGAGACATAAGCTTTGCAAACTTTTGCCCATCCCTAACACCAACTCGGTTGCTTACTTTTTTTGTGCATCCTGGAACATTGGCTCCAGGCGAGCAGTGATGGCATAAAGTGGAGTGATTTCAGGGGGCTGATAGGAAACTTCACAGCTATCTCTCTCCTCCACACACTCATCTGCTGGCTCCCAGTCTTCTGGGATGCAGAAGGAACATAGCCTGAAATCAAATCTTTAGTTATTAGAGGAAGAGCTCTCCAAGTTTTTCACCAAAGTTCTTCAAAGTTTATCTTCTGTACAAATGTAATGTTAGATCTGTTTAGTCATAGACAATACTATGCAGACATTTGGAGAAACAATATTAGTTCAACTAAAGAATACTCTTTACTACTACAATTACTAACTTCCTTACTAATATAAAGTGAAAAAAATATTTCAGTGATTTTGTTTGATACCTTTAAATTATGATGTACTGTACAACAGCTTTAAATGGTGGTACATCCAACTAAAAATGCTTTAAAAATGTTTCTTTAAGTAGGCGGGGTACTCAAAAAGAAGATGCCATGGGACCTTTCTGGTGCAGTGACAAAGTCAGCAGCTTTTCCAAAAATGGCAGCAGTTTTGAAGTCATGGTTAGACTGGTTCAGTTAAATGACCATAGGATGCTAAAAAGGTTTCAGATGTCCTTACGTGTGTCAAAAATTTAAACATGGAATAGATTATGCATTCATTCCTTCAGTTTCTTTATCTACTTTATCCTTGTCAGGGTCGTGGGAAAGCAGGTGCCTAGCCAGCAGCACAGGACACAAGGCAGGAACAACCCTAGACAAGGCGCCAATCCACAGTAGCACATCCACTAAGGGCAATTTAGAAACACCAAGTACCCGAACAGGCATGTCTTTGGAATGTGCAGGAAACCGGAGTACCCGGAGCTTGAGGTAACAGTTCTAACTACTGCATCACCATGACCTTATTCAGTCTCAGATTATGAACCGTTTTAACTTTTGTTGTTGTCCCTTAACACACCATAACAAAACTTTAGGTAACTGTTATAATGCTATTGGCACAATGACTACTTTTGCTAATGCACTTAAATAGTGACAGAGAAGGTTTATCCTTTTCAAACACTGTACACACAGATGAGCCAAAACATCATGACCACTCACAGACCGAATGAAGCAGAATATTGATCATTTCATTACAACAGTCCACACAATTATTTGAAGAGCCAGCACAATCACACAGTCCGATAAATCAGAGTTAATTCATATCTTATTTATGCAGTGCCAGCAAAAGTGGCTGAACTGGAGCTCGAAAAACAATGTCCTGTTTTCAGGTTTACCACCACTACCCTGTTAACACAACTAGTTTGTCTACATAGTGACATGAAATACACAAACACATGTGCTGTTTACCGAGATCAATGTCCACTCGCTTTAATGTCAGGGGTATTATAGAATTATAATAGGAAATAAAAGTATATATACACACACACAACCCCAATTCCAATGAAGATGGGACATTGTGTAAAACGTATTTTTTTCAAACAATACGATGATTTGCAAATCCTTTTCAACCCATATTCAACTGAATACACTACAAAGACAAGATATTTAATCTTCAAATGGATAAACTTATTGATTTTTGCAAACATTCACTCATTTTGAATTTGATGCCTGCAACACGTTCCAAAAGAGTTGGGACAGGGACAACAAAAGAATGGGAAAGTTGAGGAATGCCCAAAAAACACCTGTTTGGAACATTCCACAGCTGAAAAGGTTAATCGGAAACAGGTGAGTGTCATGATTGGGTATAAAGAGAGCATCCAGGAAAGGATCCCTCAGGCGGCACCGCATTAAAAACCGACATCATTGTGTAACGGATATTGCCACATGGGCTCAGGAACACTTCAGAAAACCATTGTCAGTGAACACAGTTCGTCACTCCATCTAAAAGTGCAAGTCAAAACTCTACGGGATTGTGGCAGCCTAGCCGGTAAGGTACTGGACTATGGACCAGAAGGTTCAGGGTTCAAATCTCACCTCTGCCAAGCTGCCACTGTTGGGTCCTTGAGCAAGGCCCTTAACCCACAATTGCTTAGATTGTAAGACTGTATCAATTGTAAGGCGCTCTGGATAAGGGCGTCTGCTAAATGCTGTAAATATAAATACATAAATATACCATGCAAAGCGAAAACCATATCAACAACACCCAGAAACGCCGCCGGCTTCTCTGGGCCCGAGCTCATCTGAGATGGACTGACGCATTTCAAATTGTTTTTGGAAATCATGGAAGTCGTGTCCGCGGGCTAAAGAGGAAAAGGACTGTCTGGATTGTTATCAGCGCAGAGTTCAAAGGCCAGCATCTCTGATGGTATGGGGGTGTGTTAGTGCCCATGGCATGGGTAACTTGCACATCTGTGAAGGCACCATTAATGCTGAAAGGTACAAACAGGTTTTGGAGCAACATATGCTGTCATCTAAGCAACGTCTTTTCAGGGACGTCCCTGCTTATTTCAGCAAGACAATGCCAAGCCACATTCTGCACGTGTTACAACACGTAGTAAAAGAGGGCGGGTACTAGACTGGCCTGCCCGCAGAAAATGTGTGGCACATTATGGAGCGCAAAATACGGCAACAGAGACCCTGGACTGTTGAGCAACTGAAGTTGTACATCAAGCAAGAATGGGGAAGAATTCCACCTACAAAGCTTCAACAATTAGTGTCCTCAGTTCCCAAATGCTTATGGAGTGTTGTTAAAATGAATGGTGATGTAACACAGTGGTAAACATGCTCCTGTCCCAACTTTTTTGGAATGTGTTGCAGACATCAAATCCAAAATGAGTGAATATTTGCAAAAATCAATAAAGTTTATCTGTTTGAACATTAAATATTTTGTCTTTGTAGTGTATTCAATTGAATAGAAGTTAAAAAGGATTAGCAAATCACCGAATTCTGTTTTTATTTATGTTTTACACAACGTCCCAACTTCATTGGAATTGGGGTTGTATATATGTATACTGTATATAATATGAAGTTGTTCTAACTGTACATACACAGCGTTCTTCCAGTCGACCTCTACAATGCTGTCTACCCCTTTACTCAATTCCTTTACTCGAACCACGCTGTGCTCCTTCTGCATGCACTGCAGGAACTTTGAAAGCTAGAGACAAAGACAAAGAGAGGGAGAGACAGACAGAGACAATATGCAGCATTGTATTATTTGTGTATTATAAGTTAATGTGTGTATTATTTGAGTTTCAATTTATACCCTCTTTGAGCAAAAATATTGTACCTTTTTATAGCTCGATTTCTTAACATCAAGAGTCTTGCCTTTAGGGCTGGAAGACAAAGAAAAACATAAGGGTAAGAAATGCCAAAGAAAATGTATTCTTATATTTATTCTTAATTCATATCTATGTATTTAAGTATCACTGAACTACTACTTTTTATTACCAAGAGACTATGACCCAAGGAACTGCAAACATGGCATGAAAATCCAAATCCCGCCCCAAGTCTACCTGCCATCCCATAATTGCAGTACACACTAACAATAAGAGATACGTTGGATCACATTTTTGGAGGCAGAGTTGCTCTTTCTGACCACCACGCCTTTTTGCAGTGCTTCCACTTTGTCAGACTCCTTAAATTCTACTAAATTTAAATACATTTTGTCACCATTGCCCGTCATATCTGATCCCTAGCTATATGTAGTAATAATACAATAGTCTGACATGGTTTGTGGGCAAACTAGTGTAAAGAAAATCTAAAGCAACATGTATAATACTTTTGTGAACAAACGTGGCTTTTAGATGCTCTGAGCATTTCATATTCCCACTAAGCCGGAGTGCACAGGGTGCTATCACCAATTGACCTAGAGCCTTTGCCTTTGGAAAAAGTGGGAGGAAACAAGACTACCCAGAAGAAACCTGCACAGACACAGGGAGAACATTCCACAGCTGGGCCGGGGCTTGAATTATGCTAATTTCTTTGCTCTCTCAGGAATAAGCAACTTATGCAGTAAAAAAGTTTAAATACCAGCAAGGGACCATGTGCTTGCGCAGGAAGGTGCCAGTGGGCAAGGGGAGCTCAGACTTCTTGACTTTATACTTTAGGGCATGGAGGAAACACTGAAAGACCAGAGAATCCATCTGCTCTGTAAAGACAGTGATAATCCGTGTCAGTAATTACAACAAACATGCATATACTGTAGTTAACTACAATGAAGGCTGAGTAACACTAAATCCAGGAAACAAGGACCGAGAATGATTTCCTAGTTGTAGAAAAACTACCCTTAAACTTAAGCATATAACTTCAACTGCCAGGATGCCATGTTGAACCTTCTACAGTCCAAAGGACCTTGATCAGGAATGGTCTTTTTGGAAGGGCCAAGAAGCCCCCTTTTCGGAAAAGTCTATGATATGCTACAGCTCACAGATATTGGAAAGAAGACCAGTGGAAGAGTATTACAGGGTAACAAATCCAATTCTGAAATTTTTTGGTCCAAGAGTTGACAGTATGTTATACAGTATATGGTCATTATACCATTGCTAACACAATATAATGTTAGCCTAAGACTTTTGCACAGTACTGTACCATAACTATAACTGTATTTAAGTAGAGTGTTACAAAGGCAAGTTCTGGGTCTCTTGTTGTCACTTTATATGTTGACTACTGGATTTGATTAGCTCAGAGCTGTCGAGCTTAAAGACTTGGGTTCTAAACTGAAATGTGACATTAACTTCCAGTATATAATCAGAATCAGCCATTCAGAGGGAACTTACTATTATTGATTTATGAATTTGAAATTCAGGGGCACTTTAACATGGGGTTAGACCTGGGCTACCAACAATTCTGAATTTGCATACAAAAAGTAGATGGGGAAAAGCCAGAATTAAAAATAAAACATGCAAAAAAAAGACTATTTGTTGTAATTCTTTCAAACAAAGGAAAAGATAAAGTGCGCTCTAAATAATCGCTGTAGCAAGTGCATTTTCGTCTATTTATAAAAACTCAGTGATCTGTAGTTCCACTTGCTGACTTTGAAATAATACTTAGACCTGGCACTCAGATACCAAACACCTGAATATTTCTTGCCTTGCGGAGATCGGGAGTCCTCATCTTCTTCCTTCACCTCCTCCGTCTCCTCCTCTTTCCTGCCGAGGCCGAGATCCTGCAGACTCTGACAAGACGATTCAACCACAGCTGTCCCAAAGTCATTCTGCCCTTCACTCTCCTCCCTGTTATCTTTCACCCCCTCCTCCTCTTCTTCTTCTTCCCCACAATGCTCTTCCATCTGTCCCTCTGCCTGTAGTGTAACGTCAGTGACTGGTATGTCAGGAGGAGCAGTCTTATCCCCAAAAGCCCTAAGGTTCAGAGCAAAGTACAAGGCAGGTAGATGATGTTCCTGTCTCTGCAATCTAACGATATGTATAATTAATGCAATATGAAAGTAGACTAAATGCTGTGTACAGCATGTACAATGTATTTACCACAGCTGGTCCATGTATGTATGTAATACATTCACTCCTTTGCCCTTCATCCCACTGTTACTCATCTCACGGCTTGACATGGCTGCTGTTCCCACTGCAAGTGGAGCTCTGTGTGACCAAACAGGCACACACAAAAAGACTTGTTTATTGAGGAATAAACTTCATTTACATACCACTGCATAACATTATGCTATGGTGTACCTGCGATAAAAGAAATGTCTGGGCATCTGAATGGCACAGCAAAAACAAGATGGCCTAATTGTCACCATTAAACCATTAGCTCAAGCTCCAATAATGCCGGATTTATACAGCAAAATACAATTGGCTCTGCTCTCTGGGCATGTGCGATGGCATTCCTGCCTGCTTATCAATCAGAGAGAGACAAACACAATTGTGAGAGAGCTTCTGTAGCAAATGGGCCTGGGAAAGTCCCCTCGAGACGCACTGATCTTTGAAATAACAGCAGAATCTGAAGTTCGAGAGTGGATGACTGGCTTCATGCATCTCAGAGAAAGCACGTGTAAGCCCAAGTGATGTGTTTGGTCATCATGACACTAAGCAAAAAGGCATAAATGGAAAACACAACTGTGTAAATATTTCAGGGATGCACCGATCCAATATTAGGATCGGATATTGGTTCCCGTATTAACAAAATTAGCTGGATCGAAAAATTAAGTCGATCCATTGGACTGATCCATTCACTTTAATTTAGCAACACATGCTACGCCATACATCTGTTATGCCAACAAGTTTGATGTCAAAACAAATGTTACAAGGGGCGGTGGTAGCACATTTGGGTGCTGTTTTGAATTTTTGACTTTTTCCCCCATTCAGGTTTTTCTTTGCACATTTTCAAAATTCACAAAACATGGCGGATGGAAAACCCGCTACTTTAAGCTCCCTGGCCAAAAAATGTGTCACACTTGCGTGATTTACCGTGATAGTAACCTCAGGCTCCTGCAGTTGGCATTTCATGAGGAAGATCGGGCTAGATGCGGGGTGTGCAATGGGATTCATAGATCGAGAAGAGCTGGTACAGTGCAGTAAAGGTCTCTTTTGATGTGTGGAAAGTGGGTCGCAAAGTAGATGTTAATGACTGGCAAAAAGTCGATGCATTTGGGCATGTCAAAAGCCATATTGTGAAGAAAGTAGCTGAATTTGTAGGTATATCTAAGTGCACGGTCATACAGGTCTACCAGCACTGGCAAAAATCCCAGTCTATGGGAAATTCTCGTCAGAATTGTGGCTGAAAGACCAAACTAACGGAGAGGGACTGCCAGTGTGTTTCATGCCTTGTAAATAAAAAGCACTTTCTTCTAGGCAAGAAATGCTTCTAAAAATCAACACAGGTCCTTCACAACCAATTTCTGAAAGAACACTCCACAGGGAACGGCATACCATGAACATATGGAGCAGAGTGGCTCTTCTCACATAGTAGCCTGGGAAAGACAAAAAACTGGACTGTTCATGACTGGAAACATCTGGATTGGCCCACAAAATCTCCAGATGTGAATCCACTTGAAAATCTGTGGGAGTACCTGGAACAACGAGCAAGACGCCAAGGAAGGCATCCACAAAATCTGGCCCAACTGTGCAATTCTTTAATGCAAGAGTGACTGAACATGGATGTGGCCTACACCTAGAAACTTGTCCAGTCCAAGCCATATCCAATCGTAGCTGTTATTCATGCTTGTGGAGGTATTCCACGCTATAAGGTATGTTTCAGTCACAGGTGACTAAACTGAAGTAAGCAAATAGTTAAAGAGCCTCGCATTGGATAATTACTGCACTGTTGATTATGTTTCATCTGGCAACAAGTTATCTAACCCTAACTGATGCAGTGAGGAGCTTCTCATTTCTTAAACAACCATGTCGAAAGACACATCCTGTGGTCGTGGAAAAGATGTTCATCTGTTTCAGAAGGGTCAGATTGGGAAAGAGTGGTTCAGAGAGCATGAGACATCATTTTCACACATGGATTGGCCACCACAGAGTCCAGACCTGAACCCCACTGAGAATCTTTGGGATGTGTTGGAGCACAGTGGAACAAATCTCCCATCATCAATACAAGATCTTGGGAAAAATGACTGCAACTCTGGACAGAGAGAAATGTGACACTGCAGAAGCTTGTGGAAATGATGCCAGAGCGAATGCATGCTGTAATCAAAGCTAAAGGCGGTCCAACCAAATATTAGTGTGAGAGACCTTTTTTTTTGGCCAGGCAGAGTATATGGTCTCAGACCTAGGAAAAATAACAATCATCACCAGCATCCTAATAGCGCACACAGGCTTTAAAGAACAGAGATTACCTGTTTGATACGACATTAACAGTACAGCAGTCGCCTTGTTTTACATCAGGTAATCCAGCAGAGGGCACCACTACTCCTGGCAGCATTAGATCTGCATTACGATAAACAAATCAGAGTAACTCACATTAACACACAATTACATATTCATTCCCCAGAGAAACTCACCTGCACCGCCAATTAATTTCTGTACTACTGGAAGCCATGTGGTGAAGGCTGGCAACAGATCAGGGTAGTTCCAAAGCGTGTACACTGGAGAAGCACATGATAATAGTAGTAATGACAGCATATAGTATATAGTAGGCTGTAGCAGTAACAGAATATGAATCATTTATTTAAATGATTTTTACCAGGCATTTAAAGTGGTACCTCAGTTCTTGTCGTTAGTTAGTTAGTTACAGAAGCCTTGACAAAAACGAGTACCGCGCACATTTTTCCCATAAGGAATTATGTAAACTGAATGTATCCGTTCCAGACCCCCCAGAAAATCTGTGTAAGGCATTATATGCATTAATAGAGTTGTATTGTGCAGGTGCTCCCTGACTTACGAAGGGGAGATGTTCAGACAAATCCATCATAAGTTACATGTATCATGAACTGAGGAGTTTAAAGAGTGTTTGGTAGAGCGATCTATATTGTATCATAGCTCGATAAGCAAGTCGATGTTTAAAACACTTATATTAACCTACAGTTGGGCAAAATCATTAACACAAAGCTTATTTTATAATAGTGTTGATAAAGCTCATGTAATTTAGTGCATAATGGATTGAAAGTGAAAGGTAAAAGCAAAACACTTACTCTATCGGTGAACTCGGGACACCAGAATAGCTGCTAAACTAGCTGCAGCCTGTGTTGTTTTTCAGGTTCCTTTTGGTTGGCTCTTATAACTAAGCTTTTTAGGACCCATGGAGAATTATTTGCACTAAGAACACAGTACTGGAGATGTAAAAATAAAGAAAACCATGATTATCACAGCAGAGATCTTCACCGAGTGTGAGCTACTGTGACACCGAATCACCATGTACTGAATCGTGAATCGAGTTTTGCCTAAAACGAGTCGTGCGGCTTGACTCATACAAGCGTATACACAAAGTAACGAGAAAACATTGAGAACCGAGAAATTTTTCTAGTCAAAATGCATCGGAGAACCAAATTCGGCGAGTTCCGAGGTGGTCGAGAACCGAGGTACCACTGTAGTCGTTACGCACTAAATTACATGAGATTTTCCAACACTTCAGATACATTTACCTTATGATGGATTTGTCAGAACATATCCTCATCACAAATCAGGGCGCACCTGTATAATATAACTTATTAATGCATACAATGCCTTATACAGTGCGGATTTTCTGGGGGTCTGGACGGATTAATTCTTCTTCTTTCAGCTTCTCCCGTTATCAGGGGTCACCACAGCGAGTTAAACGTTTCCACCTCACCCTGTCCTCCACGTCCTCTACTCTCACCCCAACTCCCTGCATATCTTCATTTACCACAACCAAATAACTCCTCTTTGGTCTTCCTCTCCGTCTCTTGCCTGGCAGCTCCATCTCCAACATCCTCCTACCAATATATCCACTATCCCTCCTCTGCACACATGTCCAACCATCTCAGTCTTCCCTCTCAAATTTTTGTCTCCCAATTTTCCAACCTGTGCTGTCCCCTCTGATTATCTCATTCCTAAATCCTGTCACCCCTGGGCACGCTCCTAAAGAGAAAACCTCAACATCTTAAGTTTCTGCCACCTCCAGCTCTGCTTCCTGTCTCTTTGTCAGTGCCACTGTCTCTAAGCCATACAACAAGGCTGGTCTCACTACTCTCTTATAAATCTTTCCTTTCACTTTTGCTGCGACCGTTTTGTCACACAGCACTCCTGACACTCTTCTCCACCCACTCCATCCTGCCTGTACTCTCTTCTTTACCTCCTTTCCGCACTCCCCATTTCCTTGGACAGTTGATCCCAAGTACCTGAACTACTGGACCTTTGTGACCACTGATCCCTGTAGCCGGACTGTTCCACCTGCCTCCCTTTCATTTACACACATGTATTTGTCTTACTACAGTTGACTTTCATTCCTCTCCTTTCCAGATTATACCTCCACCTCTCCAAGTTCTCTTCTACCTGTTCTCACTACAGATCACAATGTCGTCTGCAAACATCATAGTCCACGGCGATTCCTGTCTGACCTCATCTGTTAGTCTGTCCATCACCTGAGCAAATAAGAAGGGACTCAGGGCCGATCCTTGATGCAGTCCCACCTCTACCTTGAAGCTGTCTGTCACTCCTACAGCACATCTCACCGCTGTCACGCTGTTCTCATACATGTCCTGCACTAATCTAACATACTTTTCAGCCACTCGAGACTTCCTCATACACCACCACAGTTCCTCCCTTGGCACCCTGTCATAAGCTTTCTCCAAATCCACAAAGACGCAGTGCAGTGTAGCTCTTTCTGACCATCTCTATACTTCTCCAACAGTCTCAAAGCAGTCTGGACGGATTAATTCAATTCACATTATTATTCATGGGAAAAATTTGTTCGGTAGTCTTCGTTTTCTGCTCGCAACAAGCGTTCTGGAACAAATTAACGCAGAGAACCGAGGTAACTGACAGAAAAAGGTATCATAGTTTTGAAAAACAGAAAACATGGTAGTGTTTCACCTGCTTCCACACTATGGAATTGTCCGGTGAACAGTCATATTTCTATGCAGATTTCATACACTACCGTATTAAGAGTGAGTTACTGTCAACTCTTAATTAAACTCATTCACAGTTATACAATCAACAATCATCTGTAGTGCTAAAGTACCTGTAGGGTACAGCTGTTTCTCCAGCTGAAAGAACACTGGGTTCTTACGGAGCACATATACAGTGACTGCATCTCCTTTATGTGCGTAGATTTTTACAACATTCAATTCTTCTTTGTTTGGTATGAGCTCATTAAGGTTATCCGTGGACAGGGACGGGAACGCAGCGGAGATGTCAGAACGTAGCTTCCTCCTGTGGGACAGGCGACATAAAAAAATGGGCTAAAGCATAATACTGAGATCATAGCACAACTGCCGCTTTGTAGAAGGCAGGGACTGGCTAACTGCCTACTTTCTTAGGACGATGCTATGGCTGACATTAAAAATGATAAACCGCAGATCATTGCTTCTGTGCAGTAGTGTAGTCAGTTAGACTGAAGCGACAGAACTTAAATACCTGTTTCACTTAGAGCAAAGTCAAATAAGGTCGAAAATAAATTTCATAATGTTCCATTTGTAAGGCTGTTATATTAATTCCTGTCCTATTGTACTTTCTCCTGCAAATACACACCAATGTAAGCATTTTAAATACAAATACACTATATGGACAAAAGTATAGAGAGCTTTTATGATGTCCCATTCTAAATCCATAGACATTAATATGGAGTTGGTCTCCCCTTGCAGCTACAACAGCTTCCATTCTTCTGCGAAGGTGTTCTACAAGGTCTTGGACTGTGTCTGTGTGAATTTTTGCCCATTCATCCAGAAGATCATTTGGAGGTCAGACTTTGATGATGGACAAGACGGGCTGGCTCACAATCTCCATTCTAGATCATCCCAAAGGTGTTCGATGGGGTCGAGGCCAGGGCTTGGTGCAGCCAAGTTCTTCCACACCGAACGCACTCAATCATGCCTTTAAGGACCTTTCTGTGCACTGGGGCACAGTCATGCTGGAATAGAAAAGGGCCTCCCCCAAAATTGGAAACATACTGGTAGCCTAACGGGTAAGGTGCTGGACTGTGGACCAGAAGGTCCAGGGTTCAAATCCCACCTCTGCCAAGCTGCCACTGTTGGGTCCTTGAGCAAGGCCCTTAACCCATAATTGCTTGGATTGTATCAATTGTAAGTCGCTCTGGATAAGGGCGTCTGCTAAATGCAGTAAATGTAAATTTCCCCAACTGACTTGCTGCAACAAAGGCATCATATTACAGTATCACACTCGAATTCAGTGAGCTCTTTAGAACAACTCACTCTTTCAGAAATGTCTGTAAACGCAGCCTGCCTGACTAGGTGCTTCTGTACACCTGTTGTAACGATATTCAATTCAATAAAGAGGTGTCTCTAAATACTTTTGACCCTATAGTGTATAGGACGCTAGTTTTATACAGTTACATCACATAAGACCCCCTCATCATACAGCAAATATTGTCGACAAAAGACGTTATAATTACGTATGTTTATACGTTTTAACATGCTACTGCAATCAAAAATAAACACACAGGTGTCGATAGACTTTTCAAGCTAAGTTTCTTTAGGATACCAGTATAAGAAGAAAGCGTTGAGTAGTTAAAACCTGCGGCCGAATCGCTAATGACATCCTGACAGAAAGAAAGTGTACTACATAACGTACAGAAGTCGTTAGTTCGCGCCCTACGTAGTGCACCAGTACACGGAGGATTAAGCCAATTGGATTTCAGCCATTCAGTAGCTTTAGCTGAGCAGCTCTCAATATCCTACCTGTCGGATCCTTTAATAACGGTATTAGACTTCACCCGAAACGCTTTGGTAAACATCCTGTCGTCTCTTCGGCGTGTCAGCTGAGTAAGAACTCGCTTATAGAACGCGACCTTTTAATATCCAGATAAAAGCCTACTGGTGACAACTTCATTCAAAACTTGATGTATTTCATTTGCCAGCGGCAGCGAGCATGTAGCGAAGCTGCAATAAAAAAATATGTCCGGGTGGAACCAGCAGTTCTCATTAGCGTTCCTTCTTACGCAAAAACTTCTAGCATGTTTAAGGACAACAATGCCTTTCACTAGTGTGGTATTTTATTTACTTCAAATCGATACACGTTTGAATTTAGACAATTGTTAGCATAACTATTTTCAAATTATATTACACACATCTCGCATTAGAGCAAAAAAGGAAAAAACCTAAGAAAGTGTTTTAAAATTGTTTTACGCAATTGAGAGCAAACTGTTTTTAGGTTATATTCTTTAAATACTGAAAATTTTAAACCAAAGCGCAGCTGTTCAGTGGCGGTCTCATACATACATACATACATACATACATACATACATACAGTGGAGCAAAAAAGTATTTTAGTCAGCCACTGATTGTGCAGGTTCTACCCACTTAGAAAGATGAGAGAGGTCTGTAAATTTTCATCATAGGTACACTTCAATCTATAGAGAGACAAAAATGAGGGAAAAAAACAGGAAATCACACTGTAGGGATTTTCCAAGAATTTTAATGGTGAATTATGGTGGAAAATAAGTATTTGGTCACCCACAAACAAGCAAGATTTCTGGCTCTCTCAGACCTGTAACTTCTTTAAGAAGCTCTTCTGTCCTAGACGTGTTACTGTATTATTATGGCACCTGTTGGCCTTGTTATCTGGATAAAAGACACCTGGTCCACAGCCTCAAACAGTCCAAACTCAACCATGGCAAGACCAAAGAGTTGTCGAAGGACACCATGAAGAGAATTGTACACCTGCACCAGGCTGGGAAGAGTGAATCTACAATTGGCAAGCAGGTTTGGTGTGAATAAATCAACTGTGGGAGCAATTGTAAGAAAATGGGGGAAGACATACACGACCATTGAATAAATCTCCCTCAATCTGGGGCCTCCACGCAAGATCTCATCCCATGGGGTCAAAACGATCATGAGAACGGAGAGCAAAAATCCCAGAACTACACGGAGGGACCTGATGAATGACCTGCAGAGAGCTGGGGACCAAAGTAAACAAAGGCCCTACCAACGTAAACACACTACGCTGAGAGGGACTAAGATCCTGCAGTGCCAGGCGTGTCCCCCTGCTTAAGCTAGTACAATGTCCAGGTCCATCTGAAGTTTGCCAGAGAGCATATGGGATGATCCAGAAGAGGATTGGGAGAATATCATGTTGGTCATATGAAAACCAAAATGGAACTTTTTGATAAAAACTCAACTCATCGTGGTTTGAAGGAAGAAGAAATGCTGAGGTTGCATCCCAAAACACACCATACCTACTGTGAAGCATGGAGGTGGAAACATCATGCTTTGGGGCTGTTTTTCCTGCAAAGGGGACAGACGACTGATCCGTGTTAAGGGAAGAATTTACAGGGCCAATGTATGAGATGTATCGTCAGATTTTAAGCCAAAATCTCCTTCCATCAGTGAGAGCATTGAAGATGGAAACGTGGCTGGGGTCTTCCAGCAATGACAATGATCCCAAACACACCGCTTGGGCAACAAAGGAGTAAAAGTATTTCAAGGGTTCCTGGAGTGGCCTAGCCAGTCTCCAGCCCTCAACCTCATAGAAATTTGTGGGGGGGGGAGTTGAAAAGTGCGTCTTGCCCCAAAACATCACTGCTCTAAATCTGCATGGAGGAATGGGCCAAAATACCAGCTACAGTGTGCAAAACCTGGTGAAGACTTGCAGGAAACTTTTGACCTCTGTCATTGCCAACAAAGGTTGTTACAAAGTATTGATTTGAACTTTTTGTTATTGGACCAAATACTTATTTTCTCCATGATTTACAATTAAAGTCTTTCAAAATCCTACAATGTGATTTCCTAGATTTTTTTCCCTCATTTTGTCTCTCATAGCTGAAGTGCATCTATGATGAAAATTACAGACCTCTCTCATCTTTCTAAGTAGGAGAACTTGCACAATCAGTGGCTGACTAAATATTTTTTTGGCCCACTGTACACACACACACACACACACACAAAATACGACAGTACTGTTGGTAGCACCTTTGGCCAAACAAAATAACCAAACTAAATCAGACCAAATATTTTTTTAAATAAGCTACGGACATTTATGCCACCAAATGTAGGACAATCCTACAAAAATAATTTTGCTCCTATAATTAGCACAAGTTCTTTCAATGCATATTACTATATATTATTTAAAATTATATAGTCATATTTACAAGTTGTATATGGGGGGGGCAACTCTGTTTTTCACAGGAAGAGGAGGACATGTTCCCTCGTCCCTCCCTGGAATTTTCCACCCCTACGGTCTACTGGCACCATATGCAGGATTGGGTTCAAGCTTTGCACCCTGTCACTTTGTCCTGTTCCAGTAGGTTCAAAGCCTGTCCTGGAAACAATGGATAAATGGAGGGATCCATCCTAGACAGGAGAAGTTCAGCACAGGGGATGACAAACACACCAATTTACCCAACTGGCATGTTTTCAAAAGGTGGGAGGTAACCATATTACTGGGGAAAACTCATAGGGAGGGACACCAGACAAACATGACAAACGAGACACTACTAACCAATAACTAGAACCAATGCCAGCTGAGCAGCACCAACACTGCTAGCTGCACCATCAAGATCACACTGTGTGACCTTGTGAAGAATTCTCAAAATATTACAATATCTTTATTCACCCAGTGGTAATGAACATGCATTACTGTGCAAATGTCTTATGCCACCATTAGATTAGATGCCATCTGTTTCTCCCATAAGGGTTTTTTTCCCCCCCCGAACTCTTCTGGCCTCTAGAACCTCTTCAATAACATCCCTGCCTTCACCTTCTCTTCCCTGGAAAATCACTAAGCTCTTTGGTTAATGAAAAGTAAATACAATTTGAGGGCTGACAAATGTTTTCAATCCAATTACAACTCATCTAGTCTAGTTAGTGGGCTTGGGTAGTAGGTTTCATAATGAGTGCTTTCAAATAAAAGGATACATGAATGTGTATTTACACAACCACAAGCCACCAAAGAAATGACAGACTCAGGAAACATTCATCAACAAACCTATGGACACAACTGGAGGACACCTGTAACGATTAATGTATCCAGGAGTGTCTGCAATACATGCATGATCACCAAGAAACATAGTAAGATGTCACAATGTTGCATAAAACAATTACCTGTTGTTCATTCATTTTTTATACCCGCTTGATCCTATCCAGCATTACAGGGCACATGGGCATAGACAGGTACACTTATGAATGCCCTTTAACCTCAAGGGGGTGGCCAAAGTGTACTAAGAAAATATTCCACACACCATTACTGTCCATCACCAGCAGCCTGAACCAATTGATAGAAGGCAAGATGGAGATATGCTTTCATGTTCTTTAAAAGAAATTCTGACCCAAACACCTGAACGTCTCACAGAAATCGACACTCCGTCACACAACCAGGCAAGATTTTTCCAATTTTGGTGAGTCCGTGCGAATTGTAGCCTCAGTTGCTTGTCCTGATCTGAGAGGAGTGGTACCCGATGTGGTATTTTGCTTCTGTAGCCCTTATGCTTCAAGTGTTCAGAGATGCTCTTCTGCATACTTCACTTGTAATGAGTGGTTACTTGGGTTACTGTTGCCTTTCTATCAGCTCAGATAGCTCAGTCAGAGGGCCTGCTGGCACACGAACCCGGTTGCTGAATCTATGAGTGCACTATGCCACCGGGCTTCCCATTAATTACTATGTTAAGTAATATCTGGTCATATTTAAGTGATCCACCTGCTTCATTCAATTATTTTGGAACTTCATAGGCCCTTCTAGGACATGTCTAAGTGTTGTAGTTTAGCTTTTGACAAATCTACATCCAGGTCATTTTAATCCTGGCTTTGGATGAGGAGAACCAGGCATAAAGGGTTCAACATGCTTCTGAGAACCTTCATCTGCTTCATCTAGGCTCCATATATCTGGTGGCTTATTTACTTGCAAATGATCGTCATGTGGCACTGGTCCCATAGCTGAAGGCAGATTAGAGTGGTCAATAGATTTCTTGTTGTTTTTAGAGGAGAAGCTTGATACTATTGATAGAATATATTGTACCTCAAGATTATTTATATTATACACACACACACACACACACACAATCAAACCTCATATACAGACTTCAAAACTAGTCATATATACTCAGATTGGGACAACTGTAGAGTAATCAAGTAATTTGAACTGAGAGGGGATACCGGAGCACCCGGGTAAACCCAAGTGGACAAGGTGAGGACATGCAGACTCCACACAGAAAGGACCCAGACCACTCCCACCTGGGGATCAAACACAGCACCTTTTTGCTGTGAAGTGACATTCCTACCCCCCCCGAGCCACCATGCTGCCCATTACTTGGACTAAAACAACGTTGTAAACCAAATATCACAGTTCACCAAGATGAGTCTTACTCCATAAATCACCCTCCTGAAGGTGTCAATATAACAGACAAGACTACAACTTTATGGTGTGTAAGCCAAAATATTTTAATGCTCAACATAAGTTTTTTTTTCTTCATTTTCCTTTTTTCTTTCCTTTTTAAACTTGAATCATATTGTCAGCTTAAGTAGAACATAACATCGTGCACACCAGTACTGTCTTGAGTAAAGATTCACACAAGTGCCTTCAACCTTGAAGTGTTTACGTCTCTCCCTCCTTTTCTCACTTTCCTTCCTCCTTTTTTCCTCCTTTGGCAGAACCCAAGGACCTTCCCTGGTCACACCTGCAATAAGCAAATAATCAGAAAACTTAGCTTTGTCAGCACAAGTATGAATTTGATCAATAACAGTTTTTACAATCTCTATGGTAGGTCATGGAAACATTTCATCATCTAAAACCAATATTCCCCAGCCCCATTTCTAGACGTGCTGCAAAATTTGAACCTCAAAAAGCTGTGGTTGTAAAAACATTGATCATTTTGTTCTGATCAGTTCCAAGTGGTCAATTTTCCCCCAAATTAACCCGAGTCTCTCTAACCCGATTTCTCAGGGTGTTATCATGGCTGTGCCACCTTCTAGCTCTCCCCATTATCTAGACCTTCCTGCTTAGTGTTATCACCATTTATACACAGTTTAAGGTTTTGTACTCTTCCTTAATTCATAACCATCGATGATCATGCACATTTATATCACATACAAATTGATGAAATGCTGGTTCGAGATTCTAGTTCCAAGGCTTGTGAGGACTCCTGTCAAACTTAATTTCCTCTAAACCTATGGACCCGCCACTGGTGCACGTTGTCTCATCATTTTACCCTCATGAAGGCTCTATTTCTTAGGTGACATTTCCTTGGCTTGATGAGCTTGCAGAACAGCCACTGCCTCCTCAACCTAAAACATGTTCCAGATCGATTAGAATGAGAGGTTTACAGTAAAACTAAAAGCAAACTGAACTTTAATAGTAGCAAATTCTTATGGGATGGAGTGTTCTAGACTTACCTTGGCATGCAAGGACTCTGGAGATTCCAGCATGTGCAGAAGTTCAGAGTTGTCTATCTCGAGCAGCATGCCAGTGATCTTTCCAGCCAAGTTAGGATGAAGAGCCTGGATCAGTGGATAAAGCCGTTCACCTGCACAAAGAGGTAACACGCATACACTGGATGACCCATAGGCCCCAAGACAGGCATGTTTTAAAAGATGGCAAGTACCCAGTAATTGTTTCTGTTCTATAAGGGGTGCAGCAGCCAGCATTGAAGGTGTGAGGGGCTCTTGACCTTTTACATGAACTGCAGGCTCCATAATTGGAGGAGGCATCACCTACAAAAAATAAAATAAAATAAAATAAATTGTACATAGCGCAGGACTATATTAATGCCACTTAAGGAACCTGCATCATAAGAAAATGTCTATAAAAAAAAAAATGGTTCAAATCCCATCTCTGCCAAGCTGCCACTGTTGGGTCCTTGAGCAAGGCCCTTAACCTACAATTGCTTGGATTGCATCAATTGTAAGTCGCTCTGGATAAGGGCGTCTGCTAAATGCTGTAAATGTAAATATTATAACATATGAAATAATAATGTCTTCATTGCAGACAGTGGCTATAGACAGACTCATAACCGCAAAGACACTACAGCATATTATACAGTGCTATAATGAACTCTAATTACTATATTTTACTTAATAATTATTACAGATTCCTATGTTAGTTGCTTATTTATGTACTGGAGTGTTAGCATTATTGTTTAGTGCGGTGGTCAGATGTGGCCGATCTTCCGGGTTGTTTGTAATACTGTCTATCAATACATTTTCAGCTTCCATCAAACAAACGTATCATATTACTAATACCGTCATCTTAATTGTCACAGCTTTCCCCTAGACGAGGTCGTAGCACACGTTTTCAGCTGTTTTACTGTGGTAATATGCGGTTACAAATAGGGGGTGGGGGGGTAATTGCCTATGCAGTGGTGTGAAAAAGTTTTTGCCCCTTCCTGATTTCCTAATTTTTTGCATGTTTGTCACACTTAAGTGTTTCAGAACCTCAAACCAATTTAAATATTAGTCAAAGACAACACAAGTAAACAAAATGCAGTTTTTAAATGAAGGTATTTATTATTAAGGGAGAAAAAAATTAAAACCTACATGGCCCTGTGTGAAAAAGTGATTACCCCCTAAATTATAACTGGTTGGCCACCCTTAGCAGCAACAACTGCAACCAAGCGTTTGCCATAACTTGCAATGAGTCCTTGACAGCGTTGTGGAGGAATTTTGGCCACTCATCTTTGCTGAATTGTTGTAATTCAGCCACATTGGTGGGTTTTCCAGCATGAACGGCCTTTTTAAGGTCATGCCACAGCATCTCAGTAGGACTCAGGTCAGGACTGACTAGGCCACTCCAAAGTCTTCATTTTGTTTTTCTTCAGCCATTCAGAGCTGGACTTGCTGGTGTGTTCTGGATCACTGTCCTGCTGCAGAACCCAAGTTCGTTTCAGCTTGAGGTCACAGATGGCCGGACATTCTCCTTCAGGATTTTTTTGGTAGACAGCAGAATTCATAGTTTCATTTATCACAGCAAGTCTTCCAGGTCCTGAAGCAGCAATACAGCCCCAGACCATCACACTACCACCCCCATATTTTACTGTTGCTATAATGTTCTTTTTCTGAAATGCTGTGTTACCTTTACACCAGATGTAATGGGACACACACCTTCCAAAAAGAGTTCAACTTTTGTCTCGTCAGTCCACAATGTTTTCCCCAAACGTTTTGGAGATCATCAAGATGTGTTCTGGAAAAGATATGAGCTTGAATGTTCTTTTTGCTCAGCAGTGATTTTCATCCATTTTCGTCCATTTTTGCCCAGTCTCTTTCTTATGGTGGAGGCATGAACACTGACTTTAACTGAAGCAAGTGAGGCCTGCAGTTCTTTGGATGTTGTTGTGGGGTCTTTTGTGACCTCTTGGATGAGTCGTCACTGCGCTCTTGAGGTAATTTTGGTCGGCCGGCCACTCCTGGGAAGGTTCACTACTGTTCACTGTGGTTCACTGGAGTCCCAAAGCTTTAGAAAAGGCTTTATAACCCTTTCCGGACTGATACATCTCAGTTACTTTTTCTCAATTGTTCCTGAACTTCTTTGGATCTCGGTCTAGCTTTTAAGGATCTTTTGGTGTACTTCACTTTGTCAGGCAGGTCCTATTTAAGTGATGTCCTGCTTGAGAACAGGTGTGGCAATAATCAGGCCTGGTGTGGCTAGACAGTGAACTCAGGTGTGATAAACCATAGTTATGTTATGTTGTAACAAGGGGGTGGGGGGGGTTGCCTGTGTTGCCTTTGGCTAATTTTTAAATTGGTTTGATGTTCCGAAACACTGAAGTGTGACAAACATGCAAAAAATAGGAAATCAGGAAGGGGCGAACACTTTTTCACACCACTGTACATGTAATTGTCTCTGGAGATGATGAAATAATTCCACACAGCTGACATTTTTGCTATTGATCTGCTGCCTAACCTGAACACATCGGACTGGCACAGGACAGTAAAGCCACAGCTGCTGAAAAAAAAATCCAAGAGGAAACACTGAAACACCTATAAAAACCATTTAGGGTTTGTCAACGCCTGTCAAATGTTAAATGTCGGATTAGCTTAAACTAACCCATGTATTAGCATGCAGGTGTTACCTGTTGTGGTAGAGGAGCCGGTACAGTGATGACCTGTTGCATATTTCGGACACCACTTGAATATTTGTACTGACTGACTCCTCTCACCAGAGGTACAGTTCGCCCACCTGCTGTTTGTGTCCCAATATGAGCTAAGAAAAGAGACAACATATTACCCTAAACACTAAAAATTACTTTGTGCACTAGAGATCTGAATTGTTGTAACTGACAGATCAGATGTTCTACAGAAAAAGTACATTCAGCAACAAAATTCAGCAATGACACACCAACAGCCGTAGACAACAAGCAGTTGAACCCAACTATTCTCCAATATTAGTTACCAAATATAACCAAGTCCTCCTCCTCAATTGTGCACATTACGTATTAGCTCACACCTTGATCAAGACCTTCCATTCCTTTCGTTTCTTACCCATTCTCTGTGTGTTAATGACCCCTGGAGCCTGGGTGGAGGCCTGACGCACAGTGCTTATGGGGGTGGAGGTCCTGCGTGGCACTGCTGACCTCACTATCTGAGCCGTATAAGGTGCTAACATGGTGAATCGGAAATCAAACACAAAAAAAGAATTTGATTAATGAACATCCACATTACATAAGGCATTTTATATATGTTATTGGAGTTGGATTGCACAGGTGCTCCCTGATTTATGATGGGGATATTCCGACAAGTCCATCATAAGTTAAATGCATCATTAACAGGAATTTAATGAGTGTTTGGTGAAACAGGCTATACTGTATTATAGCGGATCCTAGAAGTAATGATGAGCAAGTTAATGTTTAAAACGCTAAACTACAGTTGGCCAAAATAACACAAAGCTTATTTTACAATAGTTTTGAAAATATCATTTAGTGAGCAAGGAATTGAAAATGAAAAGTAAAAGTAAAACACACTCTATTGAACTCGGGGCACTAGCATAGCTGCTAGGTTAACTGTAGCCTGTGTTCTGGAGCATTCAATTCCTGTTTTGCTTTCAGTTGGCTGTTATAAATAACCTCTTTAAGACCCATGGAGACTTATTTTCACAAAGAATACCGAATGTACATCGTAAAAATAACGTAGTGTACTACTGCTTTTGTCCAATTTTTACAACACAAAAAAAAATAAAAAGAAAAAGAAAAAAGAAAAAGAACCAAAGAAGTTTTAATACTGACAATACCTTCTGGCAATAACTAGGCCTATAAAAATGAGTTGTTGCTATGCAATTGTAACAATTCCATATCCTGCCTTAAAACAGTATGCTACAAAAGGCATATGGTTTATATAACACTACCAAGTGCAAGTTTTAAATACAAATTGCAAGTAAGCGAAGATGAAAAGCCAAAAAGGACTAAAATTAAAAATGAAATTCGTTAAAAAGACAATAGAATTGAGCCAATTAGGGTTAGTACATTATTTGTATGTCATATTTATATGGATAAAGCTTGTTAGTTGGCAACGCGTCTTTGAAGTGATACCGTTTGTGTGAAAAAGCCATGCTGCTATCACAAATATCAAGATGGTGAAAACTTTTCCACAAAACAGACAGAGTGTGTTTCATATTCCTAATAATCCGATCATTATCAGATTTCTGCAGTTATCTGATTATCAAGTGGTCATGTATACAGCATCCTCCGATCTAGAAACCAGAATTAAGAAATCGAATTACTCATAGCATGTATACCAGTTACTCGATTTCCAAACCCGACACGGTTGCCAGGTCCACCTATACTAAAGACTTGGCTTTCCTTGGATTCTTTATTTACATTGACTGTGTGACAGGTTGGGTCAGGACCTGACAGAAACATAATTAAAATGCGCCACACAAGTAAACGCAGTAAAGATTTTGTGGAGACCATGAAACGCAGTATATACACTCGAAAACAGAGTGTGATTATTTAATATTAAATGTAAAAGTTTTTCACATATTTCTATGAGATTATTGGCTGGTTGCAAAGTAGAAATCCGATTAGTGCCCGAGTCATGTAAACCCAGGGGTTTCCCATTATCTCATTACTCAAGTGCATGTACACCCGTTGATCGGATTACTGACAAAATCTCATTTTCTGCAGTTATCAGATTATTAAGTGCATGTAAATGCACCCATTGTAAGGTCGGAACTGTTGTATAAAATCTGTTAAACTTCAAGTTGAGATCATATATATTAATTGAAGTACAAATGACCTTGAATGCAGAGCACGCCAAACACCTCCAGGTCCCATTTGAAACCATTTCAATGAATTGTAGATTCGTCAGCCACTAAATGTTTCATGTCAGTCTAAGAGTTCCTCTCACCCTGTGGTCTGGGAGCTTGCGTAGCAAAACGTGGTGCTGGTCGCATGTTTGGTACAGCGTTGTAGAAGGCACGCCCCTGAGGCTGTAAACACAAAATGAGAACATATCTATAAGCACATTACCTTAGGCAGACACGGGTCATTATGCCTCTAAAAACACACCTCACCTGTGGCAAGGAGGGCAAGTAGTAGCTGGAGGCCTGCTGATAAGCGGGCATGGCAGGGCCAGGAATGGTTCTTATGCTGGCCAACCTCTGCATGTACTGATTGGTGAGAATGGCCTTCCGCTCCTCTTTTCTTTGAGCCAAAGCAACGTACAGAGGTTTGGTGCTGACGATGCGACCGTTCATCTCGGTCACAGCTTTAGTGGCCTCCTCGGGCGAGGAGAAGCACACAAAGCCAAAGCCCTTACTGTGGCCTCCTTCTGTCATCACCTGGCCCAAAATATTAATTAATAAAAGGTCACAGCCACTGCTTTGTAATCAGATGGAACCCAAATGGGCAGCATTCGCATAATAATTGGATAAATGCCCTGTTATGACGACCGGCCTTTGAAGAGCTTTATTTTTGGCTGAATTTGAGGGTAGCATCAAATGTATACTGGTGCAAGTATTATTATTATTATTATTAATACCAGTACTTTATTTCTTTGTCTTAAAAATGACAGCCCACAAGACTAGCACAGTGAGGTTCTCCACAATGAATCGCAGCAAAAGCTAATCACAGCAGACTGACCAAATTGTGGGAAAGTGCAAAATACTTAGGGCTGCAACAACGAATCGATAAAATCGATTATTAAAAGCGTCGACAACGAATTTCATTACCGATTCGTTGTGTTGCATGATTTGTGTGTCCCCCGCCTTATCATATCCGCTTACGTTACTTGCGGCACTTGCGGTCAGCGCTGGAAAAAAAAAAAACACGAGCGATTGAACGGAGCGAGGCGGAGCCGGCGCGAACGTGGAATCTTCTAAATAAGTTAGCGTTAAGGCTAAGTCCACACGTACACGGGTATTTTCTAAAACGGGGGTTTTCAAATTTGTTTATAAAAAACAACCCGTCCACACAAGCACTGTTTAAACAAAAAACTTCGTCCACATGAAAACGGAAAAACGCATACAGTCGCTGTCAAGAGCAGTGCCAAACCAGCAGTCCTATAACCAGCTCACTCAGCGACAACAGCGATGTCCTATGCATACGAACATTTTCTCGCCAGTGTTCTTCAACAACCACTTCGTTTTCAAAGCTGTCCCACCAACGAGAGGTCCGACCGGGTCTCGTCCAAAACCGGCGACGCTGGGGGCGGGAACTGCTTCGTGGGTGTGATGGATATAGTAGTGACCTCCGTAGCAGATTCTGACGCCTCTGTTCTTCAGTGTAATGAAAAAGTAATAATTGTAAATGTATTTGTACATTTGTAACAAGGTTCGGTCAGCAGTGTTACAGCTGGCACTATTTTGGCTACGTCCGCTATTGCACAAAATCACCTTATGTAAACAAAGGAGATAACGCCGCACAAAGTGACGTTACAAGCAAGAAACTCCGTTTTCCCAGTCCACACGACAACGCTGAAAATGGAGTTTCTGAAAATCTTCACCATGGAAGGAGTTATGCAAAAAAAAGTCCGTTTTCAGTGACCTAAAACGCCGTTTTCGTGTGGACGAAAGATCAAAACGCATAGAAAAAGCTACGTTTTTAAAAATACCCGTGTTCGTGTGGACAGGGCCATAGTCTCTAAAAAAGATAGCCAGCTTTAGCCTGGAGCATGTTGACATGATAACATTTTTGGATTGCAATGCAAAGTTCCTAAAGAAAGGGAGTGAATGAGTTTGTATGTGGTGTTTGCATCAGAGATGCACTTATTTTTCTTTATTATTTAATTTGTTATTTTAATTTATTAATGAATTTAATTTATTATTATTCATTTATTGTAAGCACTTATTTGCTCTGTTATTTAATGTTATATTTCTGAATAAAGACATGGAAAGTTTTTTTTTTTTTTTTTAAACCCAATTCATCGATTAATCAAAAATGAAAATTAAAATAATCATTAGTTGCAGCCCTAAAAATACTGTAACAAGATTTTTTTTTTTTTTTCCTCAAAACTATACACGATGCAATTTTACCTGGAATTTCGCCGCCTACTGAATTTTTTTTAAGCAGAGAAAAAGACCAAAATAATAACAAAATGTCTAATTTATGAAGACGTCCTGTTGCTGCTCACAGCAAAATGCAAACGCCGACACTGGGTACCATCCAACTTTGGGTAGAAAAAAAACAACAACAACAAAAAAAACCAAGAAGAGCTGAAACTTTTTTTGCATGAACACCATTTGATTTAGGAGGTCTATCCAATCACAACACAAGTTTAAACTTTTACTCAAATATGATTTATTATTATAGTGGTACCCTCAGCACTCGTCATTAATTCATTCCAGAAGGATCGCCATAAGGAATAATGCAAATTGACTTAATTTCTTAATAAAAAATCTTCTAAAAATCCATTGTACAAGGCATTATATGCAGTAAGAGTCATATTGTATACTTAAACTATACACACAAACAAATTACATGAAACAAATTGAAACTTAGAACAGATGGGAATAGCACTCGTATGTCATTATTTCTTTTTTATTTTCGGTGGGCTGTTATCACTAACCTTCTTAGGGCCCATGGTGACTTATTTGCACTAGGAATACATTTAAAACAAAAGAAAAACCACTAGACAGCAGATTTTATTAGAATTATTTTACCTGCACTGAGAGCTATTGTGAGACATGTACCCTTGTTTTGGCTAGAACGCTTTGGTGGTTGAGTGCTGAGGATTGACTGTAATTATTAATCATATTATGCTACTACTAATTATTAATTAACACCCCGTCCCAAACTTTAACATTTTATAAGGTTCTGTGGTTCCAAGGAGAAAAGGAAACAGAGGGCAAAGGAACTTGAAGACGAAAACATTGTTTTTTTACTCTTGTGCCAAGCGCGAAAATGCTGCCAGCTGAGATCGACATTATACTTCAATTAATTACTGTTGTCCGAATAAATCCCACAAAAAAAAAAAAAAAAAAAAAAAAAAAAAGTGTCATGGCTGGTGTGTAATGGCCTTAACTTGTGTGAGTGCAAAAAATGGTTACCTTTGCACTGGTGATGGTACCATATGGTGCAAACTCTTTCCTCAGTTTGTCATCATCGATGCCGTCATCCAAATTCTTCACATAGAGATTCACCCCCTACAGTCAAACAAAACCTGTCCTCGTTAACCATCACCATGTAACACTGGCCTCACTCGCAAACAGATGTTTTAATCCATGAGGGATATTGGATTGAAATTCGTATCCTGATCTTGGATTTCTTCCCAAGTTTCGATTCAGGCACCTGCATGATTACCTGGTAACGATTTAAGCGTTCTTGTTTAATTTGTTCGAACTTTCGTTTAAGTTCGGACTGCCTCTCCAGTCTCTTCTGTGCCCGGCCCACATAAAGAATCCTCCCATTCAGCTCCTTTCCGTTCATCTCTGCTACTGCCTGCAAACAAGAACTCATACTCTAGAAAACAAAGACTCTCTGAGATGATGCTCTGTAATTTACATGTACAATAGCAATGGTTCTCCTCTTACTTTCTGAGCATCCTCATGGTGCTCAAAGTTTACAAATCCAAAGCCACGAGATCTCCCCTTTTCGTCAGTCATCACACGAACACTGAGGGTCTTTCCTGTGAACCACAGAACATGCATTCATGCTTAAAGGAAAAATGTTCTCCTTCCAAGGCCCAAAGCCCCAAAAACACACTCCAATAATGCACAGCCAATAATGCCTTACTAGGCTGGATGGCACCACTGGGGCTCAAACTCCGTTCACTGCGATGGTGGGCTAGCAAACTGTCACTACACCACCCAAGCACCTTTACGTCGTCACTGATACCCCATGTCCACATGGGTTTACTCCAGGTGCTCCGATTTCCTCCCACAGACCAGTTATGCAAGTTGGGTGAATACCAAATTGCATGCGACTGAGTTTGATACTGAATTTGTACCGATGAAATCTGTATCAATATAACCTTGTAACTGTCATAAATCAGGTTGGTTTGAGTCAATAAGAATTATCGATTACCATTTTGGATTAGTGACCCTATAAGCCTAAGCTGGTGAGACGTTTGGGTTACAAAACATTTTGTAAAAAAAAATTCTACCAAGTCATTTTTCTACAGTAATGACTTGGTAAAGATGATACATTAATCATAAAAATGAGCAAAAATAAGTAGAGATCATTCCTGTCATATCATTTAAAAAGTTAAGCATTTTCTCACCATATTCAGAGAAGATGCTGCGCAGTTTCTCGTTGTCAAAATCCTCTCCAAAGTTCTTTATGTAAACGTTGGTAAACTCCATAGCCTTGGCCCCAAACTCTGCTTCTCGCTCTTTACGAGACTTAAAATGCCCAACAAAACTGTTCATTGAAACCCAAAAACAAGAAATGAGCATGAGCAAGGTTCATATACGCATGCAAACATACATGTATACCGCCAGTCAATGGGATTTGCTTAAACACATTGTTACAACCGTTAACACAAAAATAAATGCAAACATAGAAAGTACAAAAGCATACTAGACGTCATGGGCCTGTGTGCATTATCTGGGTAATCACCTAACCCTATGATCTGCTCACTTCTCTGACATACTTTTATGAAGAGACCGAAAGTCTGAGACCGCTAGGTAAAATGCTTCCATTTTGCATCCCCCCCATGTGCACTGACCTAAAGGTAGACAGCTGACATTTTTCCCCCAGAAGAGAAACTGAGCCTGGACTGCTTTCCATCACTTTACCTGCCTCTTTTCTAAGCAAAAAAAATAATAAATTGACAGATAGCTCACTAACATTTAACACTACTCGTACTGGCTCAAGGTTTCACCAGATTTCCAGAAGATAAAGAAATCAGCCAACTGCTAACGAATAAGCTGATTAGATAAGTCCGTATTTTAAGCACAAATGTTTCCAAATGAGGGAATTACTGACGAGTCAATTTCCCAAACAGAAACAATAAGCACTAATACATTATGAAACACAAGACACTTTTGCTATACTGTCTGGAAAAAAAATGCACTCAGCTCGTCTTAAACATGGCAAATTAATACAAGTTTCTTCCATATATTTAAAATTTATTTAAAACATCTGTGATGAACGGTGTATAGTAATGATGGGCACAATACCCAGTCAAACACCTCATGTAAAACTCAATACAGTAGTAAATGCTCTCAACTTAAATATTTTCACTTCCTTCTATCTTAGGTATATAGTTTCCAAAACTGCCTCAGTTTTTGTGCATTGATTCAGCAAGGTGCTGAAAACATTCCTCAGAGATTTTGGTCCATATTGACATGACAGCATCACGTAGTTGCTGCAGATTTGTCGGCTGCACACCTACAATGCAAATCCCCCATTCTACCATAACCCAAAGGTCTGGTGGGGTGACTGGACTGAGGTCTGGTGACTGTGGAGACCATTTGAGTACAGTGAACTCACATGTTCAAGAAACCAGTTTGAGTTGATTTGAGTTTGTCACCTGGCACTGTGGTAGTAAAAGGTTGGGCATGGTCAGCAACAATGCTGGGGTAGGTTGGGGCATTTAAACTATGCTGGTAATAAGGGGCCCAAAGAGTGCCAAGAAATTATCCCCCACACCATTACACCACCATCAGCCTGAAGTGTTGATTCAAGGCAGGATGGAGTCATGCATTCGTGTTGTGACCCTACCATCTGAATGACCAGGATAGTTTTTCCAAAGACCAACATCTTTCCAATCTACCATTGTCCAATTTTGGTGAACTTGAGCAAGTTGTAGCCTCAGCTGACAGAAGCACGTCTATATGACTAAATGCATCGATGCCATGTGATTCACTGATTAGATATTTGCGTTAACCAGGAGCTGAACAAACGTACCTAATACCGTGGCTGTGTGTTTGATCAAGAGAACAGGGCTAACTTCTTAAACAGGAACTTAAATTTGAATAAAACTGGGAACATTCCTAGGTTTAAGCCACAGGCGTTGCAATCTTCAACAACAGCTAGATAGTAGCTAGTTAATATCAGCATAATTACTTCAAATGAGGCATTCTGATTACACAAAATGTTTCTCCATTCTCACTACATGAACCTTGTTTAATGACACCCTAATTCAAAAAGTATGAATTATTACAAAAACAGGTAAATGGGTGTAGACTAAGGTAGTGTAGATAGGTTAGACTTGGTTTTGCACAATGTGATGGTTTCTGATTTTAAAGTGTCCTACAGGTTTAATAAAATTAGTACAATTCTTGGTGTGAAAGCTGATATTATTAAAATAAATGAAATAAGCACAGATATTTAACTTAAAATTATTTCATTTTCTTTAATGTGACACTAGTGCGTGGGGTTTTTTTGTGCTTCAGTTTTATTTCACCATTACTTCTACCACCTTTGTAGTCTATGGTTAGTATACAATTTTTTCCCGTTTTTATTTCATTCAATAGAAAAGACTGCACTTGATACACTACACAAAAATAAACTATCTACACAAATACAAACTTTGAACACAACTTGTAAAGATTATGTATATTTGCAGCTTGGTAAAGAATGATGGGGGCAAAAGTCTGAGACCACTAGTGAAAATGCTTCTATTTATCATTTTTCTCAAATTTAATACAATGTTTTGCAGTACAAATATGATGACCCAAAACACACCTCAAGGCTTTGCAACAACAAAGACCAACGACGATCAAAGAGTACAGACGTCCTTCAAGTTACCTGACCTAAGCCCATTCAAATGATGGGGGGGGGGCACTTGAAGACAAAAACGTATTTAATACCATGCATTAGTTACATCATATGGAACATTGTAATTGCACAGTCCATGCCAACTGCTCACTACAGCAAAAAGGGGAACAACAAAGCATAACATTCCAATGTGTACATTTTTAACTGTCAAAGATTTAACTTTTGATTTATAATGAAAAATAGTGTTAAATTTGAGTAATATTCAAAAACAGAAAAATTTTCACTAGTGGTCTCAGACTTTTGGCCCCTACATATGCAAAAACTGGTACATCAGAGCCACTATCATGTAGAGAGTAAAATGGACAAGCTTCTTCAAACGAAGCATGCTAACATGCCAGGGTGTCGAGGTCTTGATTACAAACAAACGGACAAAGCACTAGATGTTAATGTTATGTGGCTTCTGTGCTGAGGGACTTTATTCAGTACAGTGGAAAATAAATAAGGATAAATTAACATGCATTACAATGGACAATTGCAAACAGTGCACCAGGCAGCAGATCAGATCAGGGGCCGGATTCACAAAAGATTCTTGAGAAAGAAAATCTTGTGTTTTTTCTTAACTCCATTCTTAGGAAGAAAGTTAAGAAAATTTGTTATTCTTCAAATAACTTCTTAAGAATTCTTACTTTTTTCTTACCTCTCTTCTTAAGATCAATTCTAAGAATGAACACATTTTGTTCTTAAATGTTTTCTTAACCTTAAGATAACCTCACACTTGTCTGAAATAAGGCTTACATTTCAATTTAAATGCTTAAAAGCATTTCGGGTGAAGGTCAGCCTTAAACGACAAAAGTCTACATAAGGAAAGTTTGTGGTAAAGCTGGCCATTTCTTCCACAATCACCTTTGTTTCTTGTTTGCTAAAGGTTTTTGAATGCTAGGTTTGAATTGCCTCCATTTTGGCATCCTCAGAGAGGATTAAACTAACAATGGAAATAACAGTCAACACAAACTCCATGTGTCTTGCGCAGTATATTGTAAGCTGTAAAATGCAACGTAGTCTACATCAGAAAACAAACAGTTTAAGAAAATCTTAAGAAAATAATTATGATTTTCTTAAGAAAACATTTTAGAACTTCTTCATTTCCCCCCCCCAAGAATTGCATTTAAGAACATTATGAACTTCAGAGTTTGTCTTAAGAAAGCTTTCTTGAATCCGGCCCCGGATTTGTTAAACTAATTTCCTGACAGAAAAACAATTTAAGCTGTCAAACAACTCATTGCCTTATAATCCGGATCTACTTTCAAAGACAAATCAGTGCTTTTCTCACACTAATGACACGGGGAGTCCATTCTGACACCTGATTGATGGAAGATATGTTACTGATTTAACCAGAACTATTAAGTTCAATAACTATGACTATCATTGAAAATAATTGAGACATTAGAAGCTATCCCAGATGGTAATTGGGTATTGGTTACAGGGCATGTGTTCAATCAGTGATAAAAACTGACTAACTCTTATTCTCTAGAATGCATGGATGAGGTCAGAGGATTGGATACATACACTTTGCGATCGTTCAAGAGCATGCCGTTCATGGTCTCAATGGCTCGGTTAGCTGCCTCTTGTGTCTCGAAGTGCACAAACCCATAACCTTTTGAGCCATTTTCATCACATACAACCTACAAAAGAAACGTTTTAATGCCATATCACACACACAGTTACTTCTTCAACACCATTATGGGCACCAAAACTGGCATGAAACAAAAATAGCTTGTTTGATGCTAACCTTACATGACAGAATATTTCCAAAGGCAGAGAAGGTGTCATAGAGCGCCTTGTTATCGATAGACTCATCCATGTTTTTGATGAAGATGTTTCCCACGCCAGACCTCCTCAGACAAGGGTCTCGCTGAGACCACATGATCCTGATCGGACGTCCCTTTATCACTTCATAGTTCATCGTATCCAGTGCGCATTCCGCTACAACAAAAACGAACAAGACTGCTGTCATTTACAGCACTCGCCATTAAATTCAACCCAAATAATAAGCAGACAGTAGCTAACTAGGGATGGACATCTACAGTACTGTGCAAAAGTCTTGAGCAATGCTATAATGACCATGTAACTATTTTCCAGTCCATTAAAACACAAAAAGAAAATACAGGAGATTTGTATGCAGTATTAAAAAAAACTGAAAAAACAGCAATAGCTACTATAGGCTACGATGGCAAGTGTGTCCTTCCCTTACACTTGAGCAATAACAGCAGCTAGAAACTTCATCAGGATGGCAAGTTGACTCTTCTAAAGTCCGAAGAAGCTTCATCAAGAATAGTCTTTTTGGAAGAGTAGCAGCCAAGAAACCTCTTCTTTGGAAGGGGAACAGGGTAAAAATGCAAAGATATGATAAAGCTCACAAGGATTGGAATGAAGATCATTGGAAGAGAGTATTAAGGAGTGACGAATCCAAGTTGGAAACTTGTGTGTCCAAACTTCAACAATATCGTATATTAACGTTAAACTATTGCAAAAACAACAATGGTGGGCCAAGACTTTTGCACAGTACTGTAAATCAAAATAACGAAACACTTCAAGCAATAAAAAGTGTCACTAGCACTGAAGACCAATCTTAATTTACTTTGAATTGGCTACATCATGTACCACAAAAGCCGTAGAAACAATGATCAGTTTAAACAATTTTTAACTCAGGTTTTGCTTGTCAAACTTTTACACTTTAAATGCAATGAGAACAGATTATTCAATTACGAAAATCAGCCATAGCTAGCACCCTAGACAACAATGACAGAAAGTCAGTAGCTAATACTTGGGTTTTAACACTTTCTGTTTATTAATCTTTCCTAATAAAAAAAATTAGCCAATCATGCACTTGTAGTCTGCTCCCATGTTAGTCATCGTAACTTTGTGAGCTGCATTGAAAGTCATTCCGAATTGCACATTACAGGCCCATAATTCCAAGTACTTTCTCATCTTTGCAAATTACCTTAGCTAACCAATCCATCAAAGTGGAAGGTGTAGGTAGAGGCAAGGAGCAATTCCCATTTGGTTTGGTTTGATTTGAAGTTTTAATGCCATGTTTATACAAAGGTTACATTCATGGCAGGATGGGTTAGTAGGTCATCTTATTCAGGGGATTTCCTTTGGCGTTGGGCTTTAGATATGTGGCTTCAGTCCCATGGCTGCGATGAGCTTAAGTACTGCCTTGAATTCCCATTTGGCATTGATAATAATGGGTTAGCTGTTCAGATGAAAGGGTCCCCTAACCCCAAAAGTTACTGCAGTAATTCGCATAGTCAGGTTCGACTGTACATTATGCACAAAATCTCTCACCATCGGCTGGCTGCTGGAAGTTGATATAGGCATATCCAAGAGACCTCCGGGTGATGATGTCCCGGCACACACGGATGGACATGATTGGCCCGGCAGGCGAGAACTTCTGATAGAGCATGGCCTCAGTGACGTCAGGGTGCAAGTCCCCCACGTACAGAGAAGCCAAAGGGTACACCGGCCCACTGCTGTTCATCCTTCAAGCTCTAACACAAATAACACTGATTAAAAATAGTACTTCAATGTTTATCTACTTTCCATCCACTTCATCTGTAGTAGTGCTGGGCGGTATACCGGTTCAACTGGTACACTGGTGTCAATTTCCCATACGGTATTCATTTTTCATATACAGTGGGGCAAAAAAGTATTTAGTCAGCCGCTGATTGTGCAAGTTCTCCTACTTATGAAAATTACAGACCCCTCTCATCTTTCTAGGTACACTTCAACTATGAGAGACAAACTGAGAAAAAAAATCCAGGAAATCACATTGTAGGATTTTTTAAGAATTTAATAGTAAATCATGGTGGAAAATAAGTATTTGGTCAATAACAAAAGTTCAACTCAATTCTCAATAAAACATGACCTTTGTTGGCAATGACAGTGGTCAAACGTCTTCACCAGGTTTGCACACACTGTAGCTGGTATTTTGGCCCATTCCTCCATGCAGATCTCCTCTAGAGCAGTGATGTTTTGGGGCTGTCACTGGGCAACACAGACTTTCAACTTCCTCCCTGACTAAATACTTTTTTGCCCCACTGTACCTCCACACACAGTAGAAACACAGCTTCAACAAATAGGCAACAAATTACATAACATTTTTCGCCACTAGAAGCGCTGCTGAGCATGGAGAAGAACGATCTCACCAAACAGCATGCTGGGTAAAGCTTTCTAGTTAGCCAGGTAGCATAATGTACACCACAGCCTAGAGATAGTCCGTTAACAGCTGGGAAAGATTCCGTCAGATTAAAGAACAGAACACAGAACCGGATCAAACACACATGAAGAGCACAGTGCTTTTACTAACTTTAATTCCCAATTCAGTTCATATGTGTAAAGTTTCAGGCACTCAAGAGTTTGTTTAACAGACGTTTAAGGGTTTGTTTGCTGACATGATGAGAAGGAAGCGTTCTAGATTTTGGATGCGTTCTGAGTGCTACTTAGGTAGTCAACTAGATAGTCTCTCCAAATACTGCATTACTGACGATAGACTAGGGACACTAATAAGGAGTTAGTGATCCATTTTGAACACAACCATGTCTCCTTCATTGGAAGCTTTTACAACATGCTGCTTGGATTACATACATAGCGAAAATAAACAGTGAAGGAAGAACTCCGAAAGTGATCAGAATAACGAACTTAATAAGATGTTTAAAACAGCATCACCCCACTAAATATGGAGAGTTTGACAAAGTAAACAAAGTCAAAGAGGCTGAGGCTAAAGCTAGCGAGAGCCAGGCACAAACCAGCAGCCCCTGCTGTCTTTTAAGTCAAGCATTTGGTAAATCTAGATTATGTATTGTTTACTCCTGACAGTTGAGTAAGTTACAAAGCTATAGAAAAGCCCATTGTCCCAGCCAAAAAAACATGATAATACTTAGCTCTAGTGGAGGGAAACCTTAATGATTCAGCATAAGACATTTTTGTTGGGTGAGTTGGGAGTGGAAGAACTTGAGTGACCCCAACTCCACCCAACACCTTTGGGATGAACTAGAACAGAGCCTGGCCCTCTCGTCCAACACCAGTGTGTGCCCTCACAAATGCTCTTCTGGATGAATGGGCAAGAATTTGCTACAGACACAGTCCAAGATCTTGTAGAAAGTCTTCCCACAAAAGTGAAAGTTGTTATTGCTGCATGGATTTAGAATGAAACGTCATTAAAGCAGGGTGGCTCAGTGGGGAACACCGTTGCCACAGAGCAAGAAGGTCTTGGGTTTGATCGCAGGTGGAGCGACCTGGGTCCATTGTGTGTGGAGTCTGCATGGGTTTACTACGGGTGCTCTGGTTTCCACCCACTGTCCAAAGATGTGTGTTAGGTTAACTTGAGTTTCAAAAGTGCCTTTAGCATGCGAATGTGTATGAAAGTGTGCCTTACAAGTGATTGGCATCCTGTCTAGGCTCGTTCCTGCCATGCACCCCGTGTCACCAGCTAGACATCGACTTTCCCACGACCCTGACCAAGCATTAAGTGCATAAGAAAATGAATGAATGTCACAAATGCTCCTGTGGGTGTAATATGTCCTTGTCCCAATACTTTTGTCCATAGAGTGTATGTGGTAAGACTTTAGCCAGCGTTTGAGACTGTTGGTTCGAAAAACAGTCTTGACAATGACTTGTAGTAACAAAAAGCGTACAAAACCACTAAAAAAAACTATACAATACTTCTACTGTTCACGACTTTCCACGTTTAATTCTATAGGGGTATATACTGACAGCATAAACAGTGAAACAGAGACAAGTACAAACTAACTATCTTTGTTCTCTACAAGAGGAGCAAAAGTTTCAATCTAATACAAAACGCCATACTAAAAATACTACAATTAAACTGTACGGAACACTAGTGACCATATGATAATTCTGGTATCAGCAGGTAACACTTACTGGGTCGGCTAGATGAAACGACGTCGCCTACATTGCCGTCAACGTAAATCTCCGTTAGCGTCAAGTGGTAAGCATTAAACGAATTAATGTGGCGTGTTTGCATTTGAATATTTAAATAACAATACTTCACAACAAACTATGGCTGACGGCTCAGCATACGACCATTGTTTCCACTAGCTAATTTAATTCTAATAAAATGTACGCTTTAGATGAATGCGTTACTGGTTCGTTTGTTTGAACGTTTAAAAACTCACCTTTCCCACAGATGGTACTGAACGCCCCTCTCTTCAGAAGAATGACAGCGAATCTGTATTCAACGTTTAGGGATTATTTAGAAACACCTGCCATATCAATCCGCGCGTATCGCACTGCTAATTGAAACGAGTGGCCTCGGTAACACGCCAACCTAATTGGGAATGTTTATCCGCGACGTTAAATAGTTTCATTAACGAACACAAAATATAACAGTTAACAACGGTTAAAAATGAATTAAATTCGCGTTTTAACACTTAATACCCAATTTCTAAAATACTTTTTAAAAAGCAACCACTCGTTACTTACCGCATAGTTGTAGAGCTATCAAACTAGGCAACTGCAGTGAAGACGCCAGGTAACCGCTGATATCCAACGGATACCATGATTTACATAAAGTGCACTACGTAGTCTGTAAGGTTCATTAGTTCGTACCCTTTGAGGGTCGTTTATAGAGGGAGCTAGGGGTTATTTGGGCTTCACCCACACAATTGTGCTTCTGACTACACACCGAATTGAAACGACTTTAAAGCCACTTGAAATGTTCATCCGCGACGCTAAATAGTCTCCTACTACAACACAGGTTCAGTATGTAGGTACAGTTGTTATTAGTAAATGTAAACATTTTAGCCAGCGTGGTTATTAAAAAAATAAAGTAGCCTTTATAGTTGGTAACACTCAACACATACCTGTAAAGTAAAAGTTTTAGCGATATCATAAAACAGGAGGAAAAACCACACGTTGAAGGCCGAAACTCAAACGAACACCTTCCTACACATGAGGTGCACTATATAGGTGGGAGAGGTTACATACCAAAGATAGTCGACTAACAGAGGGAGTTGTTAACGACTGTGGCAGTTGAAATGCACATTTTAATACCATTTGTATACGAAATCACGTTTAAGGGCAAGATACCTGACCACTTTATCTCGATAGATATATTTTAAGCGTGTTGTTTATTTACACTATCAGCATCAGTGGCCATTTCAGCGACACACACAAGGTTACATCCATACATCAAGACTAGTCATAAAGGTCAATGGCAATTTAGCATAATCAATTAACACACATGTCTTTGGAAGGAAACCGGTGTATCCAGAGTAAACCCACATGGACAGGGGGAGAACATGCAGACTCCACCCTGGGATTGAACCCAGGACCTTCTTGCTGTGAGGCAGCAGTTCTACCCAGCAAGCCACTGTACCACCCTTTTAGTAATTAACATTTAACCCAATGTGTGACGACAAATACATTTAAATAAAACATGATAATACAGCTAAACACATATGCAATTTTAGAAGTACACTAATTGCATGAGGCAAACTACAGCCATTGAGTTAACATGGGAAAAATATCAAATTACCTATTGACTACAAAGTGCACTATATGTGTTTACAGAACCATGTGATGAAATGTGAGGGGGTAAATCGATATGATTTGCTTTGTGTGCCAAGAGCACATTATGTAATCAGATATTTTTATTGTAAAGCACATTTAACTGCAAAGTATATAAAAGGTGTCATATAAATGAAGGTTGTTATTATTACGTAATAATAATAGTGTAAATATCACATGCTGTAAATATGCCTATGGTGGCAGTCATATACGTATAAATTACAGCAGGGGTATCACCACACCCACTTTATTGGGGAAACTGTATAAAAAAAGTCAACAGCTCTGCAGACAAGGTAGTGATAGCTCATACATTGAGGCAAAAAAAGTATTTAGTCAGCCACTGATTGTGCAAGTTCTCCTACTTAGAAAGATGAGAGAGGTCTGTAATTTTCATCATAGGTACACTTCAACTATGAGAGACAAAATGAGAAAAAAGCATCCAGAAAATCTACAATTTTCTTCCTGGTGTCCTTCGACAGCTTTGGTCTTGAGTTTGGAGTCTGACTGTTTGAGGCTGTGGACAAGTGTCTTTTATACACATAATGAGGTCCAACAGGTTCCATTAATACAGGTAACGAGTGGAGGACAGGAGAGCTTCCTAAAGAAAAAGTTACAGGTCTGTGAGAGCCAAAAATCTTGCTTGTTTGTGGGTGACCAAATACTTATTTTCCACCATGATTTACAATTAAATTATTTAAAAATCCTAACTGTATAACCTATCAATAGTACATATTAGACCAGTAAAGTGAAGTCATTCATAAAACTAATAAAGGCATCAGCTACATTCACATAAACAAAATTGAAATTAATCAAAATTCTTTAGTGTTAATTTGTTCTTCATTTCTCATCCCTCTTGCCTACTTTACTGTTTAACAGGCTTGTTTTTATGCACAGTTGTGCCCGTTGTACAGTAGATGCATTTTTCGCTAAAATTTGTATTCCTTTAAAAGAAAAACACATAAAATGGCTATATTTACGGACCATTTAATATTGTCAGATGTAATAATAATGTAAACATTACAACTGTGTGATTCTTTTAACGCTTTCAGTGAAAAACTAATAATCTTAGAAGTGCACTAATTGTCCTAATTGGGAAGACTGCACGCAGACATGACGTAGAGATTAGCCAAAGGGTGTTCTATTTGCTAGTGTTCCCAGTAGAGGGAACTGTTTCAGACCATACAGTGTTTGTTTATAGGGGGTAGAATTTGGAAAGTGGAAATAATTGTATTACAATTGACTCTTTATCCGAATCCATACTGGTTATTTGTAGAAAGTCCTGAAAGCATACTACTGTAGCTACATTAAAGTAGCTACTCAAATGATCATTTTAGAAGTACACTAATCGTCCATAAGACACAAAGGCAGCAATGCAAGATCGGATTTAGAAGCCATACTTTATATTCAGATAAATCACACGTTTTATAATGTTGGTAGTACGTGTACATTGTGTTTATATTCGCAGCAATGCTGCTACACCTGATGCCCTCATATCAACACGACAGGTTACCATGTCTGTGTCACTGCTTTGCTGAGAATGGGCAACCATTTAAACAGTATATGGTTACTGATATTTACTTTTTATAGATGGACAGGCTAAATGTGGTCTGCAAATATGCAGCTAAACTACAGCGACAAACTGCAGATATTACAATCTATGCTAAGCGTATTTTGAACCACTGTAGTGCCCATAAATTCCGCTAGGTGTACTACTATGTCCATTTCAGAAACATTGCACAACACGGCATTGCGACAAGGCTGAATACGGCCCCCTACTGGTAGCATAGTGCACTACACAAGCTGAAGAGGACATTATTTCACATTATATGTACTGCTCTTACAGAGGGACAAGGAAGCCATTTGGATTCAGACTTCTACGCGGAATAACGTTAAACACCACGGCATGTTAAAAGGTTGAACATAATCATTTTAAAACTTCCCTTTGTTCGTTTATTCACAGTTTCCTAAAATACATGAACGGGGCGTCATCCAGTAAAATGTTGCTATGCCTCACTAAAATTGTGGCGGTAAAAAGTCGATTATATTCAAGATCGCTGAACGGAACTACAGGATACGCCATGCTAATTCACCACAGGCACGGCATTTCCCATAATGCCCCAGCCTCTTTCTAAAAGCTTGAGCAGCTAATACTTCCAGTCGGAGCCAGTTTTTGATTTATTTGCAAGGATATCCACAAATATGTGAAGTAAGCTAATGATAGCTCAAAGTTATTTGTTTTAGCTAGCCATTTGTAACTGTATAACCTACCAAAAGTACATATTAGACCACTAAAGCAAAGGCGTCAGTTACATTAGCATAATAAATATTAATGCAGACATTTGTTCTTCATTTCTCATCCATTACATTAGTGTTAAATCACTTAATGTGTTTAGTATTTAGCAAGCTTGTTTTTTTATGCATATACATTTGTGCCCTACCACTGATTGGCAAGCAGCTAAATTCTGTGTGACCCAGCATGAACACAATGTATGATCTTTGATTTTACTCGAGTTAGTTTAGGATATATTCTCAACATTGTAGACTATTAAGTCCTAACTTGCTCATTCTTATTAGCTTACTTTTACTGCACACTTATGTGCAGCAGTGCTTGTGAAATACAACTGTACTCACACATTAAAACAAATCCATAGCTGAACTAACTAATGGTGCATTTCTTATTTGGAAAAACGCCTGGTTATATCCAATTGCATTTACACAATTTAGCAGACATTCTTACCCAGAGCAACTTACAACTTCCCTTACAAGCAACTGTAGATCAAGGACCCAACAATGACAGCATGGCAGAGGCAGGATTTGAACCCTGGGTGTTCTTGTCCATAGTCTAGTCCTTTAACCACTAGGCTACCACAGTCCATAAAGCAATGCATGTAGGAGGCAATGCATTTCTCTGCGTAGTGCTGCGTGTGTGAGGAGTGCATCGTTAAAAATAAATACACACTTCCATTCGTATTTAATTTTCAGACATTTACTTTATGAAATGGCCAGGTTGACCATGTGTCTGAACAGGACTTTCAGTGAATAATCGCAGCACTGAAGCCAGGAATTCCAAGCTGAGAGGCAGAGCATCACAGGTCCCCAAAAAATAATACAAAACTCAAGAAATTACAGTGTTTGGTGAAAATAAACTGCCAGTTTAATAACCATACAATAAAACCTGCAAATACCATGACGAATTACACTAAAAAAAAAATCGTAACAAAAAAATAAGGATGAAAATGCACAACCAGCTAAAGGTGGAAATAATGAAAAATGGGAATCATTAGGAAGGACTATTAGAGTTTATAACCACCCCCGACTCCAAAACACACACGCACACTCACTCTCGGATGACTCGGGTCTCTCACACAGTCTCTCTCTGTCACACTCGCGCATACGACAAATATGGGTTCAGTACGACCACGTTAAATTCACTAACAACTGGACCTATTGATATCGGCGCATCACCCTGTGAGCCCACCCAAATCCCTGGGGCCTGCGTGAGAGGCGTCAGTGTGTGTCTTGATTCGGGTGCATCACGATGTTTGGTAGGGCACAGGGAGCTGGGTGCTAAATTTACACGGGTGGCGGATGGAAAGCAGGGTGAGGTGGGGGGAGGGGGAGGAAGCCATTTGTGTACTTTTTATGTTTAGTAAGATGGGGTGTGTGTGTGTGCGGGTGTTTGGAGATCAGTGTGGCTCCTCTAGTTCTCTCCCTCGACTGCATCCGCCTCGTCGCCCTGGTTTTCCGACGTCCACAGCTGCACAAATCAACATAAAGCATCGAGTTGTTAATGAGCCAGGTTATGACATACTGACATGATGCTGGAATGGAGGCGATCTTACGGTCAGATTGTCCCTTAGTAACTGCATGATCAACGTGCTGTCTTTGTAGGAGTCCTCATTTAAGGTGTCGAGCTCAGCGATGGCCTCATCGAAGGCCTGGGGCAGAATAAAATAAATAAATAAATCAGTCAGTAAGGCTTTTTAAACAAATTGGTACATTTCCAATAATGCCACAAATATGAGTGAATACTAGACTTCTGCATTAGTAATTACTAATGCACCATTTGCTTTTCATGAATTTGCTATTTTAATAATATAATTACTTATAATAATGACCACACACGAATAATGAGTACAGCTCGCTTGTCTATGTCTCTATAGACCATTAAATGATTCCACAAAACTGCTCAAACTGAACGCACCTACACTGACCAGCTCAGGAGTAAATGAGAAACAGGGCTTGGGGACTGGACTATGAACCAGAGGGTTCAGGGTTCAAATCCCACCTCTGCCAAGCTGCCACTGTTGGGTCCTTGACCAAGTCCCTTAACCCACAGTTGCTTGGATTGCAAGATTGTATCAATTGCTAAGTGGCATAAATGGAAATATACTCATTAACAACAACAATAATAAATAATAACGCACCCTGATAGAAATGTCGGATTGCTACAAAACTCGGCATGCAGTTACATAAATGACTGCACTTGTGTTCTGATTAAACACTGGGTCTTGCCACAAGAGGGCGTGCCTCCCCCACTGCCCTATAACAAGGCTCTCATTCCATTTTGGGTAGTATACCTCTTGGTACATGCACTCAAAGAATTTCCCAGTTGACTGAAGGCCTGCCATCTGTTCCATTCTGACCTAGCTGTGGGACCAGTGGTTCCATGGGGGCATGCACACATGGCGAATAGCCTCCGGACGGCCCAGACAGACCACCAGTAGAGAGGATCGGTTGATCCGCCAACAAGCATGAGCAGCTCCTACAGTTCCCACAATCCCAACACAGGTGCCACCTCCACTACAGAGCCCTCTCTTTGCCCAGACCATTTCCAGGCCTTTAGCAGAAGGAAATGGTGTTGCCATGGCGCCCATTACATGTCCTGCTATTGACAGCCAGCCACTGCTGCCTTTATCTGAAATGGTGTCATGAACAAGAAACCTGCTGCTATGGCCTGGTATCATCTTCAGAGATGAACCCATGTTCTGTTTGTTATCCAGCATCGGTCAGGTTTCAGCATGGAGGCCTCATGGCGAGTGCATCAATCCTGCCCTTGCTACGGAGCGACACACTGTCCCAACTGCTGAGTGAGATGATCCTGGGAGCCATCGCATACAACAGCTGATCATGTCTAGTAGTGACGAGGGACACTAACAGCTCAGCGATAGTGTAGCTGTCTACAACACAGGACTGAATGAACCCATCAATCACAAAGTTGTGTGACTTCAAATTCAAGTTGACAGCGCTCAAACTTGGTTCTAAAAAGGCCTTCTGGAACCAAATATGACTTGTAATTGTGACAGCATGTGTAGTACAAATATTTCTAGTTTATGTCCATTTCAACAGTATCCACTGACTTTTTGTGTAGGCACATCCTCACTGTACAAGGACTTATGGACTTAAGTACCAATATTAGTGCATCTGTACTAGTAAAGGTGCAATAAGCCAGTCGCGATGCAAGGTCTAACCGTCTTGGCGAGGTTGCAGGCCTTCTCAGGTGAATTCAGGATCTCGTAATAGAAGACCGAGAAGTTGAGAGCCAGACCGAGCCGGATGGGGTGTGTGGGCTGCATGTCTTTCTTGCTGATCTCAAATGCATCCTGGTAAGCCTTCTGAGAGTTATCAACCGTGGCTGCAAGGAGAAACAATCATTTCAGAATCATGGAAAATGATGGGTTTTATGGAACTGCACACTCAACACCTAGAAAATGTATGATCTTCAAAACCAGTGACTGAATCCAATTCCAGTACTTTACACGTCCTAATCCTAAAGGTGCTGAAAGCCATATATCATAGTGTGGCCAATGAAAAGGCCCTGCAAAAAGGAGAAATAAATCATCTGGTACTTACTGGCCTTAGTCTCTCCAGCCGCAACCTCAGACAGGTATCTATAATAATCGCCTTTCATTTTCAGGTAGAACACCTTGCTCTCAGCTTGAGAGGCATTGGGAATGAGATACTTTTCCAGGAGACCCTAAAGAGAGAGAATTATGTTTAGCACCACTATACAATGGTACCTCGGTTTCCGACCACCTCGGAACTCGTCGAATTTGGTTCTTGACGCTTTTTGAGTAGAAAAATTCAGTCTCAGTTCTCGGCGTTCTCTCGGTGAACTTGCTTAACCTTGTACAAGTCGAGCCGCGTGACTCGTTTCAGCCGAAGCTTGATTCATGATATGATTCACGATTCAGTTTCACAATAGTCCTTCCTCAGTGAAGTTTTTCTTTATATATAGATCCTGAAAAGGTCAGTGATGACAGCCAACCGAAAGGAAAACAGGAACTGAATCCTCCAGAACACAGGCTGCAGTTAGGATTAGCAGGCTATTTCACCAAGAGTAATTGTTTTACTTTCACTTTCCAGCCATTACTAATCATAGTTTAACACTATCATAAGCTTTGTGCTTGTGGCCAACTGTAGGTTAACGTCAGTGTTTTAAACATTAACTTATCATACATCTAACTTATGATGGATTTGTCAGAACAGGGAGCACCTGTACAATACAGCTCCATTAATGCTTATAATGCCTTATACAGTGTGGATTTTCAGGGGTCTCTAATGCATTCATTCAATTCACATTATTCCTTATAGGAAAAATTTGCTCAGTGCTTGTCGTTTTCAGTTCTCAACAAGCCTTCTGGAACAAATTATCAACGAGAACTGAGGTACCACTGTCATCATCATCATTCTTTTCCCCTCTTTTTACAGCTTTAGAACACATCAGTTAGGTAAAACTAATCAAGGCTGCTGTGACTCAAGGACAACCCAAGGCATTACCAGAACATCGTTGCAGATATCCTGCAGCTCAACCTCAATCTTCTCACGGTACTCGCGAGCCATCTGCTGTTTCTTCTCGTTACCCTCGGTCTTCTGCTCGATGCTGGAGATGACGCGCCAGGAGGACCGGCGTGCGCCAACCACGTTCTTGTAGGCCACAGAGAGCAGGTTGCGCTCTTCGTTGGACAGCTCGTCACCACCCTCGGTCACTGCCTTCATGGCGGTGGCCATGTCGTCGTAGCGCTCTGCCTGTTCAGCCAGCTTGGCTTTCTGCACCAAGTCGCTCCTGTCCATGGTCAGACTGCAGAAGAGAGACAAGAACAGAGAGAGTTAATCCATGACAGTAGGAAGAAAGGCCACTTCTAAATTATTCATTTTTAATAACAGAGAGAGCTCCACCTTTTGTACTTTATGATAGTTGAGTATGTTTGCTGTATTCAATTTAAAGCTCAAGTGTTGTTACATTCCCCTGCCTCTGATGCAGTCACTTTCTTACCCATGCATATAGTGTGAAAACATTTTCTCACCCTTTTCATGAATGCACTTCATGATAAGACAGCCTTAAGCTTATTAGGCTTGTTACATCATCCTTTCAGTATAGAGCATGTGCAAATCTGGTGATGCATAATGCCATCAGACTAGCAGAAAACTGAGATTACAAACAGATGTGGACCAATTCTTTGGTACCCATCCACGATAAAATGAACCACCCACAGTTTTCTCTGAAGTAAGTCGAAACTGACAACGGAAACTGGCAATCCATCGTCGTTTCTTCCATATTTAATAAACATCAGACATGAGGTGGGCGATTTATCAAACCAGTATATCGAGGCTTGTTCAACGTGAGATTCAGTAAATGCCTACTGCATTTTAACACAGTTAAAATGAGACTCTACTTGGCATTTCAATTCACTGGCTGCATTTCAAAAATATTTCTCGCCCTCGACCATATACCTGACAATTCAGAAGTGCATTGCACCTGTGCCTCACAAGTGGCCACATTCAGTACAAGAGGAGGGCCCTATGATTTCCACGATACGAAGAACACAAACGGAATCACACAACTGACAAATAAAATGGACATCAGATATAAAAGAGAAAAATTCACAGAATTTGAAAATCACGTGGGAATATTGTTGACGAGACTAGCTTCGGGTGTTCCAAAAGCATTGATAAAACATATACGGTCTTAACTAAAGATGCATCACTCGATCAGCCAGTGACCAGAATCAACCGGGTTTTAGATACGGTCACATTTAATTTGTGCAGTGCATAACGATGGCAATGGCACAAACACAGCCACACACAAACAGCACAGTGCTTACATTAAATTAAATTCAGAATTCGATTCATCTGTGTGCGGAGCTTTAAACACAGCTCAGCCACTCACGTGTTTGCTTATGAGACCAGTGATGATGCATGTTGATGACGGGAAAATGTTAGATTGTGTTTTTAGTGCTCCCTAGGCCTATATAGGGCAATACTAAATCTAGAACAGGGATCTACTTCGGACACAGCCATGCATGGCGAAAGTAAGCCATGGAAGAACATCTCAGCAAACATTCAGAACAACAAATTTAATAGGACATTTAAAACAGCATCGCCCCACTGAATATGCGACATTTGACGAAGCTAGCAAAGTCAAAGAGGTTAAAGCAACAGCTAGCGAGAGCACAGAGCCAGGCACAAGCCAGCTGCATCTGCTATCTGTTTTTTTTTTTTGGTAAGCAATAAAGAAGTTTCCATTAATAGAAAAGTTGAACAAAAATATTTCTGTAAGTTGCTATGTATAATTCTTAAACAGAAACAAAATTGAAATCAACCGATATGTTTAAAACTAATAATAAACTCGCAATCAACCAAGAAACTTGCAATCGGTGCATCACTGGTCATTTTTGATGTTGCTAGTTGTTATAGCAGCAACTTCATTAAATTCAAAAAGTGCCATTTTTTCATTTTGGCTATTGTTTAATAGCAGCTTTTTCCTTTCTCAAAAAAAAAAAAAAAAAAATTCAGCATGGAAATCGGAAATCCATAAAAACAGTCAAAAACTAAAGGGATTTCAAAGGCTCTACAAGGGGAGAACGAATAGCGTGTTTTCAATCAAAAGGCACTCAGCCTGAGCAGTAAATTCAAACATGTATAAAATAAGCATGCAACGTTTGAATGAAACAAACACTACGCAGCCAGACGAGACATTTACAAATAAGACCAGCCATCTATGGGCTAAATAGTTAGTTGGTAGTTGCTCAGAAGCCATTTTCACAGTTGTGAGGGTTCTTGGTTTTCAAGAGGACAAGTTACAGTTTACATTATCGCTGCATGGTTGCATCTGTTGTCTAGGTGACAGTCAGGTGTGTTTATAACTCTGTTATTGACAGGAACAAGTAGTGCATCGACTTCAATGTGACTGAAGACTTCTTTTATGGTCGGTGTAATGGTTAGGCACTGCCTCTCATGGCTGTAGGTGGTAAGTGCTTGACTTATGAGAAACACCCAACGTGGCATCTAGTATATACAACTTGGTCCCCTTGATTCTCAAGTCAGAATGTCATTCTGCTACCCATTGCAAGGTTGGCTTCATGCTGTTTCTTGGTGGCACGTGTCAACCACTCTGCCTGCCGTTTATTGTTTATATCAAAGGTCAATATAGGGTAGCATCTGTTGGTGGGATTTTACAGTTTGGAACTCATGTCCCTGTTGTCCTCTTTGATGCCTGGACTGCCTTTTCATTCTTAGGGGCTAAATATAGCACTATTAAAGGTGCTAATCAGTTAGTCAACACGCTAAAGTAATGCAGATTGATAGCAGTGTAACAAATGTGGTAGTTTTCTATGTAAATCCAAATTTCAATGTGCATATACAGTGTAAAATACATTGCCTGGCCAAAACAAAAGGTCACCACCTGGATTTAACCAAGCAAATAGTTAAGAGCCTCCCATCGGATAATTAGTGCATTGGTGATTATGGTTCCTCTGGAAACAAGTTCTTTAACCCTAACTGATGCAGTGAGTAGCTTCTCATTTGTTAAACCACCATGTCAAAAGACATCCTGTGTTCGTGGAAAAGATGCTCATCTGTTTCAGAAGGGTCAAATTGTCAAAGAGTGGTTCAGGGAGCATGAGCCATCATTTTCACACATGGAGTCAAGACCACAGAGTCCAGACCTGAACCCCATTGAGGATCTTTGGGATGTGCTGGAGAAGACTTTGCACAGTGGTTCAAGATCTTGGGGAAATTTAATGCAATTCTGGACAAAAATAAATCCTGTGACATTCCAGAAGCTTGTGGAAATGATGCCACAGTGAATGCAGCCATAATCAAAGCTAAAGGCAGCCCAACCAAATATTAGAGTGAGAGACCTTTCTTTGGCCAGGCAGTGTATATGGATATGTATGAAATTCTAAGCACTGAACCTTTTTTACAGTTTCAGCTTCCAGTTATAAACAGCTTTGTTGCTGTGGACATTTATGATCACTCTTAATCATCTTCAGTCAATATAGTATTGGAACAGCTCTTAAGATGGCATCAGGGATTCCCCTGACGGTAAGTGTTGAGGAAGTGGGCAAGGGCATGTTAAAAAGACTACTGAAAGAGAGGGTCTGTCTCTCGTATGGCTCTTCTTCCCTTTTATTGCTAGTTGGCAGAAATTTATGTTGCATTCCCAGCACCTACTGTACTGAAGTATGGATGGAAAACTGCAGGATTTCTAACTGTATATTGGCTTATTTATTTAAAAATAGCAAAAACACAGTCATGAACTTCAGACTTCCTACAAGGTAGTAAAATATTTCCCTGTCATTCTTGAGACCTACCTTTGTGACCAACTCCTCTCTGACTGCAATAGGCATTCCAGAGTAGCAGTATGTATTTTACTGATTCTATATAGTTAGTGTCATGCCTTTCAATCAGGTGTCGTGAGTGGTTTAATATGAGGTGCTCCATCCAAGTTGTGTTAAAATTATTTCTTGGCTTCAGTTACTAGCTCAAAATCTTGCTGTTCCTCACATACAGAAAATTCCCCCCCTTTCATGCAGATGTATATTGCATAAAATACTGCTACTAGAATCATCATACACGTGTGAACATATCCAAAATTTATATCGAGCATTTATGAAGTGCTTTAGAGGAGATTTCAAACTAGAGGGATACTGCAATATTATTTAAATGCCATATTGGCCAGGCCTAAACAGAGATTTTTTACTCATCCGAGTATTTAAAATAATAAAACAAATGGAAATTGGATGGTCAACATGACAGGAACTTATTCAAATTTTTTCGCAAAAGATTTAGAGACAATCCCCGCATACAACCGTTTTCTGCACCTGTCAACAGGAGGTCTGGCCCACTCTTCTTGAGCAACTGCTCCAGCTGTCTCAGCTTTGAAGGGTGCCTTCAACAGACTGCATGCATCAGCTCTGTCCATACATGTTCGATAGGATTCTGAGTCTGATCATATCTCATAGAAGTCCAACAAAGAACAGTTCAATGTTTTGTTATTAGCTGTTCTTTGTGCATCTAGATGTGTATTTGGATCATTGTCCTCTTGGACGTTGCACTCTAGAATGCCCTAACAGTACTGAAATTTGTTCTCTGCACAGATTCAAGGCAACCCATGCCAGATGCACCAAAAGTGGCATAAAAAGCAACCAAGCCTCCTCCACATTTCACAGAAGATATGGTGTTCTTTCTCTGAAAGCTTGATTTCTGTCTGTGAACATAGACAATGAATGACGACACAACACAAAGCTTCGGTTTTGTCTCATTTGCCCAACGGACATTCTATTTGGAGTTCAGCTTTTATCTCTTTAAACATTTTCCTCGGCTCTTTGTTTACCATTCCGACTATCCTTCTGTTCAACCTGGGATAACTTTTCCCTCTCTTGGCCATGTCCGGGGAGGTTGGCTACGGTCCCGTGGAACATAAATTTCTTAATATTTGCAACTGTAGTCACAGGAACATCAAGCATCTTGGACAAGTCCTAACACCTTTATCATGCTGGTCTACAATTTCCTTTTTGGTCTCCTCAGATGACTCTCTCTATTGCTTTCTCTGGTCAATGTTCAGTGTGGTGCGCAGGATGATACCAAACAGCAGAGCAACTACTTTTCTCCATTTAAATAGGCCGAATGAGACTGATTATAAAACTGAAGATGAAGAAAACTGAATAAAAGAAAAAAATTGTTTGAAATACCACTATAATCCAATTATTTACCTTTAATAGGGGCACCAGCAAATCTGTCCAGGCCATTTCAGAACATCTTTGTACAATAAGCAATGACTTGGAGCTTTAAACACTTTATTTGCTTTACTCTACCAAATGGCATGCAAGACCATTGCTTTTCATCCCTTTTCAGGAGGAATGAGACATTGTTTCAGTGAACTGCCAGGGTATCAACAAATCTGTCCACGCCTGTATTCAGTACACACAGTCAGGTTCGATCAGCAGGTGGGAACTGGCAGTGTCCTAGCTGATTGATTGGGTAGTTAAACCTTTAAGTAAATGGGATGGTTTGGATTATTCATTATTAATAAACAATTAGTAGAGAGGGGATAGAAAGAGACCTGTTGCCATTTACTAGAAGCTAATGTTATAGTGTTTTAAATATCGTTTTGATATTGGATGCAAAACATACTTAACTCATGTTCAATGCAGGACGTCTTTACACTAGAACTATTTATTTCTAAAAATCCTGTTTTAATCCATCTTTTTGCTCATGTACAGTTTACTTAATTCATTTTCAAAATGGAAACTTTATAAGAGTTTTTAACCAAAAAAAATGCTTATGTTTTATTCCGTTAAATGTCACTGTAACTGAGGATAATTGTGAAACAGCATATACCGTGATATTTTCTGAGACAACTAACAGCATTGAAACATAAAATTCTGGTTCGCTTTGAGAGCCCTACACTTTAACCAGTCAATTGAAAATAATGGTGGAAAATAAGTATTTGGTCACCCACAAACAAGCAAGATGTTTGGCTCTCTCAGACCTGTAACATCATCTTTATGAAACTCTTCTGTCCTCCACTCAGTACCTGTATTAATGGCACCCTTTTGACCTCGTTGTCTGTATAAAAGACACCTGTCCACAGCCTCAAACAGTCAGACTCCAAACTCAACCATGGCCAAGACCAAAGAGCTGTCAAAGAACACCAGGAAGAAATTTGTAGACCGGCACCAGGCTGGGAAGAGTGAATCTACAATAGGCAAGCAGGTTGGTGTGAATAAATCAACTGTGAGAGCAATTGGAAGAAAATGGAAGCCATACAAGACCACTGATAATCTCCCTCGATCTCAGGCTTCACGCAAGATCTCATCCCGTGGGGTCAAAATGATCATGAGAACGGTGAGCAAAAATCCCAGAACTACATGGAGGGACCTGATGAAGGACCTGCAGAGAGCTGGGACCAACGTAACAAGGCTACCATCAGTAACACACTACGCCAAGAGAGACTCAGATCCTGCAATGCCAGGCGTGTCCCCCTGCTTAAGCCAGTACATGTCCAGACCCGTCTGACATTTGCCAGAGAGCATATGGATGATCCAGAAGAGGATTGGGAGAATATCATGTGGTCAGATGAAACCAAAATGGAACTTTTTGGTAAAAACTCAACTGGATGCCGAGTCGAATCCTAAGAACACATACCTACTGTGAAGCATGGGGGTGGAAACATCATGCTTTGGGTCCGTTTTTGTGCAAAGGGGACAGGACGACTGATCCGTGTTAAGGGAAGAATGAACGAGGCCATGTATCGTGAGATTTTAAGCCAAAACCTCCTTCCAACAGTGAGAGCATTGAAGATGGAACGTGGCTGGGTCTTCCAGCATGACAATGGTCCCAAACACACCGCTCAGGCAACGAAGGAGTGGCTCCGTAAAAAGTATTTCAAGGTCCTGGAGTGGCCTAGCCAGTCTCCAGACCTCAGCCCCATAGAAAATGTGTGGAGGGAGTTGAAAGCCCGCGTTGCCCCAAAACATCACTGCTCTAGAGAAGATCTGCATGGAGGAATGGGCCAAAATACCAGCTACAATGTGTGCCAACCTGCTGAAGACTTACAGGAAACATTTGACCTCTGTTATTGCCAACAAAGGTTATGTTACAAAGTATTGAGTTGAACCAAATTTATTGACCAAATACTTATTTTTCCACCATAATTTACAATTAAATTATTTAAAAATCCTACAATGTGATTTCCTGGATTTTTTTGTCTCTCACAGTTGAAGTGTACCTATGATGAAAATTACAGACCTCTCTCATCTTTCTAAGTAGGAGAACTTGCACAATCAGTGGCTGACTAAATACTTTTTTGTCCCACTGTATGCTAGAAGTGGCAATATGTTAAAAATATTACAACAATATTTAAAGACATTTTCATGATACACAATACTTAGCACTATACATGAATTGCAGACAAAATGCATCAGTAGCAACAGATTCTTAAAAACTACTATTCAAATATTATCCCATATTTAGTAAAGTGATTTATATTGAAAATGTGCTGCATTTCATCCAATTAAAAAAGGACTAATTACACTCCTCATAATGAAATGGTCAGTGTTCAGTTTGGTCAGTGTTCTTTAAGCACTGACGATCCTTTATATGATCAGAAAAGCATACAGTCCATCATGAGAACAAACTTTATCATGATACATTATTGCCCACCCCTAATAAATACATAAAGATGTTTTCACATTTGCTAGCAGGTGGCATGACAGAGCAGTGGTTAGTACTGTTGATTAACAGCCGCCACCGGTTTGGACTTTTGCATGTTCTTTCCATGTCCATGTGGGTTTCCTCTAGGTTCCTCCCACATTCCACAGACATGTGTGACCCCCCCACACATTGTTTGAATTGTGTACATTCTCCACTTTGGTTTACCCATATGATTAATTATATGATACCGATTGTGGATTTTGCACCATATCACTACAACGAACACAAGCGATGGCACACATGATGGTATATACTCTTAGAGCGGAGAGAAGCCCCTCCCAGCCTGCAGATTACATGCAGGCAGGAGGTCCCAGTCATCGAAAGCCAGTAGAGTTTTACATAGAGAAGCCAAGTAGGGAATTTCCAATAGGAACAATAGATAGGGGTGCCCCCTTATCCGATTAGTCATCCAACAAACTTCTACCTTACTAAAGCCACAATTAGTCAGGGCGTACTCCACACTATGATGGGTTGCCTTGTACCGTGCCAGAGTGCGACTGTCCCCCTGCCCCACTGGCCTGCGCCCACTGTGCTTAAATATCTGCACCCAAGCAGGCTTAACGCTATCACGATGTGAGTTTTTTGCAGAAAAAAAAAGAAGTCGGGCCTGCAGAGCTTCAAGGTTGAACTGAGTCATTTTGGGTGGCCTGACACTCAGCCCTCTCATACGCCTTCTAACAGATTTGCTGATTATGCATGCAGTGATTTTCTGCTACTTGTGCTACACATCCAAGTAGACTTTGAAGGAGGGAGCTGACAGTGTTCTGCGTTGAGCCCACTTCTTTAAGCGTGCCTGAGCGGCCACAGTAGGGAGCAGCCACTCTAGTCAGATGAATTGCACTTTGATTGATTTATTAATTGATTGATTTATAGGGTTTTAACGCCTTATCAGCACCTTAGATATTTCATGGCAGGAAGGGTCAGGTTTCATAAGGGCTGTTCTATTACTAAACCATTAAATATCGGTTCTTAGTTTTCAGAAATTTCAGTACGTTGCTCACTTTATCTTGAATATTTAGGTAAGGGTGTTTGACACTGAGCCTTTTTGTTTTTCTGCTAGGTATCTAGGGCATTTTAGTGAGTAAATGTTCGAGTTCTAGTGAGTAAATGTTGTATAGTAATTGTTCTTTGGCATGTTTCACATTGTGAAAGTTCTGCACCATTTAATCGCACTTTGGTGAAGAACAAGCCAGGGCTCGGGACAAATCACCTAGAGTGAATACATTTACAGCATTTAGCAGACGATTGATACAATCTTACAGTCCAAGCAATTGTGGCACCCAACAGTGGCAGCTTGGCAGAGGTGGGATTTGAACCCTGGACCTTCTGGTCCACAGTCCAGTATCTTAACCACTAGGCTACCACCAGTCCCCATCAAGCTAGGACAAATGACTAATTCAAATATGCTAAATGTAAAGAACAACTCTAAATGTAAAATAAAATCTATTCCCACCAATTTGTTTAAACCTTCCAGCGTTTTATCAAACGTCTGCAAGGAAATTTCAGCCAAAACTATTAAGTACGTTTTAAAATACATACATCATGTATCTGAAACCCTCAAAACATTGCCACGATTTTTTCTGCCATATCACTGATCTCTCCAGCAAACGACCTACTTCGTTTTCGTGCATGATGTCAAATAAGCTGCACCAAGGACACGCGTGTCATAAGGAACACATTACGTATTAAAGCTACAATCAGTGACAATCGAGTTATTACACCATCTAATTGGGACATGACCTATTTAAACGCACGGCGCTGTGATCTAGTTCAGCCATCATGCACAGGACGGATCATCGCCTCCTGCACACCACAGACAGACAGACAGACACTGACAACGCAGATATAACGCTGATCTTAAGTGCCTTTCAAAAACATAACATTTCACCATAATCGGGGCCTTTCCAAAGAATCGAGCGATTCACGCCGATCGTGACGTTTATCCTAAACGAGAGTGTTGCACTACATAGGCAGCCTAGTGTGCAGCCTACAATGACGTTAGCTCGCTAAACGCGCTTAGCTCTTTTAGCTCACTAAATATACGTATATAAAAACCGCCAATCGGAAAGAAATGCGCCAGTCGTGAGGAAGGCTCAGTGTACCATCACCTCGTAGTTCTTTTCTAAAATATTTATCAATGCTGTAATGCAGAATTTTTCCACTGCGGTTTTTCACTGAAAGACCGAGGCCTCTCATTTGACTAAGGAGTGGTAACTGTGAATAAGCTAGCAGGCTCGATCACAAATGACTCACTGTCTAATACAGAATCCACTACATAGGGCTTCTAAATTCGCTATTTTACTGCCTACGTAGTGATTTAATATAGTGACTAGGAAGCCATTTTGTATTTAACCCACGTTCCGTCAATTTTAGCCCAGCTTGCCGCTAGCTCTGTTCACTAGCTAAGGCTAACGCCCGCCATTCGAAGTCTATTCTGAATTGGGCACTCGTGATTAAGAGGCTAGGGTGCACAAGGATATGCTTATCAAACAAAACAAGCAAACTCACGTTTTAATGGCGTCTACTCCCGCTTTTTAATCACTGAAAGCTAGGCTCGGAGTGTCCGTCCTCTCGCTCTTCAGTCGCTCTGGGCAGTACTACTTCCGTTAAAGCTTACATATCCGCTTCCTATAAACGCTGCCCTCCCCATTTTCAGGTTTTACAAAACGCTCATATTTCGCTTATTTGTCTCAGAATGTGGCTGTTTTGTTTGAATGTGCGTGTCTATAACAATCCATATCGAATATGCCACCGGTCATGCAGTGTTCAGTTACATTTCATATCCACCACTGATGCGCATAGACACCATTTGCATTCATTACACACATAGAAAACCGCCTGAGATTTGATGAACGCCGGAGCAACACACCAGAAATGTCTCACTTTATTAAGACCAGAACCCTAACCCTTGTTTATTTATCTACACCAGATACTAGCAAGTTGTAGTTGGGTTGTGTTCTTGAGTTATTGCTTACTTATATGAGGTTTTGGCTGCTAGGAAGAATACAAAGCACTTCTGCAAGTCGCTCAGGATAAGGGCGTCTGCTAAATGCTGCAAATGTACAACAAAGCGAACCTGGTGAAAGTCACTGCTGAGGAATACTTCAATTTCCATCCATAAACCAATCTTACATTTCCATGTAAATGAACAATACAAACCAATCAACTCAAAACTGACTTAACAATTTACATTTCGTCATTTAGCACTCTTATACAGAGTGACCTACATAATATAGACAAACGTTTGTGGACACCCAACAAATACATCCAAAACATGGGCACCTTTGCTGCTACAAGTCCTTGTTCTTCTAAAAGGGCTTTCTACTAGATTCTGGAACATGACAGTGCGTCTGATGTTAAGCAATAATCCCAGGCTCACTTTTGGCATTCCATTGCATTTTCAAGGCATCTGCTGGAGTTGAGGTTAAACCAGGAAAAAAATGTACTGTGAATTTTCATAGTAAAACTGTGAATTGCTTGACAGTTTTAATGTGAACTTTCACAGTTTGACCATGAAGTTCACAGTTCTACTATGAATTTTTGATGGTAATTTGGCCACTTCATGGTTCTACTGTAAAATGTCATAGTACAACTGTAAACTTGGTGGACTATGAACTGACCATGAATCATTTCACAGTTGTACTATGAATTTTGGTAGTAATTTGGCCCCTTCATGGTTCTACTGTCAAATTTCACAGAACATTTTTTCCTGGGAAGGTTCTGATGCAAGCAATTCATGTCTCGATCAAAGTCGGCAAACCAATTCTCTGTGTACTTTAAGGACAGCAGGACAGAATGTTGATGAACTGACTTGTTGGATGCGGAAACCTAAAAATATGTCCTATTGAGAATCAGTACAACCCATTCTAGGACGACTGTTTGTCTGTGGAGAATCCAGAACTGTATACTTTACATTATAAATGTGCTATAAGTGTTCCTGAAAGAAGAGCTCACTAATTAAAATGGGTGTCCATAAACCTTTGCATACAACTGATATACTCTCACAATACCAGCACTTGTGTGTTAAGCATCTTGCTCAAGGAACCAACAATGGCAATTTTGTGGCTTTGAACCCATGACCTTCTGGTCCATAGACCAATACCTTAAAAGGAGATATTGGCCCTTTCATACATGGAAGAATATGTAGAACTAAGGGTTTTTAATAAAAATGAATTTGTATGAGGTGTTTGCAATCTTTACACCAGGAGAGGAAAAAGGTTAGAAATATACATAAAAGCAAGAGATTTAAGTCGCTATAGTTAAATGGTCAGGGGGAGAAAATAACATTTCAAATTGTATTTTTAGGATATGCGGTATTGGTTATTACATACACAGTGTATTGAAATGTCCCAGACTGCCTTGCACTGTAGGGTTTTCATCAAGTGCACAAGGACATTCGATGCAAAAGATAATGACATAGTGACAGTTTTTGTTCCACAGGTTCTTTCCTTACTAATTTACTGACATGTCTGAGGGAAATGACCATATTCCTGACAGTTTTGTCTGCCCTTTACCAAAACAGTGAAGAATAATTGTGCATGAGTCACTAGTCCTCTGTAACAACTTCAGCAAGATGCTAGCTGGGTATGTTTTCTGCAAAACTGACAAACATAAGGTCAGATGAGAGACCGTCTCGCTGCCACTGCAGTGATCCCTGATAGCCACAAAAGGTTCTGGCGTAGAAGTCAGCATAGAAGTCCATCGCCTTTTGGTGAAAAAAAAGTGATCGGCGGCCAGAGGGTGTATAGAGGCACTCGTTGGCCTACGGTCCTCCTCGCTTGGCGGGGAAGTCGGCACACCCTGAATTCTTTAACTGAAAGTGTTAAGCCTAGACATTTTTTTGGCTGCAGGAACCGAAATCTTCAAAATAATTTGTTAGAATAAGAATGTCCACCTCGTAAATAAACAGGTGAAGGATGCAGAATGTTCTGGCAAATCTGGTAAGAGTACATCCAGGAGTGGGTTCACTTGGGTGGTCTGTAGGCAATCTTCCTGCTCTTGAGTACACACCACCAATGCCTCTTGAGATAGTACACCAATGGCAGGAGAACTGCTGAACCCATAAGCAGCAATGAGGAAAAGAGATTAAAAAGAGAGCTGATTTAAAAATGCATGGTGCAAGCCAGTCCAGTTCCATCTTCTCATGTTGACAAATAATTTATTTATTCTCCAAATAAATCTACTACATTTTCTTCTTCAATTCATTTGAAAGCAATCTCAAATCTTTTATATTCCAAGAGCACATCACTGGGTTTACTTAAAATATAACTGATACCTTTAATTGTGTTTCCTCTTGAATTGGTCATGTTTCTGACTCGGCCGCCCAGCGCAAGAATGTGCACACATCTTTTAGCCACACTGGCTCATGGTTGCTGGTGTTGCCTGTGATCCGACAAGTGTAATTAATCCTACAGTCAAAGAGTCTTGCTTGTAGTCTTCAATACTACAGCAAGGCATTCACTAGATCAGTTTACTAAAGACAGTAATTGAGGAATTAGCAACAAAGCTTATAAACAACAACCTATCGAAGCTGTCTGAACCACAACCCCATTTGAAGGTTATATGGCAAGTAGGGGTGTAATTATACACTCTGCTCACAATACTGTGTTCACGATTTGATTTTTTTTAACGATTCTTTGATAAAAGACACTCCTTTTTTATTTCTGAGTGTATTATATATATATTTATATTTATTTCTGATTTATAATAAATGTAAACAGTGCAAAACAATTCCTATTTTCTTGCACAAGTAAAAAAAAAAAAAAAAAAGACTTTAGTTCCCCGCAATTACAATTCTCGCCAAACTCATCTCTCGCCACCTGCAATGGCAGAACTTGCACTTGACCTCGAAAAAGCCGCCAACCTCGGCTCTCGCCCTCGCCATTCCTGAAATGTGACAAATGTCTTGCCAGCAATGAAATTCTTCCCAGTTAATTTTTGCCGACCAGTCAGTAGGTGCCACTTTAATCCTACTAGCACAGTCGCCTTCCCTGCTCTCTCCTCCGCTGGCATGGTGAGCTCTTGACCCTGCTCACTCTGCTGATGCCTCGCTACTAATTGTTATTGCTATGTTGATGTGTTAATCTCATCGTCAGTCTTTTGGCCTAAAGCAAACAACATGCGACTGACACTGTGTGCTATTTTGAACAAGGCCGGATGATGTACAGCCCCTGTTTGTTATTCTTCGCAGACTGGACTTCCATGTGCTTCGCGTCAATCACTGACGATTTTTCAAATTTGCGTAAATGAACAGAATCTGTACATGTTAATGTACATTGTAAATATGATTGCACAATCAAGGGGGGGGGGGGGGTTGGGGGGCTGCTCAGTAAAAGACATTATGTCAGCATCAGGTATGATTATCACATGGGTGAGATAACCAGTCTAGACTCTATACAGGAATATGACATACGATTCCGCCCTCTGGTGTTCAAAAATGCAATTGCAGAAAGCATTGTCAAAGTCCATGCCATTATGGGTTTTTCTGCATCGCGAGGCATCATTACACCCCTAGTGACAAGAGTTCAATCTATGTCACTATATGGAGAAGAACGCCTACTTTGAACAGAAACTGAAGGAATGTATTGTATTTAGGGTTTGGATTTCAAATCAGCCAACACAAGCAATTTGTCAGTGAAAACCAGTCAGTGAATATCTCTTTAATAAGCCATATGAAGCCTCTGCTCAGATGTCCTGGTTCTCAATTCTGAATGTAAAAACTCACCATCATCATACTCCAACACTTCATTGAAGATGGGTGGAGCCATCCCAAAGGCTTGACCAAAAAATAGGGGTTATATTAGAGCCCCTCTTTCACTGACACTCCAGAAGGGGGATCACAGTAACCAGTCAGCAGTAAGAATACATAGTCCTCACCACCATGCATGAACAGCACAAATGCACAGCATTCACATTTGTAGCTATAACACTGAGAAAAGCATTTTTTAAAAAGAATTTTATTAGAGACTCTATACTAATACTGCTCCCATTTGACCCCCAGTGCATCTTGCACTTCTACCAGACTGGACCATTGACACAAGGTACGCTGGGTCCATGGATTCATGCCATCGGGCACCAAGTTCTAACCCTAACGTCTGTGTGTCTTCATCAGACTAGGCTACATTTATCCGGTCATCAGCAAGTGTTGGTGATTTTGTATGACAGTATGATTAGGTGTGCTGTTTACCTGGCATTAACAATGTAGCTGAGGTCAGGGGAGAAGAGCTCCATTATTGGCCGCCCGGGCAGCCTCTGGGTTTGGGTACGGCAATTACAATATGGGTTTTAGTTCCCTGCAATTACAATATGGAGGTTTAAAATGGTAAATCAAATATAATATTGTAGCTTCACCACATTTTGAATAACCAAGTGTAAATATTCCTTTTTTTTAATACAAAAATTTAAACAAAAAGAATGAATCCCCTGTAACTAAAAGAAATTAGTTTTCAAAAATGCAAAAACAGCCTCTGGGTTTGGGTACGGCTTTGGAAAGTAATCAGACAGTTTTCCGGAACGAGTGAACATCTCTCCTGACTCATCTGGACCATCAACTACTTCGATCTGAGAGTAGGAGAGAGAAAGACGATATTTCAATTCAACCTCCACTGCTAAAAGCCTTACGTTTTAGAGAAAAAAGTTAGAGATAGATAGATATATACAAGTTCCCCTACTTAGAAAGATGAGAGAGGTCTGTAGTTTTCATCATAGGTACCACTTCAACTATGAGAGACAAAATGAGAAAGAAAAACCAGGAAATCACATTGTAGGATTTTTAAGAATTTAATTGTAAATCATGGTGAAAAATAAGTATTTGGTCAATATCAAAGGTTCAACTCAATACTTTGTAACATAACCTTTGTTGGTAATGACAGAGGTCAAAGGTTTCCTTTAAGTCTTCACCAGGTTTGCACACACTGTAGCTGGTATTTTGGCCCATTCCTCCATGCAGATCTCCTCTAGAACAGTGATGTTTTGGGGCTGTTGCTGGGCAACACAGACTTTCAACTCCCTTCACAAATCTTCTATGGGGCTGAGGTCTGGAGACTGGCTAGGCCACTCCAGGACCTTGAAATGCTTTTTACGGACCCACTCCTTCATTCCCCGAGTAGTGTGTTTGGGATCATAGTCATGCTGGAAGACACAGCCATGTTCCATCTTCAATGCTCTCACTGATGAAAGGAGGTTTTGGCTTAAAATCTCACGATACATGGCCCCGTTCATTCTTCCCTTAACACAAATCAATCGTCCTGTCCCCTTTGGAGAAAAACAGCCCCAAAGCATGGTTTCCACCCCCATGCTTCACAGTAGGTATGGTGTTGTTGGGATGCAACTCAGCATTCTTCTTCTTCCAGTTGAGTTTTTACCAAAAAGTTCTATTTTGGTTTCATCTGACCATATGATATTCTCCCAATCCTCTTCTGGATCATCCACATGCTCTCTGGCAAACTCCAGACGAGCCTGGACATGTACTGGCTTAAGCAGGGGGACACGCCTGGAACTGCAGGATCTGAGTGTGTGAGGCTGTGGACAGGTGTCTTTTTTACAGATAACGAGGTCAAACAGGTGCCATTAATACAGGTAACAGGTGGAGGACAGAAGAACTTCTTAAAGAAGAAGTTACAGGTCTGTGAGAGCCAGAAACCTTGCTTGTTTGTGGATGACAAAATACTTATTTTCCACCATGATTTACAATTCAATTCTTTAAAAATTCTACAGTGTGTTTTCCTGGATTATTTTTTCTCATTTTGTCTCTCATAGTTGAAGTGTACCTATGATGAAAATTACAGACCTCTCTCATCTTTCTAAGTAGGAGAACTTACACAATTAGTGGCTGACTCAATACTTTTTTGGCCCACTGTACATACATACATACATACACACACATATATATATATATAAAAACATAAACATCAACCTAAATCTCACCTCCTCAGCGAGAGCCTTGACTTCTTCCTGTGTGACACTCCGACTAAGTTCCTGAAGGCCAGGTATTCCATACTGTGGCAGGCAGAACATACCTGCTTGTCAGGTAGCCACGTCAGATACTATTGGAAGCACAAAATCAAATCAGTTACCACTGCATCTAACTGTCATTTCTATTTCAGTATCATTTAAAGAGCTATCGCAATGTAAACTCTAACGCATCACAAACAGATTAAATGTACCTAGCATGGTCTAATGCAGACAGCAAGCCACCGTGGCTCCACGGGTATGACGTCGCATGCAGCTCAAGGTCTGAAGCTTTTACTGACTGATGGAGAATCAGAGCGAGTCCGGCTCCTCCTGCTGTCAACACACCCAGAGCAGAGATCACTTTTTTCCATTTGGATAGGCTGTCAAAGGACATATTCGCCTAGTAAACAAAGGGATTTGAATTTAACATAACAGTTTGATGTGGACACAGGCAATAATTGCTACCAATACTCCACACTGGGGATGTGCGATATTGACAAAAAAAATGACATCAACACTACCAGGTCAGTGACACTCCTGTGCTGAAATATTTTGACTTTGATCCTAGCTATCAGTAATGAAGCTCATGGAATTATACATAGTAGTCTGTGGTAGCCTAGCGGGTAAGGTACTCGACTGTGGATCAGAAGGTCCAGGGTTCAAATCCCACCTCTGCCAAGCTACCACTGTTGGGTCCTTGAGCAAGACCCTTAACCCACAATTGCTTGGATTGTAAGACTGTATCAATTGTAAGTCGCTCTGGATAAGGGCGTCTGCTAAATGCTGTAAATGTAAATGTAGTCTTTTCTTCTAACCACATCCAATTCCCCAGTCTTTTGGCCATCTCTTTTCTGGGTTCTTTCCAGAAAAGGAAATACCTAGTTTAGAAAGGCCACTTGTTGGTAAAAAAGCTGACTGTAGATCCCTGCATATATGGACTAACTGTGCCATGTCCATGCGGCATCCTTGCCGACATCTCACTAGGGCCACTACAGTGACAAGAAAATGACTGCTGGCCGACCTTCCCTCCCTTAGACATGCAAAATTTGTTTAAGCTCAGCTTCAATTCGTGTGTGGCCCTTTTCACAACAGGCAACGTCTCAAGGCAGGTTTATAAAAGCCGAGTCTAGAACCCAAATGAGCAAGCTAGAGGTGACTGTGGCAAGGAAAAACTTCCTGAGACTAACAAGCAAACCTTGAGAGGAACAAAGCTTAAATTTGTTTTGTATTCGTTTTTCATAACACAGAATTAAAGCTCACTGAATATGAGTTATAGTTTTGACTCCTGAACTGGAATCGTAGCCTCTTCGCCCTTTGTAGAGCAGATATTGTATGGTTGGTGGATGCCACTGGTAGCATCATGTGAAACTGTGTTGCTCATGATTTAAATTTTGTGTAGGCTCACTTTATTAGATACTGATTTATTGGTACATTTGCTAAGTATACAGGTACTTTAGGTACTACTTGTCCATGTAAATGATGTGTTAATTGTCCTTCACCCATCATCAGCCTCAAAGAACAGAGTAAAGGGGACTAACAGTATGCAGAGAAACAGATGGACTACAGACTGTAACTGTAGAACTACAAAGTGCATCTTAATGGCAAGTGGAGCTGATAAAACGGACAATGAGGCAACAAGTTGTACATAATAAAGTGGCCGGTGAATGTACTGTACCATTAGCAAAGCTCTACCGCCGCCATTTCTGTCTGCCTGTCCTCACCGGCTTCTCACGGGCTGCTAGACCTGCACTGCACATGCGCGTTCCTATACAGTACAGTTAAGCCTGAATGGGGGCGTCGGTCCATGGTGAAAAGCGTTTTCTCATTAGTTATTGTGAATGGATTTATACTTTATTAGGAGCTTACACTCTATCACTTATATTTTTACTCAGATGCCATGCACAATTTGTCAGCTCTTAACCCCATTACTTAATAGAACGGGTGTCATCTATTAACTAGATGTTATTACGATGGTGGATTATTCCCAACACATTAGCCTATTTGTCAGTATATATCATGAATGCATTGGATTTTATAAATTTATTTTACATAGTGTACGTTTACTGTTTTCAGATACTGACCACAAGAGGATGCTGTTTCGATACTGGTTGCATGAGTAAGTGTAGTTTATATGTTTGCTTAATGTTTTCCTGCCCCACTCATTGAGGTAAAATGTCAATTTGATCCTGGATTGCTGAGTAGAACTACAAAACACATACAAATTCACTACAGGCACTGCAATTCCCATAATGCAACAGCGTCTTTCAAACGCTTGAGCGGCTAACTCTTTCGGTCAGAGCTAGTTTCTTTTGGTTTGTCACATACACTAATGGACACTAATACACTAAACATCTGCAAATATTTAAAATAAGGCCAACCAAGCTCCAGACAAAGTAATGATAGCTCATGTTTTGGCCACTTATAACTGTATAACTTACCAACAGTACATATAAGACCCCTAAAGCAATCATTAAACTAGCAAAGGTATCAGTATCATTATTTATTGTTAATTTCTTTTGAGTAATGCCCACTTTAGTGTTAAATCTCTATATTTAGTGGAAGTATGTAGCGTTTAACAGGCTTATTTTTATGCAGTTGTGCCCCTATGACTGATTGGTAATAGGGGTACAGCTGGGTATCAGAGGTGCTAAGATCATATGTATACTTCCATGTACACTTTGTGCAGCTCCAGTGGGTCAGTAATGAGATACTGGAAACAGCAGTTCCAGGGGGCCTGGGTTCAAATCCTGGGTGGTGTATTTATTGGACTGCATTGGACTAGTGCAGTGAACTCCAGGACCTTGCAGCAACCATAACCAGGATAAGTCGGAGTCAAATGGGTGGCTCATATTGAAGGCATACCAGATAAAATCATATTTGTGTGTCCCATGAATAATCCTGCAGTAATCCATTCAGAGTATTAACATTTGTTTCATATATTTATCCGTATAGTAGATTTTCTCTGCTTTTTCAATTTCACCACTCAGTAGGGTGGCACAAATACACCATGCAGGGACAGAGAGAGCATGCAAATTTCACATAAATGATGTGGTGCCAGGATCAAACCTGGGTCACTTGAGTTGTTTTTCCAATATTGCATCCTCACAATAACAAAAGTTCAGTTCAATACTGTGTAACAACCTTTGCTGGCAATGACAGAGTCTTCACCAGGTTTGCACACACTGTAGCTGGTATTTTGGCCCATTCCTCCATGCAGATCTCCTCTACAGCAGTGATGTTTTGGGGCTGTCACGGACTTCCAACTCCTTCCACAAATTTTCTATGGGGTTGAGGTCTGGAGACTGGCTGAAATGCTTTTTACAGAGCCACTCCTTCGTTGCCCAAGCGGTGTGTTTGGGATCATTGAACTGCATTCTCTTGAAATTCAGTTCATGGACAGATGTCTTGACATTTTCCTTTAGAATTCTCTGATATAATTCAGAATTCAATGTTCTATCAATGATGGCAAGTCGTCCTGGCCCAGATGCAGCAAAACAGGCCCAAATCATAATACTACCACCACCATGTTTCACAGATGGGATAAGGATCGTACACTGGAATGCAGTGCTTCTATTTTGGTCTCATCCGTCCACAAAACATTTTTCCAATAGCCTTCTGGCTTGTCCACGTGATCTTTAGCAGACTGCAGACATGCAGTAATGTTCATTTTGTAGAGCAGTGGCTTCTCCTTGCAACCCTGCCATGCACACTATTGTTGTTCTTCTGATGGTGGACTCATGAACATTAACATTAGCCCGTGTGAAAGAGGCCTTCAGTTGCTTAGAAGTTACCCTGGGGTCCTTTGTGACCTCGCCAACTATGACACTCCTTGCTCTTGGAGTGCCATCCAGAGTTTCAATTCCACTTCTGCCACTGTTGAGCCCTTGAGCAGGACTCTTAACCCACAATTGCTTGGATCATGAGATTGTATCAGTTGTAATTTGCTATGGATAAGAGTATCTGCTAAATGTGCGATTATACAGCTTTCAAAACCTACTTTATAACAATTCTAAACGATTCAGACATGTTTCATTCGTCAGTGTTTAGATTGATCCATAATTAACTTTACCTTTTTAATAGCTCAGTTTATATGCATATGTGGTCTTTGGATTAAGACCACCTGACTTTTATAGACTTAGGGCTATGCAAAAACACCTAAACAGAATTTTATGTTTCTGCAAGTGCTTGCGCAAAGATATTGTAGAATGTGACTTATTTATTCTATCCGTCTGGCTGTTTCTCATCCTAAAAGGAAGAAGCTGATCTTGTCTGGTTTCCTGCCCCGACGTTGTAGATCACATATGATTATAATCAGTGCCGTCCTAATTTTGCTCCGGAATCTCTACATTTCCCTATAATGTGAGAAAATATTTCTCGAGGCAGTTGCTAACCACTCCAAACCCTGCCCTTTTTACAGTACAGGGAAAAAAATGCTTGAATGAACGTTTGTGGGAATCGCCCACATGCTACAGATGCAGTAAAAAATATTTAACAAATGTGTAGATACTTTTGTCTCTACAGTTTATCCACCTCAAAAATATCCAGCCAATATGTTGCCTGTAACTGATAGGTGATAAAAAGTAAAGGAAATATTAACATAAACTGAAAATACACATTGTAGCTAGGTCAGCATGTACATAATTTCACTACTTGCCATATGGGGAATACAGAAATTAGAGGGACACTGCTGTACCCTTCTGCTTGCCAGTCAGTCATAGGGGCACAGCAGTGCATTAAAATAAGCCTGTTAAACACCAAGTACCGTATTTTCCGGACCATAAAGCGCACCGGATTATAAGACGCAATATCAACGATCGGCTGCTAACGGGTATATTTTCATACATAAAGCGCACCGGGTTATAAGATGCATGAAATGAAACAAAACTCTTAAGTTCCCTCGGAAACTCAGTTTGGTCTTTACCTGGCGCAGGGCGTCTTCTTGCTTCCTCCACTTCCGTACCATTGATTCGTTAATGTTGAATTCTCTCACAGCTGCTCTATGTCCATGTTGTACTGCGTGACCGATAGCGTTGTGTTTGAAATCCGCTTCGAAAATAAATGAATGAATGCACATACCGTATTACCTCGCTATGCTGCGCACTACGTTTGCCTTAAGCTTCGTAACCTACCAAAGACCGTGCTAAAACATTTTGACAGATTTATGAGCGCCGTGTACCATCTACAATCGGTTGTAGGTCAGAAAGCACAACCAGAATTAATTCATACATTAGACGCACCGCATTTAAAGGCGCGCTGTCGATTTTTGAGAAAATTAAAGGATTTTAAGTGCGCCTTATGGTCCGAAAAATACGGTACATCAAGTGCTTTAACACTAAAGTGGGCGTTACTCTGGCATGGATGTGAAATGGAGAATAAATGAACAGTAAATATTTTGGATTAATTTTGTTTATGCTAACTGATTATTTAGAGGTTTAATGTGTTCCAGGGTCTGATGAAGGCCCTGGTCTGGGAGCATCACCTATGCCCAATGATTTCCGGGATAGGTTCCATACCACCCACAGCCCATTACATATGTATATATGTAATATTTGTGTATATACAGTATATGGCTTTCTTTTCATTTTAACCCCACTTATAGTGGCCAGGGCTGTGGGCGGTATGGAACCTATCCCAGAAATTAATGGGAAAAGGCGATTCACAGGTTTTTCACTTTCTTACATTTATTCACTAAATTACATGATATTCAATACTTTATTATAAAATAAGCTTTATCATAATGATTTTGCCCAACTGTAGTTTAATGCAAGTGTTTTAAGCATGTTTAATGTAGGCTATCCTATATACACAGCACACATTAAAATCCTCAGTTTATGATAAATCGACTTATGATGGATCGGGGACTACCTGTGTGTGCATACCTAGGGGTAACCTCAATCATGTACGCAACAAAACCACCCCTGCAGATTTAAAGGCAAGATCCACATATTTACCACAGTTAGGTAGAGAATCCGCATTGTGACAGTGCTATAGAGTATTTGTTTTATTAAAAATCAGCTTTAAACAATGACACCAATCTTAACTTCAACAAAAACACTAATTTTTGCTGCTCCATATCTTGACAAACAACTAGCACAATCAGAATTGTCTCTCAAAACCAACTGTGCTGGGTCGTTTTACTGTGTAAGGATGATCAAACTTAATGTGGACATAGGCTTCATTGAACAGTTTAATCATCAATAAAACAACCAAAAGTCTAAGCAAGGCAGTCAGCATCTCGGCTTCCATTCAGCTTTTGTCGCAAACCTGCGCAAAGCCTGCATGTCAAACAAACGTCACCCGGTCTTTAGGTAAAGATCTAGTAGTCAGTCTTGATGACGATTTATGATGTGGTTCTAGACAGCATGCAATCCAATGGTGGAAGGACACGCCACAGTCACCTGGTAACATCACCTCACGATGCTTCAAACAGAGAGGAAATCTGCTACCATTAGGCAAACGAGATGAGTTAGTATGAAATGTATTCGCTACCAGTCCTGGTCACGCTGGGTAGATCAAGAAGCATCTTTATAAGACTAGCAAGTAAACAAGTGACCAATAGATTGGCTGACTACGTCGTTCTTAAACTTTCCTGTCTATACCAGGTGTTAATCTATTCTTACCAATTACTAACTAAAGTCACCCCAAACTTTCACGGTTCACTCCAAAAAGTCCATGACTGAGGAAAGACTAAAACTGAAAAGCTGGAGCAGCAAAATGGGGCAGCGTAGGGTAATGACAGAAGGATTAGTAAGAGAAGCAGATGTCTCAGTTGGCTTTGGCGCGGAGTTGCGCTCTCTTGCCGGTGACAGCCTGGAAGCCCGTTTTGATGCTGGCCACGGAGCAGCGCGAGTGACAAGTCTCGCACTGCAAGAAGTACAAACGAGTGTCCTTCTGCAGGATGGTGTCCGGAGAGCGGCACGTGTGGCAGGTCACGTATTCCTCTGTCAAACACAACATCAAGATAGTCTTATTACTGACACAGGAGTCACAGTCTTCAGTCGCTTAATATTGGTAATGCCTATTATACACTCACTGGTCACTTTATTAGGTACACCTGTTGAAGCACTCGATAACAAATACCAGCCAATCACATGGCAGTAACTCAGTACATGTAGGCATAGTCAAGACGACCTACTGAAGTTCAAACAGAATGAAGTATTCCAGAAACTGCAGATCTACTGGGATTCTGACACAGCCACCTCTAGGGTTTAGAGAGAATGGTCTGAAAAAGAGAACGTTTTCTGGGTGAAAAAGCCTTTTTGAAGTCAGAGTAGACTGGCCAGACTGGTTCGAGATGATACAAAGGCCACGTGTTCAAACAGAGGCATACAGAAAAGCATATCTGAATACACATTATGTCAAACCTTGAAGCAGACCACACCTAGAAGCAGACCACAGAGTTCCACTCCTGTCAACTAACAGGCAACTGAGGCTACAATTCACATGGGCTCTCCTAAACGGACAACAGAAGACTGGGGGACTGTGGTAGCTTAGCGGGTAAGGTACTGGACTATGGACCAGAAGGTCCAGGGTTCAAATCCCAAGCTGCCACTGTTGGGTCCTTGAGCAAGGCCCTTAACCCACAATTGCTTGGATTGTAAGATCTACTGTAAGTCGCTCTGGATAAGGGCGTCTGCTAAATGCTGTAAATGTAATGTAAAGACTGGGAAAAAAAAATGTTGCCTGGTCTGATGAGTCTCGATTACTGCTGTGACATTCAGATGGTTGGATCAGAATTTGGAGTAAAACAACCAGAAAACCTGTCAGTTCAGGCTGGTGGTGATGTAACGGTGTGGGGGACATTTTCTTGATGCACTGAGCACCGTTGAACACCACACTTGTCTACCACTTATCAGCCAGTGTACCATCTTCAGAAGGCTACCTCCAGAAGGAAAACACACCAATTCACAAAGCTCAAATCATCTCAAACTGGTTTCTTGAACATGACAATGAGTTCGCTGTACTCATATGGCCTCTCAATCCAATGGAACACATTCAGGATGTGGTGGAACCAGACATGGCATCACAGATGTGCAGCTGACAAATCTGCAGCTACTATGATGCGATCATGTTAATACGAACCAAACTCTCAGACAAAAGGTTCCAGCACCTTGCTGAAGCTGTGCCATGACGTTTTAATGCACTTATGAAGGAAAAACAGGGTCCAACCCAGTACTAGCAAGGCATACATAATAAAATGGCCAGTTAATGTATATGGAGGAAAATCGGTATGTGGCTTACTAATATATCTTCGTAAGACGTTCTCTATTTGTTTTTGCTGAAATCGCCCTTTAATCACCAACTGGTTATTTCCATCTATAGAGCCACTGTAAAAGAAAACACTTTCTTTAAAACAAGCAATCATAATGAAAAAATAACTCCGCATGGAACGCAGTAGAATTTAGCATTTACCTTGTTCCCAACTCGGCCAATAAGAAAGCCAAAAGATGCTTAGGCTGTCGATGCAATCTGCAGACAAATGCACATAAATAATTAGACACACCGACATGTACAAATGACAGGTGAAGAACCTCTAAATTAGAAACTGCACACTCACAGTTTGCAGATGTCTGTGAAGTTGACAAAGGAGGTTTTCTTTGTTCCCACTCGCACCACCTGAGGTGGTTTCATGACAAACTTCCTCTTCTCTCCTGCCACCATGTCCGGGTTCTTCTCTCTCATGATGTTAAAGACACGACTCAGCAGCTGTTCATAAATGACACATAGCAACTGAGCAAACCGGAAAAATGACAAAAGCAAAGCCTACCACACAAACGTGATGAAACCTATTTTAAAATGCCCAGATTCCAGAAGCCTACCCAGGAAAACTGATAGCGAATTTGGCTTAAAATTGGTGTAAAGTACAAAACACAAGTGATGCAATCTAAAACGCTACATACAGAACATGGAAAGCTTTTGACTGCAGGAAAACTGATTTAATGACATCATTATTAGTGAATTATGAGATTCACTGTTATTTCCCATGTACAATATATAGACAAAAGTATTGTGACACCTACAGGAGCTTTCATGACATAACATTTTAAAACCATTTTACCAGTCACATTTGATCATGGAATATCTAGAAGGGAGGAAATTCCTATAAAAAAGCCTATATGCACATCTCATATTTTGTACATCTACCTCACTATCACAAGTAAGGTCCGCACACCATGCCAGCATTTTATTTTTATTTTTATTTTATATTATTTATTATATATATATATATATATATATATATATATATATATATATATATATATATATATATATATATATATATATATATATATATATGTGAAAGAATGGGTTGTTCTAGAACTCAACTGAATTTGAATGTGGTACTGTAATAGGGGGTCAATAAAAAGTGTGTGTGTATATGTATGTGTGTATAAATATATATATAGATATAATATATATATATATATATAATATATATATATATATATATATATATATTATATATAATATATATATACATATATATACACACATATACACACACACTTTTTATTGACCCCCTATTACAGTACCACATTCAAATTCAGTGAGTTCTAGAACAACCCATTCTTTCACAAACATTTGTAAAGGCAGATTTTACACACCTAGGACTGAATGAAGCACCTGAATTCAATGATTAAGAGGTGTGTCCAAATACTTCTGTCCATATAAGTATTTATAACACAATGCATTTCATGTTTTTGCTTATTCTTTGACAGTCTGATTTAGTTTCCAGTCCCTTGTATTACCGGATTGTTTTCTGTTGTTGTGAAAAATCATTTTGTTGATAATCATTTCTTTATAATACCTTCCGCAGGTGATGATACCTAACCTTTTTATGTTAAAGAAAGAAAGAAAGCAGTTGGGGGGAGGAAGTTTGGTGTAAAGGTTTTGTATGATGTAAATGAATTGGAAATTGACCCTATTCAGCTCTATGGTTTATTTATTTATTTTTTTTAGAAAGCAATTTAGAAACACCAGTTTCCATAACGCACGTCTATGGAACGTGGGAGTAAGCCAGAGTACGTGGAGAACCTGCAAATCCCACACAGGCAGACTATGGTCGAGATAGTAACTGGAAACTCTGGAGCCTGGAGTGCCAGTGGCTTTATGTGGGGACTGGTTTTGTGATACTTATTGATTTAATCAGAGACATCACGTGCATTCCCTTTACGGAAATCTAAATGTCGTTGCATTCTTTGATCATACATATGAGGCAAATTGTCCCATCTTCTCCAATGGAAACTGAAGGGATTTGGGCTGCTTAAAGGACACAATGGTGCTTGACAAACTTGGCATGATAAGGTTTCATTTTCAAATTCATACGGCACGTTTATATTTCTAGTCATCTAGTACATTTTTCTAATTGCAGGAGACAAGTTTTATGTTTGAAAACTTACACAAGAAATGCGTATTGCTGGGCATTGTGTACACTTCAGATATAAAAAAGGAATGCCTTTAATTGAATGCACAATCAATAATCAGGAGAAAATCGAACCGAGTATCATGGATCTAATTGCATCGTGAGCAGACAGAATGCTTTTCAGATCCAACATTAAAAACAAATGATTGACATGTACAGCAGTGCAGCTAATAATTACAGTAGGCAACGCAGCCATTATCACACAAATAAAGGAGAACAATTAAATACCTCATCGTACGTGTAGTCCCTCTCCGAACCTGCCCAAGCCGGGCCAGTCTGAGAGCTGAATGTGATCCCATCTGCATTTTTACCATCGTCATCCTCAGCAGCTGCAAAGGGAAAATACAGATTTTAAAGTGTTTAATCACATACACCAGAGACCTATGTTTTTTTTTACAGTGATGCATGATATATCTGCGCACGATATTTTATTTGCCGATACAGTTATACAGTGGTAGCTCGGTTCTTGTCATTAATTCATTCCAGATGGCTCCTCATGTACCAAAAATAAAAGGAATAATGTAAATTCATTTAATCCGTTCCAGAACCAGAGAAAACCCACACTGTATAAGGTATTACATGCATTAATGGAGCTGCTCTGCGCATGTTCTCCTTGACTCACGATGGAGATATGTTCCCACTAATCCATCATAACTATGTATCATGAATCAAAAAACCCTCCCAGCTCTGTATGATGTCACCCCATGCATACAGAACCTAATCAAAGCTAGTCAGAGACATTAGCTTTACCACTGACACATGGGCCATTTCTCAATATGCGTACTTTTCTGTGCTTGTGTTCTTGTGAAACATCAGTCGCTGCCCAAGCACTGCTCCATTTCCAAGTTCGCATCTGACCAAGCACGCTCCAAATCCCCAGATGTGTTCTTGCTCCGCCTATATAATCGAAGATGCATCGGAGCAGACTTGAGTACTTGGACAGCGAAATATCCCACAATGCATTGCCAGCTCGGTAATGGCGGATGAGTGGACTCCCTACTGGATGTATAATTTCTAAAGTAATGCTGTTATTGTGTCCGGAATGAAGTTATAAGGTTTTTTAGGCGAGAATGTAGTTTAAAATTCAACAATAAGGTCAGTTTATCAAGATAGAGCTTACATTAAAAAAAAGACGATTTCGGAGATGTGACGTAAAGTTATTAACGTATTTATTATGCGTTATATGTATTATTTATTCAACCTGTATCCTAAATATGAATCGTCTGATATATAATTGAAGTCCAGAATTAAATTTCCTTCTAAAATCAGACTTATTTGGTGCTCGCTCACTTTTGACCACTAAGACGAATGTGTCACACCAGTCACTCACCGTCATCTTTCTCAGCTGTATCGCCATCGTCTACGAATTCCACCTTCTTGGGCCTCCTCTTCTTCTGTGGCAGCATCAGGTCTAATTCATCATCATCCATCATTTCAGGCTGCTCGCCTTCGATCTTCAGCTCCTAGTCACAGAACATAAATTTCTCATAATTGCTTAACTCGTAACCAAACTGGAAAGTCATTGTGATAAAACTGCAGTGCAAATTTGATTGATATTACAGCAAAACAGTAGGAGTAACCAGACAGTGTGACCAACCTTTATGCCTTCTTCAATAACATTGTCAGCATTGTCAAACACTTTCTTGGGCTTCTTTTTCTTTTTCTTCTGATTGAAAAAATTTAAGTCGTCCAAGTCATCCGTTGTCTCTGCGGAAGTGCAAGGTTTAGATTCATATGGTGATATGGTCCAACATGTATTACACAGAAAGAGTCAACAAATACAGGTAGCCCATTTTTGTGATATTTCAACTTTACGTTGGAATCCCATAATACACATTCGGCAGAAGAAACCACAGCAGTCTGAATTTGTTTTTCCCCCCCCAGACCAGTGACTTGCAGTTACGATATTCTCCTGTGTTAATGAGGAAATCAATGAGTATGTGGACGTACGGACTCACATGGTAGGAGTGATGGGAAAATTAGTCGATATAGTATGCAATAAATTACACGAAACAACACCATCATAAGCTGGTGTTGTCATGATTTTGCCCAACTTTAGGCTTATAACGCAAGTGTTTTTTTAAGCATGTTTAAAGTTGGGCTATGCTATGAGATTAGATATATATATATATATATATATATATATATATATATAATATATATATATTATATATATATATATTATATATATATAGTATATTTTAAACTCTGTTTACATTTACAGCATTTAGCAGACGCCCTTTTCGAGAGCGACTTACAATTGATACAGTTTACAATATATTCAACTTACGATGGATTTGTCAGAATGTATCCCAAACAAACTGGGGACTTCCTGTACAATATTGCAGAAAATCTCAAGACTGCAGGGAAAATCAAGTGACGGACATGCACTCGTATTGTAGCAAGCACAAAATCCACAAGTAAGGTTTGTTGGTCTGACCAACAACAGCCTCTAGGCTTCACCATTAAAACCTGACTTAAGGTACACAATGCTTATTTTACCCTAAGCCCAGCCGACCTGAAGACAAATCCAGTTTGAACAAAACCATGTCAGGAGATATTAAAGAAAAAGTAAGTGTTCACTACAATTAAGGGTGTGCAATATTGAAAAGAATTCTCTCGATTTTTTTCTGTGATTTTATCAATAACAGTGATTAGACGATACTTCGCCAGTGTACACCTTAGGTCTAAAGTCTTCAAACGTTGTTTGAATCCATCCCTCACAAACGAAATTGGCACCATGTCTTTCATGATGTAATTGGTGACAGCAGTTATGTCTTGCCATGTTACTTTTCGTCATAAGGCACTTTTTTGCAGAATGATAGAGAAAGTTACACATGCACAGTAATATATCCTCCCTGGCTACATGACTCAGTGGATAGTGAACTCTTAAAAATACATGGTTTTGCATCAGCTAGCACATAATTCAAACAACAATATAGATATTGTAGACGATACATATCACACACCCACTCTGCTCTCACCAGATCATCTGAAGTTATTATCCCCCTCCAGCCAACCCTTGTTTAGGTTTCAGCTTAACCTGGACACCTTCAGAGGAGTTCCAGAGCCTATCCTTCCAGGGGTTGCAGACAAGCATGTACACTGAAGAGCTTGCCAGTCCATCACACGGATGGGTAGGGGGTTGCAGTGGCAGCATGCACTCCATTTCCCCAGACAAGGCCATCTTGCCTGCACGATGTCCAACGAACCAGAGTCACCATGGTGGTGGGTTTGCAAATGACCATTGCGCCACCCAAGCATCTCATCTTAAACTATTTCAAACAAATTCATGGATATCTAAAAGCTATATAAAGACATACATCCACTCCTGGCTGTTGAGAAGGTCAAGTTCTACATTTACTGGTACCCTCTGAGACACGAGCTTGGCTTGAGTGGATCCTCCATGCAAGATTAAAGAAAGACGAGCATGAAGACTTTTCTCTGTCTTGGCACCCAGGTGGTGGAATGAACTTCCACTGGAAGTCCGAACGGCTGAGTCTCTTGCTGTCTTTAAGCAGAGACTAAAGACTCACCTCTTCACCCAGCACTGGCATCAAGCATACCTAAACAATTGTCTGAAGTGATCAACAAGAATGGTGGAGCTACTCATTACGGAGTCCTTTTTTAGACATTTTGATTTCTGTATTGAGGGGGTTTTTTGGGTTTTTTTGAGCTATGGTCTTAAACTTTTGATCAGCTGAAAAAAATCATGTTTGAGTGTAAATGCAGTTTCCAAAAAATTGTTGCTTCATCTACATTAGATCCCAGAAATCTGTAGTTGGATTGTGTTCTTGAGTTATTGCTTACTTGTACTAAGATGTGGTTTTGTCTACTAGGAAGAACACAAAGCACTTCTGTAAGTCCCTCTGGATAAGGGCGTCTGTTAAATGTTGTAAATGTATTTGTTATTATTACACTGAGCTTCAACTAAATGATGCATCACGTGGGAAAAGATGCATAAAAAGATATGTATTGGTTTGTTTTATGTACTGTATTTTGAACAAAGAGTCCGTGACACTTCTAATAAAATAAAAACTTTGTTCTTAAAGGTGAACCTTCAGAATTCATAGTTATTTGGCAAAGTCACACAAGGGTTAATTGGAGCCCTTGAGGAGACAGAGAAAGCCAAGCATTCAGTAACATCAAGAGATCTGGATTATTGGGAAACCATACCGCAACAACAATCAGATTTTGCACACACTTGTGAAATCCATGCCAGCTCCTGTACATGCTGGTATTACAACAAAAGGGAAAACATTCCAAATACTATTCACTTCTGAAATGCATTTTGTTCAAAGACTTTTCACCCAAACGTTGATGCTGATAATATGAATTGTAATAATCACTACATTAAATGTGGGAAATACTGTAGTATTTAACCATATATTACTGTTACGTATTATAATTTGATGAAATAATTAAGACTACTACCCCGTGCCTACTTTAGCTTCTCTAGTAATTGCAGAAGAAAGAAGCTTAGTAATGGAGTTTGGCATGGCCTAGGGCTTAGTCATCCCACCTTTTTTCTTTGCCTCCTCTTCCTCAGGCTCCACCTCACGCTCCTCTCCAACCTCAGGCTCGGCTTCCTGAAGCTCAACCTGCTGTGTCTCCTCTCCGTGCCCATCACCTTCCTCATCGAGCATGAAGGGCTTCTTCTTCTTCTTCTTTTTCTTGGTCGTGGTGGGGTCGAATAAGATCTGGAGAGGGATGGTAAAGCAGGCTTAGGACTGCTACAGTTTAAAAATGCTTTCATTGAAAAAGGAACGTTAAAGGAAAACTAGTGTAACGCAAAAATGTTTTATTAACCCAACTCTGTCTACTATTTTTAAACAACCATGTCACCGCAGGTCATGTGCATGTAAAAGGTCTGTGTGCTTGTAAATAGGTGGGTTTATTTAAATTCCATTTCAGACAGTAAAGAAGGGAGGTTTTCCAAATACAAGTGGTTTCATACTGGACAGGTGCTATATACACGATTTCAAATTGGTTATAGCTGTAAACTTGGTTATAACAATATTCTAACACTCTTCCTGGCAATACCTACTCAAAGATTTCCTTTAAGTCGAGTTAAAGCTTCTCCTGACTGTATTCAGAGCAGGACACTGCAAGAATACACACCTAAATTGCAAACACAATGGGTGCGTATACATGCACTTAATCCGTAATGATAGGATTTCTGCAGTTATCCGATTTGTCAAGTGGGCATGTATACAGCATACTCCAATCTGGAAATCAGATTGAGAGAGCCTTTTTTTTACCCTAGTAATCGGAGTACCATGCATACCAGTTACCGATTACAACTGGTGTTTTCAGACTGCGCATGCACAAGCGCGCTCCCCCACGGTCACCATGTCCGTATATTTCTAAAGCCTTGACTTTATTTGGCCTCTTTCTCCATTGCCTTTAATGGGTTTTTTTTCTGGCTGGCTCTGGCAACACCAAAATTAATGGCAGCAAAAGGCTATCAAGCACTTTGTGGAGACTCAAAAGCAGTATATACAGGAGAAAATGAATACTTTCATTATTTTATATTAGTTTTGAAGTTTATGTCACGACTTCTCTTAACGGAGAAGAGCTATAAAAACTGAACACCCAGGCATGTGTTTATTTCAAACATGTAAATCTTTTCACAGTGGTGCAACGATATGCGCCCGTGAGCATGGCCTATGATTGCACCTCTGGTTTTCGAAAAATGGTACTGCATTAGACGGCGTAATAAACAGGAACGCATAATCCAACTCGACGATGGACATCTTCCCATTATTGTATCACAAGAGCATTATATCGCCCCTATCTTTTCATGATTTTACCCATGTGTACAAGACGACAATGTAAGTACATTTCCCTGTTTCTGAAACTAAAGTACAGAGGTGGTTTTGGGGCACTTCTTGGGACAGTCAAATGTTTATGCAAATGTTTCTACAGGGGGTCTCATACATCCAGCATCACAAAGTCTGTAATATTTTTACAAATCATACAAAAGTAATCCTACACAAAGAACAGGAGACAGAAGCAAGGTCACCGATACAAGCCAGACACAACCATACTGGGACAGTTTAGAGCAACCAATTAACCTAATGCATGACTTTGGGAAAGTGTGAGGAAACCCAAAGTACACCCACACATTTATAGGGAGAACATGCAAGATCCACAAAGGCAGGCTCCCAGGGCGGGAGCGAACTGGGGATCTCTGGAGCTGCGACGGTAAACCGCTCATGCCACCATAACACCCACTTGATACCAAGCCCTGGAAGAGTGTTTGCAGACTATATTATGCAACTCAGAGACTCTTACCATATGTGTGTTTTGGGGGGGGGGGAGGGGGTTCCATACCAAATCCCTTTCCCATTCATAGCTTAGCTCCTGTCTCTAATTGTTTTATTAAAATACACTAAAGTATAGCAAGTTGGACAGCTTTTAAGGTAATTCCTTAGCAAGTGAGGATTGGTTTTTTAAATGCATTTGATACAAAACAGAATTGCAATTCGAAATTCATGTGAACGCAGCCACGTTACTCTTAAGGTAAAGATTTTACGTCCTCTATTGCAAGTGAAGCCAAACCTGTACCCATTCATTTTCCATTTAAGTGTCGACATATTGTTCACGCTGCCGGTCTGTGAACAGAGAAAACGCTGGACTGTTCATTTAAACAGTAAATGACCTGTTAAACACAGAGAGCTGGAGAAATAAAGAGGGCCTTCAACATATTTATACCCTATTTAGAGAAAACGAAGCCATTTGGAACACAGCCTGCCTAAATGTGTGGTAGTTTCTAGAACTGGTTCTACTCGTGCAAGTCCATCTTGTGCGTTGTAACCGCTCGTTTCGGTAAAAACGCGGCTATTAGAAGATGCAAGATGCATACGTTAACTTTGAACACGTAAATTTTTAAACAGGGAACAAACACGTGCTGTCTGGCGAGAGAAAATTCAAACTCAGACATCCTGACAGCACCAAACCCATCACTTTTACCATCGAGTCTTCTCTACATTATTGCCAGACTGGTGTTTAAATAACTAATGATTGTTAAATGTGAGAGAAACCACGTATGAGTTTCCAGCTGTTTAGCTCATTCAACGTGCGTTAGCAGAACTGCTCTATAGCTAAGCTAGCTAAGGCCCAAAGTCATGGTGTAGCACTTTTCTAATGCTTCCACTCCGTTTCCCGACCGAAAAAATACATATTCAGAGTCGCTTTGACTCACCTCGTCCTCTGACATGATGGCTGTAAGAAGCGCGCGTCACCCAAGAGTTTATCAAAAGGAAAGAAGAGATATATCTAAGAAAACCTCTTCACTGTATCTCTCTTGCATCAGCAAATGAAGCGTCGGGTGCGCACGCGTACTTCCGACTGTAACGCCTGACGTCATAAATAAGCTTCCGACCTTTTTCAGATCCAGCCCGTATAGCGACAAATCCCGCCTTCTGCGTCAGAGCATGTCTGAAAACGGGTGGGGAGATTCGTACAGTGTTGTGGATGAAAAAATAACGACCAAAAACGTGCAGGACAAAGTTGTTTACACGTAAATGAAACTAATTTATACAATTGACGTTAAGAAAATATACAACTATGAAAATTATAAGCAGAAAAATAAGGCAATAAATCAACGGACTGGCCACTTATTAGGTACCTTGCTAGTACCGAGTTGAACTCACTTCAGAACTGCCTTCTGAAGTTGCATAGATTCAACAAGGTGCTAGGAATGTTCCTCAGAGATTTTAGTCCATATTGACCGTTTTCATTTACAATTCAAGCAATTGTGGGTTAAGGGTCTTGCTCAATTAAGGGTCTTGCCCAACAGTTAACAGCTTGACAGAGGTGGAATTTGAACCCTGGACCTTCTAGCCCATAGTCCAGTACCTTAATCACTATTAAGTCACCACAGTCCTACATCCCAGCCACAGTTGCTGCACGTTTGTCTGCTGCACATCCATCGAATCCCCTATACCATTTCATCCTGACTATGTTCTATTTTATTGCGATCTGGTCACATGGAGGCCATTTGAGTACAGTGAACTCCCTTTGTGACATGGCAGATTATCCTGCTAGAAGTTGCCATCAGAAGATGTTACACAGTGGTTATAAAGGGATGGATGTGGTCAGTAACAATACTCAGATAGGCTGTGGCATTTAAACAATGCTCAATTGGTATTAAGTGGCCCAAAGTGTGCCAAGAAAATACGTCACACGATTACACCACCACCAGCAGCCTGAACAGTTGATACAGTTGTTGTTTAATTCTGACCCTGCATCAGAGTCTCATCAGAGTCACAATTTCTGTCCAATTTTGTCCAACATGACTGTGCACCAGAGCACAAAGCAAGGATGAGCGAGTTTGGTGTGGAAGAACTTGACTCACCTGCACCTCAACCCGATAGAACACCTTTCGGATGAATTCGAGTGGAGACTGTGAGCCAGGCTCACAATTACACCTCTGGAAGAAGGGTCAACAATTCAAATAAACACACTTCTAACCCTTGTGGAAAGACTTCCCAGAAGAAGTGAAGCTGTTATAGCTGCAAAGGGTGGGCCAACATCATATAAAACGCTATGGATATGGACTCAAGTCCATATGTGTGTGAAGGCAGATGAGCGAATACTTTTGGCAATATAGTGTACCTTGTTTCTAATAAGTGGATGTTTGAAGTACTGTTGCATTTCTACGAGCTTGAATCAATCTGGCAATTTTCCTCTGACCCATGGCATCAACAAGGCCTTTTCACCCACAGAACTGCAACTCACTGGATATTTTCTCTTTTTTGGACCATTCTCTGTAAACCTTAGAGATCGCTGTGCATGAAAATCCCAGTGTATCAGCAAGTTCTGAAATACTCAGACTCATTGTCATGTTCAAGAAACCAGTTTGAGATGATTTGAGCTTTGTGACATGGCACATTATCCTGCTAGAAGCAGCCATCAGAAGATGCTACACTGTGGCCATAAATGAATGGACGTGGTCAGTAACAATACTCAGATAGGCTGTGGCATTTAAACGATGCTCAATTGGTAATAAGTGGCCCAAAGTGTGACCAAGAAAATATATGCCACACGATTACACCACCACCAGCAGCCTGAACAGTTGATACAAGGCAGGATGGATCCATGCTTTCATGTTGTTTAATTATGACCATACCATCCAAATGTCACAGCAGAAATTGTGACTCATCAGACCAGGCATTTTTACAGTCTTCTATTGTCCAATTTTGGTGAGTATGTGCAAATTGTAGCCTCAGTTGGTAGTTTTTGCTGACTTAAGGTTCAACATGTTGTGCTTCTACATACATTATATTGCCAAAAGTATTCACTCACCCATCCAAGTAATTGAATTCAGGTGTTCCAATCACTTTCATGGTCACAGCTGTATAAAATCAAGCACCTAGGCATGTAGACTGCTTCTACAAACATTTGTGAAAGGTCACTCTTAGGACCTCAGTGAATTCCAGCGTGGTACCATGATAGGATGCCACCTGTGCAACAAGTCCAGTCGTGAAATTTCCTGGCTACTAAATATTCCACAGTCGACTGTCAGTGGTACTATAACAGAGTGTAAGCGATTGGGAACGGCAGCAACTCAGCCACGAAGTGGCAGGCCACGTAAAGTGACAGAGCGGGATCAGCGGGTGCTGAGGCGCATATTGCGTAGAGGTCGGCAACTTTCTGTAGAGTCAATCACAACAGATGTCCAAACTTCATGTGGCCTTCAGATTAGCTCCAGAACAGTGCTTAGAGAGCTTCATGGAATGGGTTTCCATGGCCGAGCAGCTGCATCCATGCCTTACCTCACCAAGCGCAATGCAAAGCATCGGATGCAGTGGTGTAAAGCACGCCGCCAATGGACTCTAGCGAAGTGGAGACATATTCTCTGGAGTGATGAATCACTCTTCTCCGTCTGGCAATCTGATCAATGAGTCTGGGTTTTGCGGTTGCCAGGAGAAGGGTACTCGTTTGACTGCACTGTGAAAAGTGTAAAGTGTGGTGGAGGAGGAATTATGGTGTGGAGTTGTTTTTCAAGAGTTGGGCCACCCTAATTTTCAGTGAACAGTACTCTTAATGCATCAGCATACCAAGAGATTTTGGACAATTTCATGCTTCCAACTTTGTGGAAACAGTTTGGGAAAGGCCCATTCCTGTTCCAACATGACCGTGCACCAGTGCACAAAGAAAGGTCCATAAAGACATGGCTGAGCGAGTTTGGTGTGGAAGAACTTGACGGGCCTGTACCTCAACCTGATAGAACACCTTTGGAATGAATTTGAGTGGAGACTGCAAGCCAGGGCTTCTCGTCCAACATCAGTGTTTGACCTCACAAATGCACTTAAGAAGAAGGGTTAAAAACCTTCTGGAAAGACTTCCCAGAAGAGGTGAAGCTGTTATAGCTGCAAAGGGTGGGCCGACATCATATTAAACCCTATGGATTAAGAATGGGATGTCCCTCAAGTTCATATGCATGTGTAGGCAGATGAGCGAAAACTTTTGGCAATATAGTGTACCTTGTTTGTAATAAGTGGATATTTCAGTTACTGGTGCATTTCTACAAGCTTGAACCAATCTGGCCATTTTCCTCAGACCTCTGGCATCAACAAGGCATTTTCACTCTCAGAACTGCAACTCACTGGATATTTTCTCTTTTTTGGAGCATTCTCTGTAAACCCTAGAGATTGCCCTGGGATAACTCTGGGATGTTGGTGGGTTTCCTCACATTAGCTGCTCACTTCAGGTCCTTTGACAAGTCAGGACTTTGACTTGGCCATTCCAAAACATTAACTTTATTCTTTTTTAACCATTCTTTGGTAGAATGACTTCTGTGCTTAGGGTCGTTGTCTTGCTGCATGACCCACCTTCTCTTGATATTCAGTTCATGGACAGATGTCCTGACATTTTCCTTTAGAATTCTCTGATATAAGTCAGAATTCAAACTATGATACTACCAATGTGAGAGAGGCCTTTAGTTGCTTAGAAGTTACCCTAGGATCCTTTGTGACTTCGTCAACTGTTACACGCCTTGCTCTTGGAGTGATCTTTTTTGGTCGACTACTCCTGGGGAGGGTAACAACGGTCTTGAATTTCCTCCATTTGTACACAATCTGTCTGACTGTGGATTGGTGGAGTCCAAACTCTTTGGAGATGTTTTTTTTTTTTACCTTTTCCAGCCTGAAGGGCATCAACAACTCTGTTTTTGAGGTCCTCAGAAATCTCCTTTGTAGGTGCCATGATACACTTCCACAAACGTGTTGTGAAGAGCAGACTTTAATAGATCCCTGTTCTTTAAATAAAACAGGGTGCCCACTCAGACCTGATTGTCATCCCATTGATTGAAAACACATGACTCTAATTTCACTTTCAAATGAACAGAAATATAGAAAATTCTAGTTCACAAACTTTCAAGCACCACTGAACCATTGCTCCTTGTATCATAAACCTTGAGTGCACAGTGCTTAGCACTTGCCTCAGATCTCCAGTGACCTGATACAGAGCTCCAGACCGACCAATGCCTGTGTAGGAGTTTGCATGTTCTTCCTGTGTGTTTGGGCTTTATTCTAGTACTTTCGTTTCCTTATACATTCCAAATACATGCGCTAAGTCAGCTGGCAAGGTCCACAATTAACCCATAACTGCTTGGATTGAAAGACTGTATCAGTTGTAAATTGCTCTAGATAATGGTGTCTGCTAAATGACGAAGTATAAGTAGTTACCAATCTTTACACATCTTCAAATGTGACTTACAGTTGTGCTTGAAAGTTTGTGAACCCTTTAGAGTTTTCTATATTTGTGCATAAAGATGACCTAAAACATCATCAGACACAAGTCCTAAAAGTAGATAAAGAGAACCCAGTTAAACAAATGAGTCAAAAATATTATACTTGGTCATTTATTTATTGAACAAAATGATCCAATATTACATATTAGTGAGTGGCAAAAGTATGTGAACCTCTATGATTAGCAGTTAATTTGAAGGTGAAATTAGTCAGGTGTTTTCAATCAATGGGATGACAATCAGGTGTGAGTGGGCAGCCAGTTTTATTTAAAGAACAGGGATCTATCATAGTCTGCTCTTCACAACACATGTTTGAGTTGAGATTTCTGAGGATCTCATCTGTCCTTGAACTGAATCTCAATCGTTCGTGCAGCAAGACAATGACCCTAAGCACACAAGTCGTTCTACCAACAAATGGTTAAAGAAGAATAAAGGTAATGTTTTGGAATGGCCAAGTCAAAGTCCTGACCTTAATCCAATGGAAATGTTGTGGAAGGACCTGAAGTGAGCAGCTAATGTGAGGAAACCCACCAACATCTCAGAGCTGAAGCTGTTCTGTATGGCGGAATGGACTAAAATTCCTCCAAGCCGGTGTGCAGGACTGATCAACAGTTACAGGAAATGTTTAGTTGCAGTTATTGCTGCACAGGGGGGGGTCACACCAGATACTGAAAGCAAAGGTTCACATACTTTTGCCACTCACTAATATGTAATATTGGATCATTTTCCTCAATAAATAAATGACCAAGTATAATATTTTTGTCTCATCTGTTTAACTGGGTTCTCTTAATCTACTTTTAGAACTTTTGTGAAAATTCGATGGTTTTAGGTCATATTTATGAAGAAATATAGAAAGCTCTATAGGGTTCACAAACTACACCACTGTATATTTAAAATGGCTTCCTTTACATTTCCTTCTTAATGCATTTGATTTGTCCACATCGCCTATTGTCCCCCCCAAAGTGCACACCAACTATTCATAACATGCTTTTAGCCCAATTACTTTTATTATGGTAATAACCGGCCACAAAGGAACATTTGCTATTCACACCAGGAGGCAATATGACTTATTTTGTTTATTGCAGACAGTAAATGCAAATGGAATTGCATGGAGGGCTGTAAGCACTAACCTGAAAGACATTAACACATGTGCAATGTAAAGGAAAAATACTTACTGGACATGACATGATTTTCACACATGATTCAGTGAACCTCACTAGATGATGACATGCGTCACATTAGGCAGACCGTCATGTTAAGACATGTTACTCAATTTGCATAAGCATGTGAATAATGCACACAGGAGCACAAACAACTTCATGTGCCTCAAGTGCAAGAATGTGGAGTTTGTTTGTAGCTCTGTCTGAAGCAGGGATTTATATAAATGTACTAATATTCTGTACCAAGACTAAAAATACACCAGAAAAGAATCAAAATGTTTAATGGTCTTTCAAACAAGTCTCATCTGAATAATCTCAAACATACAGCTGTACACACACACCATTCCTTGTGTTACACCCTTGTTTCTATACAAAAGATACAGCATGTCCATGTATACCTGGGGATATCTTCCAACAGACAAGAAAACTAGCTTAAGAGCTTCTACATTTAACCCTTTAAATGTAGATATTGATATATGTAGGACTGATGTGTTTCTACACTGTAATTCAGCAGGAAGGACAGTCAGTGCCCTGGGTAAAGTATGACTAAACAAAATGAGCATTTATAGCAGGATGCGGCTTTGGGGATGTGTGGATGGAAAGGTTTGAGCTAAATTATTTTAGATTTTTGTTAATGCTCCAAAACTATATGGTCGATACATTATAGGAAATATCAAAACAATCTTGCATTTGAAACATACATAAAGTAGACTTTAAGATCAAACTTAACGATTAATGGATATACAGGGTTAAAGAACGTAGCATGCAAACAGTGGGAGATGCTTTTCAAACATTCTTGTCTCACTGAAAACATACACTACAGACAAAAGTTTGTGGACACCCCTTTTAATTATTGAGATCTACTATTTCAGTAACACACACTTGTAATACATTCATAACATAAAGCGTACATTTCTGGATTCTCCATAGACAGACAGTGGGAGTAGAATGAGTTGTACTGATACCCCAGAGACTCTCAATATGACACCATTGTGGGTTTTTGCTTCCAACAAGCCAGTTCATCAACTTTCTACCATGCTGTGCTTTAACAAAGTCCATAGAAAATTGGTTTGCCAACTTTGATTGAGAACTTAACTGGCTTGCACAGAATATGGACTCCATCAGACACTTTGAAAGTGCAACGGAATGGCAAAAGTGAGGCAGGGATTACGTTCCAAAGAAAAGCCCTCTTAGAAAACAAAGGCTGTCGCAGCAGCAAAGGTGGGGGGATTTTAATTTTTTGGGTGTCCACAAACTTTTGTCTATATAGTGCATAAATGGGTCAACTACCAGAATCTGCTTGTCATGTCAGACAGGCTAAAATGAGGGCATTGTAGGTGTTCTAACAAATAGAGGTAGATATTTGTAGGGGCTCGCTTACTTAAAGCTCCTCAAATAGCACTTTAAGTGGGGTAAGTATGATTAACTCCAATTTCAAATTAGGCAAAAAACATGAGAATTGTTACAAACATTGCTGGAATGCAAAATGAATGATTTTTTTTACTTTCCTTGCATCTATTACATCCATTGGTAACTCTTGTGGTTCGGCACTTAACCAGCAGAAAGAGCTACAGATTGCTAGACAACTGGATTCACAATGTTAACCCTCTGAAAGTGTTCAAGCCAACTCTGTACATCAATCCAAAACAGCAAGTGTTAATATAGTCTGGCTGTTCGGCTTGGATTCACAGTGCCCAAGCTTTGAGGTCTTCCATGTCATCTTCATCCTCTTCTTGCCTCTTTTTGGCTGCAGACAGAAATATAGACAGTAAGACTGAGTTGGAAATAATCGGTGAGACTGATTTTTTATAAAAACTCAATACATACACATGTAAATATATAGCCAAAAGTTTGAGACCACTAGAGAAAATGCTTCAATTTTGTGTTTTTCTTGAATTTAATACACAGATTTTCACTGCAAATTAGACAGTCAACATAACAGTTTGAGTGACCTACAACAGATTATCTTGGTATTGTTGCCTGTAGTTGCTTCGCACCAGAGGAACATTTTCATAGTTCTTAGAACTGTATGGGAAAGTGCCCCTTTCTCACATTTGCACCAAAAAAACTGGGAACGAATGTAGTTCTTAGAATGCTGTGTATAGGGACCTTTTCTAGCTCCTATGTCAGGTACTTTTCTCAGCGCATAGGAACCCTGAGTGATGCAAGTATGAGGTGACTGGTCCAGGCATACGAGTACAGAGATTGGGTGCACAGTGAGTGGTCCAGAGTGCCTATGTTGCAGGCAAGAGCCATTTTTAGATATACAGTGGGACAAAAAAGTATTTAGTCAGCCACTGATTGTGCAAGTTCTCCTACTTAGAAAGATGAGAGGGGGCGTAATTTTCATCATAGGTACACTTCAACTATGAGAGACAAAATGAGAAAAAAAAAAGAATCTAGGAAATCATACTGCACAATTTTTCAAGAATTTAAGTGTAAATCATGGAGGAAAATACGTATTTGGTCAATAACAAAAGTTCAACTCAATACTTTGTAAAATAACCTTTGTTGGCAATGACAGAGGTCAAACGTTTCCTCTAAGTCTTCACCAGGTTTGCACACACTGTAGCTGGTATTTTGGCCCATTCCTCCATGCAGATCTCCTCTAGAGCAGTGATGTTTTGGGGCAACACAAACTTTCAACTCCCTCCACAAATTTTCTATGGGGCTGAGGTCTGGAGACTGGCTGAGCCACTCCAGGACCTTGAAAGTAGGTATGGTGTTCTTGGGATGCAGCTCAGCATCCGAACACGTTTTTACCAAAAAGTTCTATTTTGGTTTCATCTGACCGCATGATATTCTCCCAATCTTCTGGATCATCCATATGCTCTCTGGCAAACTTCATGATAACAGTTTTTTTTCTGTGCACAATTTCAACAAGGTTGTGAAGTGTAGATTTTTCCACCAAGCCACTGGAGTTGTTGTTTTAACAGATAACCCATCCAGAAAAAGCTACAATCTTCATTCTAGTTGTTTTGACGATGTTTGCAAACGACAAAGCTCCGATCTTCTTACTTTTCCAAACGCTACATTCCAGATGGCACTGGCTGGTGTCTCAGTGAGAACTCTGTGACACTTACTTGCTCTTTTGCTCATGAGGCAGCTTACTGCTAGGTCTGTTTATTTAGTGAAAAACAGGCATGGCTTGTGTCTAATAAAAAAAGAACCATTGTATGTCCTAACCTAACTATATCTCTTCTAGCACTTTCCTTGACAACGCTAACTGATCTAATTTGCAGAGAAGCATTATCACCTGGTTGGGAGGGTAAAGATGCTGAAGGCACATTGGGCAGGGGGACATTTTCTGGGCCAGTAACATTCAGCAGGGCATTGTCCAGATCCTCCTGTTCCAGTTCCTCTAGTTCAGCCAGCAGCTCATCCTACAGAACAAGAGCAAAAAAAATCGAAATCAATAGATGTAATTTAGATACATTACACTGAGGAAGAAAGTTACTGACTATATTACTGTTGGAAATAACATTTCTTTAAACAAATCCATGCAAGTTGGCTTCGCACTATCTAAGCCCTATTCACTTGGAATGCAGTTTATAGCACCGAGCCCCGAAATCAAAATCAGTTCTGAGAGACCAGTTCACTTGGGTATATACATAGTTTATAAAAAATCCTATTGATATACTGAAATAAAACTGAGATTTGAAGCACACTATAAGAAAACCAAAACTGAAAGTTTTGTTTGTCCGTGTTTAATTTGCGTACTGCTGGCGTATTTATTCCTCTCACCTGTCTCCCCTTTTTTAATTACATCTTCTGCTATTTAAAACCCCTGTTGTTCCCCAAGTATCATTCTGTGCTTTCTAGGTTTGTCTCCACTCCCTGTCTCAGCCTGACAACTTTGGTCTTTTTTCTCCAATATCTCCAGTGCCTCTTTAAAAACGACTTATTTATTTTGTTTTACTTACTGTTTAAGTCGTTATATTTGCTGCATTATTAATACAGTGGGTCCTTTTGTGATTTCGCTTTTCTTATTAAATAGATTAACGTAAATAAATAAAATAGAACCAAGAACAACATACTGTTCTCATATATATCAGCCATAACATTAAAGCCGCGGACAGGTGAAGTGAAAAACCCTGACAATGTGATGCACTGAACTACATTCTGCTGGGAATTCTTGGGGCCATAGCATTCACGTGGATGTTACTTTGACCTGTAACACCTACCTAAACACTGTGGCAGACCAAGTACACCCCTTCATGGCAATGGTATACCCCAATGACTCCTCTTTCAGCAGGATAATGTGTCCTGCCACATTGCAATAGTCATTCAGGAATGATTTAAAGAATATGACAAATAGTTCAGGGTGTTGTCTTGGCCTCCAGATTCCCCACATCTCAACATGACTGAGCATATGTGGGTTGTGCTGGACAAACAAGTTTGGTCTATGGAGACGCCACCTCATTTTACATTTGTTTACTTTAATGGTCATGTATGAATGAGAAAATTGGTAAATCTAACATTAAACTGTTGTTACATTATGTAAATAATTGCAATTATTTTCCTTGCCCCACACTGATGCAAAATAAGATGTCAAAAATCCATGTAAAAACCATTTTAAGTTTTAGCTCAAGAACTTAAAAGTACCGATTCTCCAGTTCAGAAAAAGGGTTGCTATGAGATATTGTGATTATATTTGAATTTGAAATCCAGTAGTACATGGTCATGTATCTGGCAAACAGGATCTATTATTATTATTAAACATTAGGTGGTTTTATATTGTTTATATCATACTATGTTATCTAGAATGTAGATCTGCTTGTACCTCATCAAACTCTTCACCAAAGCCAACAGGTTTTGAAATGGCATCCGAGATCTCCTGCGCCAGCTCCTGCTGCTCTGTGATGTCCTGCATCAGATCATCCACTTTGTCTATATCCCTAAAAATACAAGAGATTAATAATGAAACAATGACCAATGTTGAAGTTCACTTCCAGTATAAAAAGAAACCGTGTTCAGCCTCTAGGCTTATAAAAATTATCTGAAAAATGATCATGATAAACAATATTATCATGATACAATTTCAATTCAGTAGGAGCCACGTGATTGTTAGTCTTATAGCACATTTTTTCTGATGGATCTGGCGGCTTTTAATAATCACAATTATTTACAATGATAGCTACTGTATGATAAATGAACTCAGTAATTGTTTTGGTTATATCATCATGACATTTCTGTAGTCAGTCCACCAGTGGAAAGGGCTCACACTGTTTTAGTGCGAAAAATCTAATTTTCATGTTAAAGCAGAAGGGTTAATGAGCTAATGCCAGTTTGACAGCGTGAACTGCGTCTTTCTGTCAACAAACGTCACAACAAATGTCTGGTCTGGTGTACTGCTTGCAGAATTTTCGAGGAGCGTTTATGGAACTCCCTCAGCACAGATGCCATGCAACATTTTTATGTCTATTGTCTGCATCCGTTCTATTGAAACCTTGATATTGCAACACTGAAGCCTTTGCATCCTTCTTCAAACTATTACACTCTCAACAGGAAGTGGGTCTCATACCAGAGTTTCTATCATTTGCATGCACCCAGCGTTCTTTGTCAGACTGAAAATAAATTTAAAAGTGTCGTTCAAAGTCTGTATCTGCACAGTTAAATAATTGATGTTCTGTTTGTATAGTGCATAATGAAGCACAGTCTCATCCATTGAATAAAATAATGTAATAAACTTGAACGACTGTATTAAAGCGACGGATAAATAAAGCTGAAGTGGAGAAATAAAAAACAGAAATACGTTGCACATTAACAAAATGAAAGAAATTTCAATTATTACCACAGTCGATCATATCTATGAGTCACAAATGATGTTATCATTAATGCCAAAGGGTCTTACATGTTCTGGTGGGCATTCTTCATGGCCTTGGCTGCGAAGCCCATGTTCTTGAGCACTTCAGTGTTAGTGTTTGCATTCTCCAAAGCTTCTCGCTGGTACTCGATGGTGGACAGAGTGCCATCGATCTGAGCCAGCTGCTTTTCATAACGCTTCTTTCTCTTCAGGGCCTGGAGAGCAGCTTAGGAAAGTGGATAACATACGTTTTTTACACAGAAACACAGCGACATTGTTTAGAACTACATAACTGGCATAACTAGTTTATGAGACATTATTTACACAGCAGCTGCCTGAATCCTTGCAATAATTCTCAGGTGTCAAACTCAAGTCCCACAGAATAAATGCAACCCAATAAAAAACTCCACTGATCGGACCCAAAATGAAAAACATTTCCTATTAAGACAATGTTAGTATATAGAGGTTAGTATATATGCATCTCAATGCAAAAATGTCAATGTCACAATGCAGTTTGAGAGATATCACATGCGTTATCTTTATGGAAATCTAATAATGTCGTTGCATTCCTTGAACACCAGAGGGTGTAATCATACATCATATACCACATATCTTCCTTCACATCTTCTCCAATGGAAACTGAAGGGATTTTGGATGATTAAAGATATTTGCATAGCGCTTTTCTCACACACACACACACAGTTGAGCCGAAATGATGTTTGTTAACAGGGTCTCATTTAAGATAGCACTTATTTGTATTTCTAGTTATTAAAATTCTTTCAATTGCAGGAGACTGAAGTTTTTTGTTTAAAAATGCACATGTGCATTGTTTTGAATTTCTTTTTAATTTTACACTTTAGAAATAATAAAAAAAAAAGAATGTCGTTTCTTGACTGTAAAATCAATAATCATGAATCGATTCGAATCATAAGCAGAGTGTACACGCCTATTAGCATAATACAGTGATCTAATAATAAAATAAAAATCCTCTTTCGGCTACGCCCAATTGGTGTTGCCACAGCAGACCATGTGCAGCTTTGGCTCAGGTTTTTAAGCCAGATGCCCTCCCTGACACAACCATCTCCATTTATTTGGGATTGGGAACAGCACTGGGAGTATGCTCACAGTGGATGAGGTTTTTCCATAAATACAACACTCAGCCTTCAGGTTGCACCCAGAATTGAATCCAGGCCTTGTGCAACTCATTTTCCAGCAGCTGCCTCTTCCCGCTCAGCCACTGAGGCTGATGCATATATATGCATGTATACAACATTGCAAACAACCCACAAACCCACAAGTATCTGAAGATAGTATCAAAAGATGTTGTAAGAAATTTTGATTAAGATCAATGACAGTTTAATGAGTGGCAGACAAGGGGCCAGAAGCTGAAAAAAACATTACTGATCTACTGATTCATCGCAATTCCTAGTGGCACAACTGATAATGGTTTGGCTTATTGTCAAGTGAGTGTGAGTTTACTTCATGGGAATGGGAAGTACTTTTATTTAACATCACATCAGCTGCAGTGGCCATTTCAGGACAAGCACAAAATTACTAGTAATACACACATACAGTAATACACCAGGCCAATTCAGCATAATCAGTTAACCTAATCCATGTCTTTGGACTGTGAGAAGTATCCGAAGCACCCGGAGTGAACCCACATGGAGACTGCAACATGCAAACTCCATACAGACAGACCGAAATCAGGATTGAATTACTCTAACTGCTGTGCCACTGTGCTGCCTCAGATATCATGGGAAACCAAAAAATACAACTGTCCCTGGTAGGATAAATTGCATTTCTCTCTCCCTGATCAATATAAATGACACTAGTGGCTAAATCAGTGAGTGTGTTTACATTCACTTAGAAATCCGATCATAGTCAGATTTCTGCAGTTATCTGATTATTCAAGTGGTCATGTAAAGAGCATACTCCAATATAGAAATCAGCTAAACAGAGCTGGATTTTACTACAGTAACCAGATTACTCGTAGCATATATACCAGTTACCCAATTTCAGTCGGCGCACTAATGCAAGAGTAACCAACACCAGGTCCTCCTATTCTAAAGATTTGGCTTTATTTGCCCTCTTTTTATGTTGACTGTGGTTTTTTTCTCACGGGGATCTGGCAACCCTGGAATTAAATGCGTCGCAGTATTAAAGGCAGTGAAACGGCTATCGAACACCTTGTCGAGACTGAATACATTTTTTAAATTCTTAAAACATTAAGAACTGGATTATTTAGCTTATGTCACATATTTCTGTGAGATTACTGGCTGACTGAAAAGTAAAAATCTGCTTCCTGAGTCATGTAAACCCAGGTTTCCCATTTTCTGATTACTCAAGCACATGTTGGTCGGATTACTGACAAAATCGGATTTTCTGCAGTTAGCGAATTATTACATGCATGTAAACGTACTCAGTGTAACATTTCTACAGCAGAATGTGCTCATGCAGTGTTCAATGTAGGTCATTTTCTTGACACACTAGAGATGCCAGGCTAACAAGCTAATGCCAGTTTTTATCACTATCAAGCAGTGTCACATAATTCATAACCGACATCACTGGTCTGACCTGCTGCCTCGTCAAATGTTTGCAGTCATCCGGTTTAGTGTGCAAGTCCCTTGGCGCAGATGCAGTGTAACATCGTTAACATCATGGTTCTATGGGTTCAACTGACACCAAAATATTGCCACACTAATGCATTCTTTTGAACAAGTTCGTGCATTTTATTCTCTATAGGAAAGTGGATTTCACATTCCAGGAGTTTCCTTCATTTGCATATATCAGCTCAGTGACTGGTGTGAGTCTATTAAATGTGGAGGCGGGGCTAAAAACCAAAAATGTTTTCCTAACAGAAAGCCTCGGAGCACCAAGCCATTAACAAAAAAACTTTCTAAATAATTCCTGAAAATGACTTTGTAAATGAATTGTAATGAGATGTAAAGATGTGTTAAAGAAATGTAGTTTGAGCAAGGTATGCTGTGCAAGACCTTCTAGAGTCAGATTTTAACAATGACTGCAAATATTTCCTTAAAACAACGCAGGCTCTTGGTTTCAGGTTCATTGTTTTCCCCTCACTTAAGCAGGTAGGAACCTGGTCTTGTATAACTGGAAATAACTGCCTGGGGATGTTAGAAAGACGTCAGCTGAGTAAACAAACTTAACTTCACTGAGCTTATCATCACTGAGGCTGCACCAAAAAGGTATAAAATATTAATTAACTGGCATAACCTTGCATCCCTGGTAGCAGAAACGCCACTTTGCCAATAACAAAGTGTAGGAAATTCTTTAATTCAAGTAATTCTCAGTATCTGGTACACTGAAAACCATCATTAAACAATACAATACATTTTAAAGTCTAACACCTGAAAAATGTCCTTTATTCTACTTATAAATCTTAGATTGAGTGTCTTTACATGTGGTGCTTGGACCCAAATTCGGGTCTCCATGGTGGTGAGGTACGAAATTGTCACTGTGCCATACCCAGCACATCTTCTTAACAAACTATATTCAATCAACGGCCACTTTATTAGGTAGACCTGTTCAACTGCTTGTTAAGATAAATACATCATCAGCCAATCACATGGCAGTAACTCAATGTCTAGATATACAGACATGGTCAAGATGACCTGATGAAGTTCAAACCAAGCAACACAATGGAGAAGAATGGTGACTTAAGTGACTTTGATTTGAAAGAGAATGTCCAGGGAGTGACAGTACTCTGAACGAAAATAAGTGGTTGATATCAAAAGTCAGAGGAGAAACAGGTATTCAGAATAGCATCTCTGAACACAAAACACATCAAACCTTAAAGCAAATGCGCTACAGCAGCAGAAGGCCACTTCTATCAGCTAAGAACAGGCAACTGAGGCTACAATTTGTACCTCACCAAAATCGAACAACCGACTGGAAAATGTTGCCTGCTCTGATGAGTCTCGATTTCTGCTGTGAACATTCAGAGGATATGGTCACATTTTGCGGGTAAACAACATGAAAGCATGGATCTATCCTGCCTTGTATCAACAGTTCAAACCGGTGGTGGTGTAAAGGTGTGAGGGATTTTTTTGGCACACTTTGAACCCTTTAATACGAAGTGAGCAGAAATGAACCACCACAGCCTAGCTGAGTATTATTGCTGACCATGTCTATCTCTTTATGACCACAGTGTACCATCTTCTGATGGCTACTTCTAGCAGGCTAATGTGCCATGTCACATAGCTCAAATCATCTCAAACTCAATGAGTTCACTGTACTCAAATTGCCTCCACAGTCACCAGATCTCAATCCAAAAGGGCACCATTGGGATGTGGTGGAATGGGAGATTTGCATCATGGATGTGCAGTTGCCAAATCTGCAGCAACTGCATGATGTTATCATGTCAATATCGACCAAAATCTCTGAGGATTGCTTCCAGCACTTTGTTGAATGTCACGAAGAATGAAGGCAGTTCTGTAGGCAACAGTGGGTCCAAACTACTAGCAAGGCATACCTAATAAGGTGTATTTTATAAGTGTATAAGTGTATTTTAATCCACCATGTGTGGATTGAGACACAGCCTGACAGTTTCCCCACATTCCCAGTATTAAGAATATACGTGCAATGTCTAGCGTAATGAGCTTTTTGATCTGGACAAAAACTAAAATAGCACTAATGATCTTACTGATATAATGGAAAAGACATTTAATACGTTTCTTCTGAAATATTTGTAATTTACTTGAGTTAATTTGTTGACTTATGCTAGATGTGCATAAATCATCCTAATGAGTTAGTGTTGGGGACATTTAGGATGGAGTTACAATGGTGTGTAATAGGAAAATATGTTTTGTCTATCTCAATTATTGATAAGGGTCAGAGATCAGTGTCGGATCCTGAAAACTAAAAATAAAGTTCTTTTTTTCAAACTCATCAGTTTCCAGTAATCTGCTCCATCCCACTTGATGGGCCAGAATGTAACATAGCCAGCTGATTGAGCTCTGTTAAGTGAGTGATTACTACAAGTAATGTATTCAAACGTTTAAAAGAAAAACATTTCAAAGATAAAAGCTGGGTGAACTCGGTTATTAATGAAAGAAGTCAAATATAAAACGTCTGATGCCTGCGCTCACAAGGCCAATACTCAAAAATAGTGGAGAAAATGCAGAGAAATTATTTCCTGCAATACAACTAGCAGCTCAAAAGATGGTACTTTTGAGAGACTAGAAACAAAGAGATGCTGAGAGAACATTCAGGTGAGATTGGGGCTGCTCTAATCTGGGACTGGGATTAAAAACATAAAAGATGCAAGTATTGCGAGTATTTACACATTTTCACTTTTCATCCCCGAAACAATAAGATGCTGTTATCTGGCATCTGTTATTAAGTGCAATAAATCTCTTTTATTTATTTGTTGTTTATATAAAAAGACATAGTGCAAGGACATAGTGCATTTATAGCTTGAATATGTTCATTTAAGTTCAGTGATTTTGTGTTCAGTGATATCGGAATTATATATTGGCCATAGGTCAACCTGGTCTCTAAATATCGGCGTTGGCCACTAAAAAAATTAACACTCTCAGTTCATGTGAATCAATACTTTCACATGAACCATAAACAAATCTGAATATCGAATGACCAAACAACCTTTATAAACTTGATACTCCAAGGAACAGCTGCTCTTACACACATCATCTTTTAATCCGAGTTTTGATTAATATTCTGCTCCCTCTGACAAGGGGATACAACTGGGTCATGGCTGGATCATTGGATAATGATCCAAAACATGCATAAAAATCCTCAAAAATGTTTAAGTAATCACAGAATCAAACTTCTGACATGTATCCCAGTCCCCCAACATAAACTCTATTAAAAATGTGGGGTAAGCTGATGAAGAGAGATGCTCATTTTATGTTACTACTTTATATACAGCATTTATTTCATTTTTAGTTATTGTTTTTAATGGCATTAATAGTAATCTAATTTACAAAGTCTAGGAATTTATGAATTATACACTGCCCGACCAAAAAAAGGTCACCACCTGGATTTAACTAAGCAAATAGTTAAAAAAAAGAGCCTCCCATCGGATACCTACTGCATTGGTGATTATGTTTCAGCTGGCAACACGTTATTGAACCCTAACTGATGCAGTGAATAGCTTCTCATTTGTTAAACAGCCATGTCAAAAGACATCCTGTGGTTATGGAAAAGATGTTAATCAGTTTCAGAAGGGTCAAATTGTGAGAGTGTGGTTCAGGAAGCATGAGATATCATCATCACACATGGATTGGCCACCACAGAGTCCAGACCTGAACCCCATTGAGAATCTTTCTTGGGGAAAAATTAATACAACTCTGGACAGAGATAAATGTTGTGACACTGCAGGAGCAGTTCAGAGCTGCATTCATTTTTCCCCAAGATCTTGTATTGATGATGGGAGATCTGGACCACTGCGCAAAGTTTTCTCCAGAACATCCCAAAGATTCTCAATGGGGTTCAGGTCTGGACTCTGTGGTGGACAATCCATGTGTGAAACTGATGTCTCATGCTCCCTGATCCACTCTTTGACCCTTCTGAAACAGATTAACATCTTTTCCATGACCACATGATGTGTCTTTCGACATGGTTGTTTAACAAATGGCAAGCTACTCACTGCATCAGTTAGGGTTAAAGAACTTATTGCCAGCTGAAACATAATCACCAATGCAGTAATTATCCAATGGGGGGCTCTTATTTTTAACTATTTGTTTAGTTAAATTCAAATTTTTTTTTGGCTGGGCAGCGTATTTTTATAATTTTAAGTAGAATTATTTAAAATCGTCTATCATGTCAAAGATGCACAAATTATTTATACCTATTGCTATTAAGTTGATTTTATGGTCTTTTATGGTCTCTTATGGTGATTTGACAACACTAATCAAACCTTTTCTGTACCTTGTAGCCTGAAGCATGACTCAAATGAATATGCACCCACCAAGACAAAAAGTGGTGGAATGAAAGCTGGTGGACCAAATGGCTCAGTCTTTTGCTCTTTTCAGATGATGACTGAAGACCCAGCCCTTCATTCGGGACTTTCTATTTAAAAACTTCCTTATTGCTGATCCATTTTCCAACACATAACTGCTAACATGGGTGAAGTTAAACGATGTTTGTTCTAGAGCCACAGTTTATTCATGTTAGCATGTGAAAATGTCTGCTAAAGAGAATTCATATAACACTTCTGTGAGTCGCTGTAAGAACATCAGTTGACAGCAGTAAATGAGCCATTGTAACCAATGGATGCCATTTCACTTCCCAGGACATTACATGTACATATAATTAACTGTAAGAAACATTTTATTTTTATGAAAGATGTCCTGCACAGTGATGCAATTTTAAATTCAAGGTAAAACACGAACAAAAACTACCTAGAACACTGACAAATAGCCGTTGTTAGCTGTCCCTGGTCCCTAACAATACAATTTTCAATAAAGTATAATAATTTTATATCCTTCAAATATCTTGTTTTTGCATTGTGTCACTCCATATCCCATCTATGTCTTAAATTTTTTTTTTCATAAGAAATCTATCACAATTTACTTTTGAAATACATATTTTAGTCATGTCTCCTTTCACTCAGCCCTGTCACCTTAACATATTCCTAGTTTTGAAAATTAGGGAACATACCACAAGTCACATGTTCAAAAGGAAGTTGCATCATCTGGATCTTCTGAAGACCATGGGAAGACCAAAAATAAGCTCTCTCTTATTTTGTTCCATGTACTTAATGACATTTGAATTATGACTGAGAAAGTCAATCTCTAGTTACTATTACCAAAATTATTTTTAAATGTTATTTGTTTATCGTAAACATACAGTTTTTCGGTTACTAATGTGCTCAGTGTCCTAATGATATTAGTATGGATGTCATGTGGTTACACTTTATGTACTTGCTAAGTCTGTGCTGAAACCTCAGTCCTGTTACTCATATAAAGAATAAAAAGACCAAATAACAGCAATGGGAGAAAGAATGTAGCAATAAATGTGTTGTTAGACTCAGTATTGAAAATCTAATCAAAATTATGTTTAATTTACAAGAGCTACAACAAGCAAATGGCACCCATTCATGGGATGACTCATCTATAAAATCACATGACACAAAATGTCAAGTCTGGCCCAAGCAGTAGATGAGTTTGACACCTCTGACATAAGCTCAAAACATATAAGATACATAAGACATGTAAGACATAAGACTCTGGACCAGAAGGTTCAGGGTTCAAATCCCTCATCTGCCAAGCTGCCACTGTTGGGTCCTTGAGCAAGACCCGTTGTAAGACTGTTTGTAAAAGTGTAAGACTGTATCAATTGTAAGTTGCTCTGGATAAGGGCGTCTGCTAAATGCTGTAAATGTAAGACATTTGTTAAAAATGTCCCAGTAACACCAATAACAATGGTGGCTCAAGTCACCTGAGTAAAATGTAGACAGTACTTCCTTATTTCACAGTGCTACACGTGATTAGTGATGTCATTCAGTGAGTCACATACAAACACACACCTCAAACATATACATAGTTAATTATGAACACGGATGCATAGTCTTACACATACACCTACATTAACTAACACACACACACACCTCTACATTAAGTAACAAACACATACACACGTCTTGCTATCCATGTGAGAACTTTCCGTTGACATGAATCATAATGGACTACTGTAAAAAAAAAGCAAACAATTCAAAATGATAAGGTTTTCCTATCAATGTGAGGACATTTGGTCCTCACAGGTATATAAATACATGTACACCTACACAGACTCACCTATGTTAAACACACACCTACACAGACTCACCTACATTAACACACACCGAAACTCACCTAAATTAACACACACACACACACACACACACACACACACACACACACACACACACACACACACAAAACACAAGTGTTTCTACCCGAAAATACTAACTACCCGTTTACATTGAGTTACGACCTAACTGCCAATAATAACTAACACACCACACGTTTTGAAACAGTGACAGGGGGAGCTGGTAGGGGGTAAAGTGGAGGTTTAGAAGTTGGACGTGTACCTCGTTTGTTTTTGGTGCCGTTCTTTTTGGCAGTTAGAAGTTCCGCGTTGATCTTCTGCTCTAAAAACTCCTGCTTCTTCATCAACATCTCCTCCGTCTCTCTCAGTTTATGAATCGCTTCTTGAGGGGTCACGGCTTTGTTTCCTTTCCCCCCGCCACCGAACAGCTTCCCAAACACAGACATGTCGCCTTGTGCCTAAACTTCTACTTAAAAACACTAATTACACCCAAACAACCACGCTTATGGCTGGCCGCTACAGAAAACACCCTGTCACTACCTGATCTACTGAGGTTCCGACTTCCGCGTTCAGGCCCGCTGACGTCATGGGTTTATATAAAACATGCTCTTGTGCGCCATCATCAGGTGCGCGGTATAAATTACTGTAGTCTTCTCTCACTCGCTCACTTTCTGTAGGCTACTCGCTTAGTATATTGAAGGGAGACCGGGGCGTACCCAGCATCACGGGGCACAAGACAGGAACCAGCCCCAGACATTCCACAACTGGAGGACATTTTGTGCACCAAAAGACAGTTTTCAAAGAATACCTGTACATACTAGAAAAATAAAGTGTGGTATGAATTGAAATGTGTATGTATGACGATGTGAGTCTGTGTGCCCTATGGATTGGTCTAGGGTTGTTCCTGCCTCGCACCCTGTGCTTCCGGCTAGGCACAGGCTTTCCTGTGACCCTGATTGAAATTAAGCGGATAAGAAAACGACTGAATGAATTGAAATGGTCTGATTATGAAAAAAGCAAATAATATTCCAAAAACAAGATACAATTTTTTTAAATCAGCAAGAACTGTAGTGTGGTTTCTCTTGTGCCACTATGTTGAAGATCATCTTTCAATGTATTATGATGAAAAAGGTTTTCTATCTAATATTTATGCATAGTTTGATTGATACTATATCATTTGATTTTCATTTAAAGGCAAGAGATTCATTTGCGTTTGCAACACTGATACGGTTACGTTTAGTCATTTCGGCACATGCCCTTTTCCAGAGCAACTGATCCAATCGTACACTCCAAGAAATTGTGGGTTAAGGGACTTGCTCAAGGTGGGATTTGCTTGGCAGAGGTGGGATTTGAAACCTGGACTTTCTGGTCCAAAGTCCAGTAAAATTCCAAAAGTCACAAGATGAGAAGCTTTATTGTTAAGTCCCTAACATAACTATGTATGTACATAACATACCTACATACCTACATAACATAACTGTATATATATATATATATATACACGTATATAGGTAAACACATACATATACTTGTACACTCATTGTACAAGTATAAAAAAATAAAGCACCAAGATTTTCAGATTGCTGCAAAACTCAGCATGCATTTGTCTCATTCATATATGTAGATGATTACAGGTGTGGTCTGATTAGACACTGGGTTCTGCCACAAATGCACATAAAAGTACTTCCCCCGCTGCCATATTAATGTGCTCAGAGGCTACTTTTGGGTAGTGTACCTCTTGGTGAGAGAACTACAAGCAAGAGCAGCTCCCACAGTTTCATTGTGCACCACCCAGACATATTTGGCTTTCAGTTTTCCCCAAGAATCATATCTTTTCGCTCAAATATTGTAATCACTTACATATATCGTCATTACATTCATACATATAAAGTTTCATTCAATCCCAACATCTCCTTTTGGTGCGTTATTTTTTGTCAATGAGTATATACAGAAATACAACTTGTGTACATTGTGTATATTCTGACCATAGTCATACATTACATTTCTTTTATATTGTTCTATTCCACAAATTCTGAACATAGAGCCACTCTTGCTTTCCTCATATTTATTACATTATTATTCTGGTACCCTCTCCTGTATTTGCACAACCCTATTGTTTGCACTTTGTTGTGTTTTTCCACAATGCTACTACCTGCACTTCTGGTAGATGCTAACTGTATTTTGTACTGTGCAATGAATAAATTTGAATCTATCTAATCTAATCTATCTATCTGTATATGTTATATGATGCACAAAAACAAACAAACAGATGTATTGTTCTACAAATACATTGATGTAGAGTACAGCAAAATGCTTTTTTCAGTTTCAGATAGACAATAAAGGAACAGTGAATTCTCCTAGCTCAACAACATAGTGGTGTTTAAACTTTTCCCACTGTTCAGCTTTGTTTCCTTCTTTGAGGCCTGTTTTGCTTCGTGAGTGTTCTTGTGTGAGCTTGTGATTCCATTGTTTTTATGGTGTATGTAGTTGCGTCGTCAGGTGATTTGAGTTTCTTCTTTCATGCTGCCATTCAGGATTCCACAAGCTCTTTCTTCTGCTTCCTTGGTTTCTCTTGCTTTGTGTTTAGTTTACCCTTGCACAGTGTACTCTTTGAACATTATAGATAATATCTAATATAATAGCTGGCAAAATACTTCTTTCTGACCTTAATGACCTAGAACCCAGTGCACTGTGCAGTGACTGTGTAAACCTCATTCACACAGTAATTTTATTTCTAGTACAGTGGCACTTGAAAGTTTGTGAACAATTTAGAAGTTTCTGTATGTCTGCATAAATATGACCTAAAACATCATCAGATTTTCACACAAGAACTAAAATTGGGGATAAAGAGAACCCAGTTAAACAGATGAGACAAAAATATTATACTTGGTCATTTATTTATTGAGGGAAATGATCCAATATTACATATTAGTGAGTGGCAAAAGTATGTGAACCATTGCTTTCAGTATCTGGTGTGACCCCCCTGTGCAGCAATAACTGCAACTAAACGTTTCCTGTAACTGTTGATCAGTCCTGCACACCAGCTTGGAGGAATTTTAGCCCATTCCTCCGTACAGAACAGCTTCAGCTCTGGGATGTTGGTGGGTTTCCTCACATTAACTGCTCACTTCAGGGTTCTTCCACAACATTTCGATTGGATTAAGGTCAGGACTTTGACTTGGCCATTCCAAAACTTCCAATTCTCCTTTAACCATTTGTTGGTAGAATTACTTGTGTGCTTAGGGTCATTGTCTTGCTGCATGACCCACCTTCTCTTGAGACAGACAGACAGATATCATGTACAGATGTCCTGACATTTTCCTCTGATATAATTCACAATTCAATGTTCCATCAATGATGGCAAGCCATCCTGTCCCAGATGCAGCAAAACAGACCCAAACTGTGATACTACCACCACCATGTTTCGCAGATGGGATAAGGTTCTGATGCTGGAATGCAGAGTTTTCCTTTCTCCAAACACAATGCTTTTCTTTTAAACCAAAAAGTTCAATTTTGGTCTCATCCGTTCACAAAACATTCTTCCAATAGCCTTCTGGCTTGTCCATGTGATCTTTAGCAAACTGCAGACGAGCAGCAATGTTCTTTTTGGAGAGCAGTGGCTTTCTCCTTGCAACTCTGCCATGCACACCATTGCTGTTCCGTGTTCTTCTGATGGTGGTCTCATGAACATTAACATTAGCCAATGTGAGAGAGGACTTCAGTTGCTTAGAAGTTACCCTGGGGACTTTTGTGCCCTCGTCAACTATTACATGCCTTGCTCTTGGAGTGATCTTTGTTGGTCGACCACTCCTGGGGAGGGTAACAATGGTCTTGAATTTCTTCCATTTGTACACAATCTGTCTGACTGTGGATTGGTGGAGTCCAAACTTTTTAGAGATGGTTTTGTAACCTTTTCCAGCCAGATGAGCAGCAACAACTCTTTTTCTGAGGTCCTCAGAAATCTCCTTTGTTCGCGCCATGCTACACTTCCACAAACGTGTGTTGTAAAGAGCAGATTTTGATAGATCCCTGTTCTTTAAATAAAGCAGGGTGCCTACTCACACCTGATTGTCATCTCATTGATTGAAAACACCTGACTCTAATTTCACCTTCAAATTAACTGGTAATCCTAGAGGTTCACATACTTTTGCCACTCACTAATATGTAGCATTGGATCATTTTCCTCAATAAATAAATGACCAAGTATAATATTTTTGTCTCATTTATTTAAGTGGGTTCTCTTTATCTACTTTTAGGACTCATGTGAAAATCTGATGATGTTTTAGGTCATATTTAGGCAGATATATAGAAAATGCTAAAGGGTTCACAAACTGTCAAGCACCACTGTAGATGTGGGCATATACGTGTACTTTGGTCTTACGAGATCAAAATGAAAATGAAAAAGTACCCATCAGCATAATTCCAGCCATATTTCTTATCAACTATAAACAGTAGAATAATATCTAATATTATACTTGGTTACATAGTCTTGACAGAGTACTTTGTACATACTCTCTTTATCAGTCAAAAAATGCTTAGCTGCACAGGTATTCCCTGCGTTTAATAAAAAATACAGTAATTCAGAAGAGTTAGTTGTTGTCAGGTAGTTACTAGAGAAGGTGCTTGGGTCTTTGTATGTGCTGCTTTTGGGGTTCATAGCCATAAGTCTGTTCCCTCAACAACCTTGTCCCGTTTTCTTTTTCCCTTTCATTCTCCCTTCTTTACCCTTTTCCCATTGTTTTTTCCTTTCTGTGGCTATGTGCGCTTTTGGTGCATTGTTTGAAGGAAATAGGCACTCAGACAACTGTAAAGCTTGTGTACGCTACTGCTTACCATACAGTCCAATGCGCCCATGAACAGGTCCATTTCTGAAGTCTGATCAATATGTGTTGGTCACAATGGACTACTTTACCAAATGGTCAAAAGGGTATTGATCATAACTGAGCATGCTAGCTTAATCAGGGTTCTCCTTCCCCTCAGCTCCCTCTGTTCCTCCCTCAGCCTAAGCACAAGACAGGCCACGTACGGCTCATCACTTTCAGCTGACCATCCACAGGCCGTCTATGGGTGTACACAGAGACGGAGTGGACGCATTGTATAAAGTGCAAAGCAAATCTTAGGCACTGTTTACAGCTCTTATAAGAGCTATTTCTCTTGCTTTTGAGTCACTTTTAAATAAAAGCATCATCATTAGAAATATTCCTGGTGCTAAAATACTATAGTACAGACCACAGAGGTCAGAGAATACCCAAACCAAAAACACTGGATGAAGCATTATGTTTAGAACACGTAATGGGATGGAGTACAAAACAGCGAAGTACAGTAAAAGAAGCAAAACAGAAACACAAAGAGAAATTTTAAAACCACTACCCTACGACTGATGCCAGACGTGGAAAGGTCTGCAGCAGACTGTAAGGGCACCACCTTGGAAATAACCAACACCATCTCCTTTCCTAAACGGCTTCACAATTTCTGTTTCTGCTTTGAGACCTCAACCAATGAAACACAGTAGAGGCTTTCACACAATCAGAATATGCAACAACCTCCACTAACTGTCTCATCAGCCTCGAGGAACCCACAAGATATCAGGTGGAGAACATTTCCAGATAGGCCCTCAAAATCTGTGCTATAGAACATTTACATTTACATTTACAGCATTTAGCAGACGCCCTTATCCAGAGCGACTTACAATTGATACAGTCTTACAATCCAAGCAATTGTGGGTTAAGGGCCTTGCTCAAGGACCCAACAGTATATGGCAGAGGTGGGATTTGAACCCTGAACCCTGGACCTTAACCGCTATCCTACCACAGTCCCAGTACAAAAGTGACTGATGTTTCATCTCCACCTTCAACCTGTCTCTTCACTGTTAACCCAGAATTTTCTGTGCGAACAATTTAAGTAAATATTACTTAAAAGAAAATGTTTTGTTGCATTACTTAAACAGTTTAGTATGTGATCCTATTTTATGAGCGTCCACTATTATTTTAAAGTTGAACAAACTTAAAATATAAAATTTTAGCCTGGACCATGCCCCACCAGCACTTTGGCTAATTCTCATTGGTCAGTTCATTCAAAATAAGTGTGGACTTGTTTCATGGATGATAGTGTGGAAATGGCTCTTTAGCCCCCTGTTTTCACATGGTAAGTTTTCTGCAGCTTATTCATTTTCCTTGTACAATTAAATTACTCTTGATCCTCTCTTTACAGAGGGACTGCATTAAACACAACATCATTTTCTCCCCGTGTATACCACACTCTGGTATTTTTTTTTCCATGTTCAAGTGATGTTAACATTAAATATTTTATTGTTATGAATGCTTAAGTTAGAAAATGTAATTTATTGTGTGTGAATTTTAGTGTGCAGACAGTATTTGGGATGAGCTATCAGTGTTATCACAGTTTACTAACTAGCCTATTTAATTTGTGCACTCTTAACTTGTGCTATTCCATCTAGTTGTTTGCAGGTACTTACAGACTTATTTCATTTTATTTTTGAACCACCTCAGTGTCACTGCTGGACAGAAAATAGTCCACCAACCAAAAATGTCCAGCCACCAGGATCCTGTGAGCATCGATGAAGGACTAAAGAACGACTAACAAAAAATGTACAACAACAGGTGAGCTACTGTCTCTGACTTTACATCTACTAGGTGGACCAATATGGTAGTTGTGTCTAATAGAGGGCGCAGTGAGTGAACCCAGTGCTTAAACTCTAGCAGCACTCCTGTGTCTGATCCACTCATACCAGCACAACACACACTAACACACCACCATCACATCAATGTCACTATAGTGCTGAGAATGATCCACCACCCAAATAGTACTGGTTTAAATGTGCTGGTTCTGACCTTTGAAAAACAGAGTAGAAGGGGACTAACAAAGTATGTAGAGAAAGAGACGGACTGTAGTCTGTAACTGTAGAACTACAAAGTGTATCTATATGGTAAATGGAGCTGATCAATGGTTGAGTGTAAAACAAGGTGGGTTTAATGTCATACCTGATCAGGGTATGTGTTCAGTGTTGTTAAAAATGGGTTTTCACCAGACGTTGCACTTGTTGTATCCAGGCTTGCATTCAGCAAAATGTGCTGTCTGAAAATAAAATGGTCTCGTGTTGAGTTTTTAATTTCTTTACATATTTTATTTCTAAAGGCTGGATATTAGATCTGGTTACAGTTTAGTTCAGTGTTTGAAAATTACAATTTTATGAATGATACAGAAAACTTAAAAGGCTGACTAAAATTAACTGGTCAGTAGGATTGATTTTACAGCACATTTTTAGTGCAAATAATAACGATTTTAGTGTTTTCAACTTCAGTGGTTACTTCTAGGTCATTTGGCAATTAAGTTTTTACTTAAACAATTTTTTTTTCTTAGTATGAGTTAGTTAAATATTTTAAGGCAAACACTTGTCTCAAGTGGTTTAAGTACAATCAACTTATTCGAGTTCACAGTGTTGTACAGGTCACAGTTCCATCCTGCTATAAAACCATTGCTATCATACCAGTCCCAAAATGGAGTTCAGTCTCTTGTTTGAATGACCAAAGTCTAGTTGTCTTCACAACAATCATAGCAAAGTGCTGTAAGATAGTGGTCCTATCTCACATCCAGGATAATACACCTGAGTCTCTGAACCTCTACAGGTCAATATCTCTGCACGTCTGCACATTCAGAGCGCACAGCAAAATAAGAATTTTCTTGTGCAGTGAAACTTGATTTTAACTCCATATGACAATAAATTGCTTTGACTATGACTTTGTGTTATAGCCTGACCATAGCCTGTAATAATACATTGTATTTTTGTATAACAGATATTCACTATCATGGATTTTATGAACATTTCTAGAAGTGAAATTAAACACTAAACCCAAAGGATTTGATAGTAATAACCAAAATGCCAGCAATTAATTAGATTTATTGGAATAAAAACAGGCGCAGGGAAAGTGACAAGGTCCCATAACATTCAAATACTACAATGGATGGTTTAGTAGACATGTACATTCTTTAAACATAATAAACAGAACCTCTCATTACAGCTCTAATTTTTGTCTCTCACATTTAGAGGATCTTAGAAGAAAGGAGATGAACACAGAAAATAATGATTACAGCAGTTCAGATTACAACATGCAACATAATTAGTATACCGATGCTAAGACCAGTATTCCATTATATGTAATTTGATTTGACTGCTGAAGAAAGGATTCCTGAGAAGAAGCTGTAGAGAACAGAGAATAGAAATATCAGATATGGTATTTGGCATAAACTCCATTATTACTATACTATACTATTTTTACTGGAGCAGTGAAGCTTATAGTATATTTCTGTATGCAGTCTCAGTTAACATATATTAATAAAGAACATTGAATTTCATTGATAACTGTGAAAAAATGACAGTACAGGTAGTCCTTGGTTTATGATGGTCCAGAAGCCAATAATGTATGTAACTACACATTCAGCAGAAATCGTTTTCTGAATTTTGTTTTTTTCCTTGGGCAGTATATGCAGTATGATACTCTCCCGCAGATGCTGCCCATCTGGACAGCAGCCACCTGACTGAACTGAGCAACAGCGAACTTCAGACAAACCATTTTCATTTTCAGGTATTCAACAATTTATTATAAAATAATCTATGTGTTGATGACTTTGCCCAACTGTAGCTTAGTGGAAGTGTTTAAGCATGTTTAAGGTAGGCTGCTTTATGATTGAACATTGAATATCAGATAGTGTGTTAGGTAATACTTGTACTGAAATACAGAAAAGTTCTAAAGAGTTTGCAAACTGTTATGCAAGACTGTAAGTATAGTTTGAGTAATGAAAGAGAAACTCACAGTTATTCACAGGCATATGAGACTCTCAGATACTTGTAGGTGCCATAGCAGGGATCTGAGAAGAAGGAATTTGTGGCAGGCACCACACAAGCACGTCTGCCATTACAGCTGCAAAATAAATAAATAAATAAATAAATAAAAAAATAAAAAAATTTGTTATATGTGTAAAGAAATACATATTTTAGTTTAATATCCTACTTAAACTTTAGCTGAATTTACCGGTTAATAACTCTAAATGTAGAGTTTCTTTGGTAGCAACGTGTATTATAGAACCAAGAGAAGAAGAAGCTTCTTCCACGAGTACAGGTTCTGTAATCAGTTCGGCCATAGTTAGCGTTGAAAACTCTTATCCTGCGACGCCGACCTAAAATTTAGGACAGATAAAGATTTGGTTATTAAATTTTCATTAATTGTGAGTACAAAAACAACTGCAAAGTCCAAGTTTGTAGTGACGATTGAGTGTATTCCTACAACAAGCAGTCAAAGTATAGGATATTATCTCAGGAGCTTCAATATGTAATAAAGGACGAAAAAATTATATACAAACCACATGTCAGTACAGCATTACTGTGCTCACAAGCCACAACCTCTTCTGCAAGAAACAGAACCATTGAACAGTTCTTAGGTACATAAGAACAGATGAGGCAGTTACCTCAAATAACATTACAGTAGATTTTAGAATAAGAATTAAAGACTGGTAGATAGAACAAATTGCTCACTTTTAACAACACAGTTATAGGAGACTTTTAGGTATTTTGCAGTCCCAGGGCAATAATTTGGGAAATTTGAAGAAAACACAGTGCAAGCGTGCCTTCCATCACACCTTTAAATAAAAGGGATATGTTAACGTTAGGGCATTGAACACAGTGCAAGTGCACCAACAATAGCAATCCAATTTTTTTTGTTATAAAAGAATTACACTTACACTGAGGCCACTCTAGAACGTGCGTTAGCATGACACCTGGTGTTCTGGGTATACCAGGGGAGCAGTCCTCTTGCACAGGTTGTACGATCACTGCGTCCATAGATAGCATTGTAGATCTTAATAGTATTACGTCCTACATAAAGTCACAAATAAACCTGTTAAAGGTGAACTGCAATAAGAGTTTTATTAAACCTATCAGCAAGCTACCTCAAAAGAAAGAGGGATTCTTACCACAGGAAATTGTCTTGTAACTGTTATCACACACTGAGGCAGTCCCTGGAGAAAGAACACCACATATCTGTTTATATGACATTTGTTTATAAGAATCAAATTGGAGTGACATGATGCATTGGTAAAGCAACAGTAAATCATAAAATGTTTAAAAATGGATAGTGTTAATGTCATGCTATTCTAGGCTATACATTTATGCCAAAACATTACTGGTCCTTCTCAAAAAATTAGCATATTGTGATAAAGTTAATTCATTTCCGTAATGTAATGATAAAAATTAAACTTTCATATATTTTAGATTCATTGCACACCAACTGAAATATTTCAAGTCTTTTATTGTTTTAATACTGATGATTTTTGGGCATACAGCCTCATGAAAACCTCACAAAATTAGCAAAATATCATGAAAAGGGTCTTCTAAACGCCTTATTAACCTAAGCATGGCATCCAGAAATCAACGAATTAACTTCTAAAACACCTGCAAAAGATTCTGAGGCGTTTGAAAAACATCCCCAGCCTGGTTCATTAACTTAAAAAAAAACCGCAATCATGGGGTAAAGACCTGCCGACCTGGAACTGGCTTGTCCAGAAGGCCAACATTGATTTGACGAAAACCCCTCATCAAGATGGGTAATACACATAAAGAAATTTCTGAACGATAGGGTGTTCCCCAGAAGTGCTGTATCAAGTGCAACCCTCAAGTGGGAAGTCTTGGGAAAGGAAAAATTGTGGCAAAAACGCTGCACAACGAGAAAGAGGTGGGACCGGACCCCCTCCTGAGAGGATTGTGGTCCCAACGTACTTTTTTTTTTTTTTTCGGATGAAACAAATTTTGCCATGTTCCCATTCGGAAATCAAGTGTGCAAGTCTGGAGGAAGACTGGGGCAGAAGGGGAAATGCCCAAATAAATGGCCCCTGGAAGTCCCCAGTGTTCAAGTTAACCCAACAAGTCAGTGATGGGTTTCTGGGGTGCCATGGTCACTGCTGGGTGTTTGCCACTGTGTTTTTAATATTTATCAAGGGCAAGGAGGGTCAATTGCACTCTAAGCCTATTCGGAAGATTTTGGAGCACTTCCCATGGGCTTTCCATCTGCTGATGAGCTTTAATGGAGATGAAGAGTTATTCATTTTTTTCCAAGCAACGACCTGCGGGGGGCCACCTTGCCCCCCCTCACAGTGCAAAAACCACTTGGTAAATGGGTTTTACTGACCATGGTATTACTGGTGTCTCAATTGGCCTGCCAACTCTCCGGACCTGAACCCCGAATAGAAAGAAATCTCTGTGGAAATTGTGAAGAGAAAGTAGAGAGACGCAAGACCCAACACTCTGGATGAGCTTAAGGCCGCTATGGAAGCATCCTGGGCCTCCATAACACCTCAGCAGTGCCACAGGCTGATTGCCTCCATGCCACGCCGCACTGAAGCAGTCATTTCTGCAAAAGGATTCCCGACCAAGTATTGAGTGCATAACTGAACATCATAATCTGAAGGTTGACTTTTTTTGTATTAAAAACAGTTTTCTTTTATTGGTCGGATGAAATATGCTAATTTTGTAAGATAATTTTGGGTTTTCATGAGCTGTATGCCAAAATCATCAGTATTAAAACAATAAAAGACTTGAAATATTTCAGTGGGTGTGCAATGAATCTAAAATATATGAAAGTTTAATTTGTATCATTACATTACGGAAAAGAATGAACTTTATCACAATATGCTAATTTTTTGAGAAGGACCAGTATATGTAGGTGCTGCATCCTTCCCCTGGAGAATTAAGATTTCTGAGGACGGCATGGAGGCTTAGTGGGTAGCACTGTCACCTCACAGCGAGAATGCCCTGGATATAACCCTAGATGGAGTGGACTAGGTCCTTTCTGTGTGGAGTCAACATGTCCTCCCCTTGTCCGAGTGGGTTTACCACAGGTACTTCGGTTTCCTCCCACAGTCCAAAGACCAACAACGTGTTGGGTTAATTGGTGTCTCTAAAGTGCCCCTAGTATGTGGGTGTGTGTATGGGTGTGTGGGTGTGTGTGCCTTACGATAGAATCGTGTCCTGCGCCTTACGATTCTGGCTGAGCATCCACTTCTCCTCCTCGGCCCTGTCCAGGATCAAACGGATAAGAATGTGAATGAAGGAGAGACATGAATGAGAGACATTATTATTATTGAAAACAATTATTATTAATCTCAACTCCGGAGCTTCTACGACGTCAGACTTTCGGTCACTGCTAAACTGTTTTGATTTATCTCAACAAGTTGACTTTCCAACTCATAAGCATGGTCACATTCTTGATGTAATATGTTCCAACACAGGAGTTGTCAGTAACGTCTCGGGACATTGTACTGCACTATCTGACCATTTATTCATTTCATGTTGTGTCTCTCTTCCTGTTCCTAAGCCCCGGACTAAGGTCCTACTTTCTTATCATAATGTTTCTGCTGTCAGTCCCTCTTCCTTTACTGCTCTGCTTGACTCATTCAACTTTTCAAATATCAATTCATATATTATTCTATAACAGAACATTAGCAGAAATCCTTCACACTTGCACCAGTCAAAACTAGATCTGTGCCTTACTCCCATACCTCCCCATGGTTCTCCCCCGAGCGTTGTACCTTAAAGGTTATGGGCCGGGGCTTAGAGCGGCGTTACAAGAATTCTGGGTTACATGTTCATTTTCTGGCATTTACTGAACATGTATCTAAGTATAAGGAAGCGCTACATAAGGCACGCTCCTCTTACTACACTGAGGAATTTAAAAATGCTGGTCAAAATTTCAAACGCCTTTTTTTCCTAGCCAATAAGTTTTTTCACCCCCTCGTGACTCTACCACTGCCTCACCTGATTTATGCTCTGCCTTTCTGAATTTTTTCAGTGACAAGGTTTCTAACATTTACCAGGATCTACAGGACGATCCACCATTTAAACCTCCTTTTCTCAAGTCTGTATCGCCGTCTGGTACTCTTACCACTTTCTCTTCTGTCGATTCAACTCTCATCTCTAAAATCATTACTAATTCTAGGCCTACTACCTCAACACTTGATCTAGTTCCTACCTCTCTCTTACAGTCCTGTGTATCTTCCGTATCTGAGCCTATCTGTCATCTCGTCAAACTCTCTACTGGATGTGTTTCTTCCTTGTGGAAGCTAGCTGCTGTTACTCCTCTTATTAAAAAGCCCGACCTTGATAGTTCTGTTCTTGGTAACTTCCATCCCATCTCAATTCTTCCTTTCATCTCCAAGATTGTCGACCGAGTCGTAGCCTCAAAAGTTCCTTGTCTTTTTGTCCTCAAACCATGTTTTTGAAACTTTTCAGTCAGGTTTTCATCCCCAAAACAGTACTGAGACAGCTCTGGTATATGTACTTAATGACCTTCTTCTTGCTGCCAATAAAGGTCAGGTCTCTATACTTCTTTTACTTGATCTTACTGCTGCTTTTGACACTATAAACCACAACTTCTGTCTAGACTTTCTAACATTGGACTTTCTGGCTCAGTACTATCCTGGTTCACATCTTATCTAACTGAAAGGCGCCATTTTGTTTGTATGGGGAGCCATGTATCTGACTCTGTTTCCCATCCGTCAGGGTGTTTCCCAGGGTTTAGTACTCGGGCCTCTATTATTCATCATCTACATCACTCCCCTTGGTGACATTTTCTGCCATTATGGCTTGAAATTTCATTGCTATGCCGATGACACTCAAGTCTATGTCAGTCTTAAGCCATCTGATTCCTTTCCCCCAGACTATCTCACTAGGTGTCTTAACGATGTACTTTCCTGGCTTCTGGCAAACTATCTTCTCTTAAATACCCATACAACGGAATTTCTCTGCACTGGCACAAAATCAGCTCTATCATCTCTTTCTAACCCTGTCCATCTTATTCGTGATGTTTTGGTCCTTCCTTTTGCCTCTGTTCGTAAACTTGGTGTCCTTTTTGATCCTCTTCTGTCCTTTGAGCCTCACATACGCTCTCTCTCTAAGTCGGCCTTTTTCGATTTACGCAATATTGCACGTCTCCATCTGGTGCTATCACCTAAGGCCGCTGAGGCACTCATCCATGCTTTTGTGGTCTCTCGGCTTGATTACTGTAACTCCCTCCTTTATGGTCTTCCATCAAAAACTCTCCGCCCGTTACAGCTTATTCAAAGCTCTGCTGCTAGGATTTTAACATCCACATTCCTCCTGTGCTCGAGCGACTTCACTGGTTGCCCATTCATCAATGCATCCAATATAAAACACTATTACTTACATTTAAATCACTTCATGTCCTGCCTATCTGTCTGGTCTGCTGGATTACTACACTCCCCCCCGCTCATTACGGTCATCCGATTCCAGTGTATTGGTCACCCGCAGGTTTAGACTCTCCACAGTGGGAGGGAAAGCTTTTAGTGTGTCTGCCCCATGCTCTGGAACTCGCTCCCTCTTTCTCTACACTTATTATTATTATTATTATTCTTACCTATTATTACCGTATTACCTATTAGTGTCATGTGTCCACAAACCTTTGGTCAGGTAGAGTATGTAAAATTTAAAGGCAGAAAATGTAGCTAAATGTCAACAATGTTAGGTTAGAGTTGTATATCCTGCATGCCACAATTTCTCTCCAACAGACTACTTACCTCTTGTAACGCAGGTGTAAGTGGTGCTGAAGTACTTTGAAGTTCCAGGACATGGGTCAAATCTGCCAACTATGTTTCCATTAAACTCACATACTCTTCGCCCATTGCATCTGTTTGGATAAAGATTGAAATGTATTACTATAGAAAAATATTCATTAAGAAATGTGATCTGTATAGCCATCATATGCAACAGCTAAAGTGTCTGTAATTATGGATAAGGTAACCAAACCAACCAGCTACACACACACACACACACACACACACACACACACACACACACACACACACACACACACACACACATACACACACACACACACATATATATATATATATATACACATATGTATTACAGTCATAATAAGTAAGATTTATAACATTAAAAACTTTTAAATCAAATATTAACATAAAAGCTGTTCAAATACATAGTAAGACATTTTTGGTATGCGTTTCCATCTGTGTGAATATTTATAACATCTGCTGTGAATTATTGTAATAAAGAAACAGCATACCTGGTCCGAACTGCTCTTACTGATGAATAACACCATATATTGGCGTATTGACGAGGATGCTGATTTGCACGACAGATGGCGGCAGATGTTCGACCATAAAAAGAGGACTGTACATTTATAACGCCCCTGGCTGAAGACATAAAGTTGGCAGACATTTTTTATTATTGCTACACAGTATACATTTATGGAATAGTTATTTGCAATTATAAAAGTAACATTATTAAATTATTGTTTCTAGTCAAATATAGCATGTCATTTTTATCCCTGGTTTCTGTCCTAAAATATTACTATACAGATTAACAAGTGCTGCTGGAAACACATTTAGCTTACCACAGGCGAGGCGCTGGACATTTCCTCCACATGTAATTACATTGTCTGGAAGAACAGATTATAAACACAAGACATTTCATCATTAAAGATTGGTTGAGGCTCTCATCACATGTTAACACTGTATCACATAATCTTAATTCTTAGTGTTTCAGTTATTACCTGCATGAATGAGTGAGCTAGGAGATGCAATATACACTGTAAGACAACACACAGATGACTTGTACATGTACAGGAAATTTAAATATTTTAATCAAACTTCATGCAAAACTGACATTTCTCAAAAAAAAAAAAAGAAAGAACCTTACACGTGAGAAGAGTCAGCTGCAGGAACATCAACATGATGCTGGACGTCTTAAGGTTCAGACTGCTGACACCACTGGAGTGGATCTGTACTTATATAGTGACAGATAATGAGTTATGACATACAAATGCATACAGCATTTGCATTGAAAGCAGACAAAAAGTTTAGCAAAATTAACTACTTCCTTGTTCCACCCACTTGATGCACAGTGTGAAAATGGGTGAGGCCTGTAGTGTCTCTATGTTACGTTATCTAACAGTAACAGTGCCTTGCACTGGTAATACAACCCCAAATAAGAAAAAGTTGGGAAAGTATGGAAAACGGAAACAAAAAACATTACATTTACTCTGACTTCTGTTTCATTGCAGACAGTATGAATCCAAGGTATTTCTTTTTTTTTCTGGTCAATTTTCATTTCATTTGTTAATAAACATCCATTCCTGTATTTCAGGCCTGCAACACATTCACCAAAAAAGTTGGGACGAGGGCAAGTTGGGTCTAGTAATGAGGTGAGAAAAACTAAATAATGATGTGACTTTAAACAGGTGATGTCAAAAGGTGATTGTAATTACAATTTGGTATAAAACAGCATCCACAAAAGGCTGAGTCTCTCCAGATGGGCAGAGGATCTCCAGTTTGTGAACAATTGTGTGAGAAATTAATGAAATCTTTAAAATAAATGTTCCTCAAAAGAAGATTGGACGGGATTTGCATATTTCTCAATATGCAGTGCATAGTATCATTAAACGATTCAAGGGAAGGCAAAGGCGCAAGCTTAGGCTGAAGACCTGTTATCTCTGATCCCTCAGACTGCACTGCTTTAAGAACCGTCATTCATCAATACCTGATATTATCATATGAGCAAGGGATTTACACTGACAAACCTTTATCAAGCACTACAATATAGAGCTACATTCACAAATTCCACTTAAAATGTTACTGTACAAAAAAAGCCTTATGTTAACCATGTTCTGAAACAGCATTGAGACTCTCTGGGCTAGAAGGCATCTGGAATGGACCATCACACAGTGGAAACGTGTATTGTGGTCAGACCAATCATTATTCCAGATGTTTTTTGGAAGAAATGGATCCTGAGACAAAAAGGCAAAAAGGACTATCCAGACTATTATCTGCCAGGGTCCAAAAGCCAGACTCTGTCATTTAATGTGGTTGTATTAGTGCCCATGGCAAAGGTCATTTACACTTCTGTGATGGCAGCATTAATGCAGAAAAGTACACTGAGATTTAGAGCAACATATAGACGACGTCTTTCACATGGACGTCCATGCACTTTTCAACAAAACAATGCAAAACAAGCTAAATCAGAAAAAGGTAAGATTTAAATATACAAATCCCTTCCAGTCTTTCTGTGGTTGTTTTAAAAACATTTAAATACTTTTCTCACACATTTGTTGACAAAATGGAGATCCTCTGCCCATATTTGCTCCTCATAAAGCCTTACGTGGATACTGCTTTTATACTGACAAATCACATCATTATTTAGTTTACCTCATTGCTAGACCTAAATCGCCCCTGTCACAACTTTTTTGGAATGTGTTGCCAGCTTGAAATGCAGGAATGGATGTATAGTAACGAATGAAATGAAGTTGGCCAGACAGAACATGAAATATATTGAATTCCTACTGTCTGCAATTACATAAAAGTCAAAGTAAATGTAAGGAATACTGCATACTTTTTAATTTGCATTTTTCATACTATACCAACATTTTCTGATTTGGGGTTGTACAATCACCCAGTATTCAGTCATTTGATTGACTTCTTTTATATGACAACTGGGCGGCATGGTGGCTTGCTGGTTAGCACTGACGCCTCACAGCAAGAAGGTCCTGGGTTCGGCCGCATAAAGAGCAGTCTGGGTCCTTTATGTGTAGAGTCTGCATGTCCTCCCCGTGTCGGCATGGGTTTACTCTGTTTTCCTTCCACTGTCCAAAAACATACTTTAGGTTAAGTGATTATGCTAAAGTGGTTCTAGTGTGTGTGTGTATGAGTGTGTGTGCCCAACGTTGGATTAGTGTTCTGTCTAGGGTTGTTCCTCCCTTGCACCCTATGCTGCCAGCTACGCAAAAGCTCTCCCGTGACCCTGTCCAGGATTAAGTATGTAAGAAAGTGAATGAATGAATGAATGAATGAATGAATGAATGTATGACAGCTTGCTGTGGGTTTGTATCTTAAGCTGTTCAACGTTCTACTGTTATCTATAGTCGGGGTTAATGAACACATCATGGTGTGTCTAGCTCAACCTATGAAACAGATAATCCATTACTTACAAACAGTATACTGACAATATTAGACAAAACCACAATATGTTAACTTAAAATCAAGAACCACTGACAACTGGAAACATCAGCACATCAACACCATTTTGCTGTTATAACAGCCTTCATTCTCCTGGAAGGCTTTCCACTAGAAACTGGAAGAGGATGGCAAGGATTCTCTTCAACTGACCAATAAGGTCATTGTCTAACATCTTTGGGATGAACTGGAACTTGCCAGGCTTTATCGCCCAACATCATTTTGTCAACATTTACAGCAAACCGATGTTCGGCGATAATGTCTGGCTTGTTCCATTCCATCCCAATGATGATAGATTTTATCACCCAACATCACTTTGTCAACATTTACAAAGGAACTCCGGGCACTTCAGTTTTGCTTGATGAAAAAATAAACTTTCTTCAAGTACACTCACCATTTGGCAAATGTTTCTTTCCTTGTAACACAATTAAACTCAGTAAACATATGAAGCTTAAAACATCCCTTTCGCTACAAAGATGCTCTAAGTTGAAATTTGGGGACATGAATGGTGTTATAAAGCTGTACTACCATACATAGTGTTAGGCCGCTAGTAAAACTACATTTTCCCATATTTGGCCTTCCATGTCCTGCTTCCATTGAATCACTCATTTCCTCTGTAGGCATGCTGATGTTCATGGGAGTAAAGTTCCCAACAGCCAACAATGAGCCTAGAAAAATAATCTCTTTTAAATAAAATAAGCTAAAACAGCTATGTGCAATTCATATGGGGTGTCACTGTGGTGCAACAGGTAGTGTCAGTCAAGCACAGCTCCAAGGACTCTGGAACCTCACCTCTTGAGCTTGTTGCTCTGGTTTCCCCCCACCTATTAAAAAGCTGTAGTGATTATTTTGTTTTCTTTTTTATTTTAAACAAAAGTGCTTTACTTGATACTGAGTAAGACTGGGGAAATTTGATTGGATTACAGACACTAGTTGCTTTTTTAGCCGCCATTGCCAGGGGTAACAACAATTCTGGAGCTGACTGTAAATACTGACTGTAAATATGATCTAAAACATCATCAGTTAGTAATTATTTTGAAGGTGAAATTAGAGTCAGGTTTTTTCAATCAATGGGATGACAATCAGGTGTGAGTGGGCACCCTGTTTTATGTAAAGAACAGGGATCTATCAAAGTCTGCTCTTCACAACACACATTTGTGGAAGTGTATCATGGCATGAACAAAGGAGATTTCTGAGGACCTCAGAAAAAGAGTTGTTGATGCTCATCAGGCTGGAAAAGGTTTCAAAACCATCTTTGGACCAATCCACAGTCAGACAGATTGTGTACAAATGGAGGAAATTCAAGACCATTGTTACCCTCCCCAGGAGTGGTCGACCAACAAAGATCACTCCAAGAGCAAGGCGTGTAATAGTTGGCAAGGTCACAAAGGGTAACTTCTAAGCAAGTGAAGGCCGCTCTCACATTGGCTAATGTTAATGTTCATGAGTCCACCATCAGAAGAACACGGAACATCAATGGTGTGCATGGCAAGGTTGCAAGGAGAAAGCCGCTGTGCTCCAAAAAGAACATTTCTGATTGTCTGCAGTTTGCTAAAGATCATGTGAACAAGCCAGAAGGCTATTGGAAGAATGTTTTGTGGACGGATGAGACCAAAATACAACTTTTTGGTTTAAAAGAAAAGAGTTATGTTTAGAGAAAGGAACACACTGAATTCCAGCATAATAACCTTATCCCATCTGTGAAACATGGTGGTGGTAGTATCATGGTTTGGGCCTGTTTTGCTGCATCTGGGCCAGGACGGCTTGCTGTCACTGTAGGAACAATGAATTCTGAATTATATCAGAGAATTCTAAAGGAAAATGTTAGGACATCTGTCCATGAACTGATCCTCAAGAGAAGGTGGGTCATGCAGCAAGACAATGACCCTAAGCACACAAGTCGTTCTACCAAAGTCCTGACTCTAGCCAAGTCAAAGTCCTGACCTTAATCCAACCAATGGAAGGACCTGAAGCGAGCAGTTAATGTGTTAATGTGAGTTCTATATGGAGGAATGGGTTAAAATTCCTCCAAGCCAGTGTGCAGGACTGATCAACAGTTACAGGAAACATGTAGTTGCAGTTATTGCTGAGCAAGGGGGTCACACCAGATACTGAAAGCAATAGTTCACATACTTTTGCCACTCACTAATTTGTAATATTATATCATTTTGCTCAATAAATAAATGACCAAGTATAATATTTTTGTCTCATTTGTTTAATTGGGGTCCCTTTATCTACATTTAGGAAAATCTGACAATGTTTTAGGTCATATTTATGCAGAAATATAGACAATTCTAAATGGTTCATAAACTTTCAAGCACCACTGTAATGTATGAAGCCTGTAAATGTTGTAAACTGTAGTCTTGTGTCTTGTTGAAATTGCCTATAATCCCATCCTTGTTATTTGATTTTTTAATAGTTTATTGTATTTTCTACAGGATGTTAAATTTGGTTGTTATTATAATACTTATTATTCAATGTTATTTTTGTACGATTATGGTATCGTGTGGAGGGAGGAAGGCAGAATTGCTTTTTCATGCGCAGGTTTGTTCTGAATGCCTCCCCCTTACTGACAGCTGCTGCCGTGCTGCCAAGTTATTGTTTCTGTGGCGAGATTTAGCAACTTTTTAGACCCTGCTAGAAAGCTATTTTCCAAAAATCGAGTAGCTGCAAATCTAGTGACCTTTTTGTACAAACCATAGCTACATCCCACAGAAAAGAATTGCCAAAACTATCTGTAACTCCACGTCTCGTCTGCTCCGGCAGGTGGAGCGCCATATACATACATACTGCAAGGTACACAGACATGAATAGGTATAGTTTAGGCTAAAACTTCATTTTCTGATTTTGTGAATTTCAATGTATTAATACATACATACATACATACTGCTGTTCTGTTGAAATATATAGCTCGTTTGGTTTATCCCGTAAAGAGAGTAAGAGGGAAGCAACTAGACTTAAAGGACTGATACCGTCTGAAACTAGGCAGCATGTAAATACGACGTGATGTCGTCACGAATATGCAAATTAGCGATTTACTTCATCTAACCCAAATTGTCCCCCTCAAAGTTGAGATGAAGACTACACCACTGTATTGTAATCATGATGTGGTACAAAACCAGTATCCACTAAGGTCTCAGCATTTGAGGAGCAAAAACAGCAAGAAGGTCTCCAGCTCGTCAACACATGCTTGAGAAAATCATAGACATTTTTAAAAACAATATTCTTCAAAGAGCAATTTGATAATAACAGGGCATAATATCATTATATGATTCAAGGAATCTGGAGGAATTTCAGTGCATAAAGGGCAAGGACATGTGCCTAATCCGAGGACCTGTGATTTCCAATCACTCAAATGGCACTGCATCAAGAACCATCATTTATCAACAGCTGATAGAACCACTTGGACAAGGGATTACTTTGGCAAAACATGTCAAGTACTGCAACACAGAGTTACATTCACAAATGCCACTTAAAACTTTACTGTTAAAAAAGAAGCCTTAATATTAACCATGTCCAGAAGTGGTGTTGACTTCTCTGGGCTTGAAGGCATCTGGGATGGACCATCACACAGTGATACACGATGTGAATTGTGGTCAGACGAATTAATATTCCAGAACTTTTTTGAAAGAAAAGGATGATGTGTGCCCTGGACAAAAAACAAGAAAGACCAGCCAGACGTTTATCAGCAACAAATCTTAAAGCCAGGGTCTGTCATGGTATGGGGTTGTGTCAGTAGCTTTGGCAAAGGTAATTTACACTTCTGTGAAGGCAGCATTAATGCAGATAAGTACATTGAGATTTTAGAGAAACATAAGCTGTCTTCAAGATGATATTTTCCAGTGACATGCATGCATTTTTCAACAAGACTATGCACAACAAGCTAAATCAGAAAAATGTTAAGTCTGAAATATGCAAATCCCTTCCAATCTTTCCTTGAGAAACATTGTTTTTTACACATTTCAATAATTTCTTCTCATGTTTGTTGACAAACTGGAGATCCTCTGCCTATCCTTGCTCATCAAAGACTAAAATTGTTATAATCACCTCTTGACATCCTGTTTGAAATCCCATCATTCACATCACTTAGTTTTTTTTTTCTTAAGTCATTACTAGCTCTAAATCGCCACTGTCCCAACTTTTTATGGAATTTGTTGCAGGCTTGAAATGCAAGGATGGATGTTTATTAACAATTAAAATTAAATTGACCAGACAAAAGATGAAGTATCTTAGGTTCATACTGTCTGGAATTAAATAGAAGTTGTTTTTTGTGTGTTTTTTAAATTTTATTTTCCATACCATCCCATCGTGGGTTGTATGTTTCGTGTATTGTTTAGTTATTTCTATTATGCTGTCAATGGACTTATAAGCATTACATGTCCTGAAATGTGTAGATTACATTTCTAAATAGATTTGAATTCAGACAATTTATTTGCTAATAAGTGCATACAATTTCAATGCCTGGGAAATGCCTGGGAAAAACAACACCTCAGCTGTGAAGCTGTAAACCCCACAAGCTTACAAAATTGGACATTACAGTGGTGCTTGAAAGTTTGTGAACCCTTTGGAATTTTCTATATTTCTGCATAAATATAACCTAAAACATCATCAGATTTTCACACAAGTCCTAAACGTAAATAAAGAGAACCCAGTTAAACAAATGAGACAAAAATATTATACTTGGTTATTTATTTAATGAGGAAAATGATATAATATTACATATTAGTGAGTGGCAAAAGTATGTGAACCATTGCTTTCAGTATCTGGTGTGACCCCCCTGTGGAGCAATAACTGCAACTAAACGTTCCCTGTAGCTGTTGATCAGTCCTGCACACCGGCTTGTAGGAATTTTAGCCCATTCCTCCATACAGAACTGCTTCATCTCTGTGATGTTGGAGGGTTTCCTCACATTGCTTCAGGTCCTTCCACAACATTTTGATTGGACTAAAGTTGACTTGGCCATTCCAAAACATGAACTTTATTGTTCTTTAACCATTCTTTGGTAGAATGACTTGTGTGCTTAGGGTCGTTGTCTTGCTTCATGACCCACCTTCTCTTGAGATTCAGTTCATGGACAGATGTCCTGACATTTTCCTTTAGAATTCTCTGATATCATTCAGAATTCATTGTTCCATCAATGATGGGAAGCCATCCTGGCCAAGATGCAGCAAAACAGGCCCAAACCATGATACTACCACCACCATGTTTCACAGATGGGATAAGGTTCTTATGCTGGAATATAGTGTTTTCCTTTCTCCAAACATAACGCTTTTCTTTTAAACCAAAAAGTTGTATTTTGGTCTCATCCGTCCACAAAACATTCTTCCAATAACCTTTTGGCTTGTCCACATGATCTTTAGCAAACTGCAGACGTGCAGCAATGTTCTTTTTGGAGAGCAGTGGCTTTCTCCTTGCAACCCTGCTGTGCACACCATTGTTGTTCAGTGTTCTTCTGATGGTGGACTCATGAGCATTAACATTAGCCAATGTGTGACCTCGCCAACTACTACACACCTTGCTCTTGGAGTGATCTTTGTTGGTCGATCACTTCTGGGGAGGGTAACAATGGTCTTGAATTTCCTTCATTTGTACACAATCTGTCTGACTGTGGATTGGTGGAGTCCAAACTCTTTAGAAATGGTTTTGTAACCTTTTCCAGCCTGATGAGGATCAACAATTCTTTTTTCTGAGGTCCTCAGAAATCTGCTTTGTTCGTGCTATGATACACTTCCTCAAACATGTGTTGTGAAGAGCAGGCTTTGATAGATCCCTGTTCTTTAAATAAAGCAGGGTGCCCACGCTCTGAGGTTCTCAGAAAAAAGATATGTTGATTCACATCAGGCTGTCATTTCATTGATTGAAAACTCCTGACTCTAATTTCACCTTCAAATTAACTGCTAATCCTAGAGGTTCACATACTTTTGCCACTCACTAATATGTAATATTGGATCATTTTCCTCAATAAATAAATGATGAAGTATAATATTTTTGTTTTATTTGTTGAACTGGGTTCTCTTTATCTACTTTTAGGACTTGTTTGAAAATCTGTTGATGTTTTAGGTCATATTTATGCAAAAATATAGAAAATTCTAAAGGGTTCACAAACCTTCAAGCACCACTGTATGTGTAAAGCACCTTTAGATAAAGAGCTGTTATTGGGAACTTCATAAATTTTTGACAAACTTATGTTGACTTGTTCCAGTTCATCTCAAAGAGATGACTTTATCACCCAAGATTTAGAGGTTAGACTTTATCACCCAACATCAGTTTGTCAACTATTGCATGTACAGCATTCTGCTAAATGCTGTAAATGTTGACAAACCAACGCTGGGCGATAAAGTCTAGCTCATTCCAGTTCATCCAACAGTTGTTAGACTTTATGGACCGAAATAAGCTCGTCAACATTTACATTTACAACATTCAGGCAAATGCTGTAAATGTTGACAAACTGATGTTGGGCGATAAAGTCTGGATTGTTCCAGTTCATCTCAAAGATGTTAGACTTTATCGCCAAACATCAGTTTGTCTACATTTACAACATTTACAGCATTCTGCTACAGTGGGGCAAAAAAGTATTTAGCCAGCCACTGATTGTGCAAGTTCTCCTACTTAGAAAGATGAGAGAGATCTGTAATTTTCGTCATAGGTACACTTCAACTATGAAAGACAAAATGAGGGAAAAAAAAGGATTTTTAAAGAATTTAATTGTAAATCATGGTGGAAATAAGTATTTGGTCACCCACAAACAAGCAAGATTTCTGGCTCTCACAGACCTGTAACTTCTTCTATAAGAAGCTCTGCTGTCCTCCACTCGTTACCTGTATTAATGGCACCTGTTTGACCTCGTTATCTGTATAAAAGACAACTGTCCACAGCCTCAAACAGTCAGAGTCCAAACTCTACCATGGCCAAGACCAAAGAGCTGTCAAAGAACACCAGATAGAAAATTGTAGACCTGCACCAGGCTGGGAAGAGTGAATCTACAATAGGAAAGCAGGTTGGTGTGAATAAATCAACTGTCGGAGCAAATTGTTAAGACATACAAGACCACTGATAAACTCCCTCGATCTAGGGCTCCACACAAGATCTCATCCTGTGGGGTCAAAATGATCATGAGAACAGTGAGCAAAAATCCCAGAACTACACGGAGGGACCTGATGAATGACCTGCAGAGAGCTTGGGGACCAAAGTAACAAAGGCTACCATCAGTAACCACACTACGCCAAGAGGGACTCAGATCCTGCAGTGCCAGACGTGTCTTCCTGCTTAAGCCAGTACATGTCCAGGCCCATCTGAAGTTTGCCAGAGAGCATATGGATGATCCAGAAGAACATTGGGAGAATATCATGTGTTCAGATGAAACCAAAATAGAACTTTTTGGTAAAAACTCAACTCGTCGTGTTTGGAGGAAGAAGAATGCTGAGTTTCACCATACCTACTGTGAAGCATGGGGGTGGAAACAGCATGCTTTGGGGCTGTTTTTCTGCAAAGGGGACAGGACGACTGATCCATGTTAAGGGAAGAATGAATGGGGCCATGTATCGTGAGATTTTAAGCCAAAACCTCCTTCCATCAGTGAGAGCATTGAAGATGGAATGTGACTGGACCTTCCAGCATGACAATGATCCCAAACACACTGCACGGGCAACGAAGGAGTGGCTTTTTAAAAAGCATTTCAAGGTCCTGGAGTGGCCTAGCCAGTCTCCAGACCTCAACCCCATAGAAAATTTGTAGAGGGAGTTGAAAATCTGTGTTGCCCCAAAACATCACTGCTGATCTGCATGGAGGAATGGTCCAAAATACCAGCTACAGTGTGTGCCAGCCTGGTGAAGACATACAGGAAATGTTTGACCTCTGTCATTGCCAACAAAGGTTATGTATTGAGTATTGAGTTGAACCAAATTTATTGACCAAATACTCATTTTCCACCATAATTTACAATTAAATTCTTTAAAAATCCTACAATGTGATTTCCTGGATTTATTTTGACATTTTGTCTCTCATAGTTGAAGTGTACCTATTATGAAAATTACAGACCTCTCTCATTTTTCTAATTAGGAGAACTTGCACAATCAGTGGCTGACTAAATACTTTTTTGCCCCACTGTAAATGGACCAAATGACCAGACATGACAATATTCAGACTGAACATGGCAAGTTATACATATGCACTAATCAGATTTGAGGTTCCAGGGTCCTTAGAGCTGTGCTGGACCAACGTCTTGCACCACAGTGACAACCCATATGAATTGGACATAGCTGTTTCTGCTTGTTTTATTTAAAAGAGATTATTCTCTTGGCCCACTTTTGCCTGTTGGGAACACTACTCCCATTAACATCTGTATGTTTACAATGGAAATGAGTGTCAAATATGGGAAAAAGTATTTTCCAAAAGACATAACACTGCATATGGTAGCACAGCTATGTAACACTAAGATCTATATTGTTGTGGGCTGTTTTTCCTCCAAAGGATTCCACCTTTTTAGATGTACATGCACATGCTCTTAAATGAAAGCTTGTCTCCCTCTGCAAAGAGTTTACAACTATTCATGATTGGATCTTTCAGCAAGACAACAGTCAAAAACATACAGTTTTTACAGATCTCTCTCATCTTTCTAAGTAGGAGAACTTGCACAATCAGTGGCTGGCTAAATACTTTTTTGCCCCACTGTATATCTAAATCCACAAAGAAATGGTTCAACAAACTCAGAACCAAGATTGTGTTGTGGCCATCCCAGACCCATGATCTAAATGCCAATGAAATGTTATTTATTATATTATATTATAATATATTATATTTCACAACCCCAAATCAGAAAAAAAGTTGGAATGGTATGGAAAATGCAAATTAAAAAAATGCATTGTTTCTTACATTTACTTTGACTTTTAGATGATTTCAGACAGTATGAACCCAAGATATTTCATTATATTTCATGTATTTAATTTCATTCATTAATAAATATCCAGTCCTGCATTTCAAGCTTGAAACACATTCCAAAACAAATTGGAACAGGGGCGATTTAGGTCTAGTAATAAGGTAAAAAACTAACTAATGATGTGATATTTCATTATATTTCATGTATTTAATTTCATTCATTAATGAATATCCAGTCCTGCATTTCAAGCTTGAAACACATTCCAAAACAAATTGGAACAAGTGCGATTTAGGTCTAGTAATGAGGTAAAAAACTAACTAATGATGTGATATGCAAACAGGTGATGTCAACAGGTGATAGTAATCATGATTTGGTACAGAAGCAGTATCCACGAAAAGGGTGAGTCTTTGATGAGCATAGATAGAAAGATGATCTCCAGTTTATTAACAAATTATTAAGAATGGAAATTATTGAAATGTTTTAAAACAATGTTCTTCAGAGAAATACTAGAAGGGATTTGCATATTTCAGTCCTACCTTTTCTGATTTGACGTATATTGCATTGTCTTGTTGAAAAATGCATGGACGTCCCTCTAAAAGTTATTGTCTTGAAGGCAGCTTATGTTGCTCTAAAATCTTAATGTACTTTTCTGCATTAATGCTGAGAAGTGTAAATAACCTTTGCTATAGGCACTGATACAACCCCATACCATGACAGAGCCTGACTTTTGGACTTGTTGCTGATAACAGTCTGAATGGTCCTTTTTGTCTTTGGTCTGGAGCACACAGCATCCATTTCTTCCAAAAAAGATCTGGAATACTGATTGGTCTGAAAACAGTACAGGTTGCCACTGTGTGATGGTCCATCCCAAATGCCTCCAAGCCCAGAGAAGCCGACACTGTTTCAGAACACAGTTAACATAAGTGGTAAGCAACATAATTTATAAGATTTGTATTTTCTACTATAATTCGTAAGATCTTGACCATTAAAGCAAATAGACGTTGATCGGATAGACTTTAAATAGTACATACCTGTATATTACTTTTTAATGTCACATCAGCATCAGTAGATGTTCATGACAGGAGTAATACATTGATAATGGTCAGACATATTCATACTGAGGCAATTTAGAGCTGCTAAGTAACCAAATCATGCATATCTTTGGTTTGTGGGAGGAAACCAGCGTACCCAGAGTAAACCCACACAGACACGGGGAGGACAGGCAAACTCCACACAGGTGGAGTCCAAGGTTGGAATTAACCCAAGAACCTCTGGAGCTGTGAGGTGACTGTGCTAACCACTTGAGCCACCATGCAGCCTCGAAGAGATTCAGTATTTGTAATATTGGCTGGAATTATGGACTCTAGCAAGGGGGAAATGTAAAGCTTCGACATCTCAAACACATTAACAAAACACCTGAGTTTGTGAAAAGTCAGGCAATAATAAAAGGTTGAAAAAGGACTAGATAGAAACAACACAAAAGCACTGATCTCTATGCTTATTGAAACAACAGTGCTCATGACTGAGCATTACAAGCAAATGTAAGTTGTCAGCACACTGAAAACAGCTCCAAGAGCAAAACACGCAAACCAGAGTTTAGCTGAGAGAAGGTGAAACACGTTCAGATTAAGATGCAATGTCACACAAAAAAGATCTATGATGCCAGCTTGTTTGCCATTATCTGTTAATTCAAAATTACATCTACAGCTTGTAATACTCTGGCAAAAAAAGGAACGATGACAGGAACATAATAATAATAATAATAATAATAATAATAATAATAATAATAATAATATACCACAATAAATAAATAAAATCAGAGACATTTAATTTAGTTATATTTTGGATTTCTCTTTGTTTTGGGTGCAAAGATTTAAAGACAAACAACAAACACAGGCAGTCTACAGTCTACAGGGTCTGATTGTTTCAGAACTTGCTAGATCCGTACATTGAGGGTTCATACATTGAGACTGACATCCTTAATCTGTTTCTGGATTATGCATGCAAGGATGCACCTCTCTGGTATGTTCATAATATGCAGAAATTAGTAGTGAGTCGCCAAACTCACTACTAAACTTAACCTCATTATTTCCCCTTCTTCTCAGGGTACTAATGCTGCCGCCCCAAGCCAGACCGACTCTGCCCAGCCCCCGGAGGCATCTCCTGGCATCTCCTGGACCTCTGTTCCTTCTGTCTCAAGGACTTCGTCGTCATTCTCTGCGAGCCTTGATTCTCCTATCACGCCTCCTGGACCCTATGCGGCGGAACTGAACAGATGCAGGCTGTTTCTTTTGCAGTGCAGTCTGGTCTTCTGGTCACGGGCCTCGTCCTTCACCACCGATGCGGCTAAGGTCAGGTATCTGGTCAGCCTCCTGCGTGGCAAGCTCTTGCAATGGGCTGAGGCCGTGCTTTTCAAGGACCGCTTGGAGGTGGTCTCGTATGAAGACTTCCTTCGTAGGTGCCGGGAGGTGTTCGACCACCCGAGCCATGGGGAAGTGGCATTAAGCTGCCTCTTCAACCTTTGACAGGGCTCCCAGTTGGCTGCAGAGTATGCCGTGGAGCTCTGGTCGTTGGTTGTGGACAGCCATTGGAACGAACCCACCCTGCGGGAAGCATTCCGATAGGGTTGTTCCGAGCGGCTCAAGGACGAGCTAGCAGGATGTGATGAGCCCCCCAGCCTTGAAGCCTTGGTGGCGTTGGTCCAAGTCCTCCCACCATCGGACTTCTTGTCCTTGGAGAAACCCAAAGCCATGCAGCTGGGCCATGCCAAGTTGACTGCCTGTGAACGGGCCTACCGCAGGGACGAGGGGCTGTGCTTTTACTGCGGGGGCCCGGGCCATGCACTTTCTTCCTGTCCTGTATGCCCAAAAGGAGCAGCTCGTCGGCGAGACTGGGGGTCCTGACGAGCACTATTGATAACCTCCCATCTCCTGGCCCTACTTCCCTCCATGCTTCCTGCCATGGTGCACCTCCCTGGGGTCACACGGACCTTAGAGGATAATAGACCAGAGCCTTGCCCAGGAACTGGGCACACCACTGGAAACACTCTCTTCTCCCAGGCGCGTGTACCCGCTCAATGGAAAACTCCTGGCAGAGATCACCCACCAGCAACCACCATAAGGAAGTCTCATTTTCTGTAGTCCAAGCCCCCAAGACGCCTCTGGTCCTGGGATACCCTAGGTTGATGTAAGGAACTTCAATGATTCCTGGGGTTCTTTTATCGCAGATTTATCAGGAACTATAGTAAGGTTGCTGCACCACTAACCCAACTTACCTCCACTAAGTCTCCCTTCAGGTGGACCCTGGAAGCTGACAGGGCCTTCCACCGCATTAAGGAACTGTTCACAATGGCCCTGGTCTAACCCGATCCTGAGAAACAGTTCGTTGGAGAGGTGGACGCATCGGACCTCGGGGTGGGGGCCGTCCTCTCCCAGCGTGTGGGGGCCAACAATAAGCTGCATCCCTGCGCCTTTTTCTCTTGTTGTCTCTCCCCCGCTGAAGCCAATTACGATGTCGGCAACAGGGAGCTGCTCGCTGTCAAGCTGGCCCTCGAGGAGTGGAGGCATTGGCTTAAGGGAGCAAAGCAGCCGTTTGTGGTGTGGACAGACCACAAAAACCTGGCCTACATCCAGTCCACTAAAAGGCTCAACTCTCGCCAAGCCAGGTAGGCTCTATTTTTCTCTAGGTTTAATTTTACACTAAGCTATCAACTCGGTTAAAGGAACCTCAAGCAGGACACTCTCTCACGCCTCTACTTCTCAGAGGGCCCGGAGGCCCCCGAAGACCCCATCCTCCCTCCGGACCGCATGGTGGAGCTACTCTCCTGGGAGGTGGAGCAAAAGTTCCGGAGGGAGCAAGAAATGGAACACGACCCCGGGGGAGGGCCGCCCAACTGCCTCTATGTGCCCTTCTTGGCCAGGCCCACCATTCTTCAGTGGGGACACGACTCAAGATTTGCTGGCCACCCTGGCAGCCATCGCACCCTATCCCTCATCAGGAGGAACTTCTGGTGGCCCACTATAGAGGCATATGTAAGGGAGTTTGTGGCCGCCTGCTCCACTGTGCCTGCTGCAAGGCATCACATCAGGCACCGGCTAGCCTGCTCCAGCCATTGCCGGTTCCGGGCCGCCCATGGTCTCATATTGGTGTGGACTTTGTCACGGGGCTCACCAAATCCAACAGCAAGGACACTATCCTCACGGTCATCGACCGCTTCTCGAAGGCTGTCCACCTAGTTGCCCTTCCCAAACTACCCACTGCCTTGGATTTGGCTAACATCCTGTTTGACCAAGTATTCAAGATTCACGAAATCTCGTTGGATATTGTGTCCGATCGGGGGCCCCAATTCACATCCAACGAAAATTAAAAGAGCCGAACAAAAAGAATTCTGCAAGTCCTTAGGGACCACGGTCAGCCTCACTTCGGGCTTTCACCCCCAGTCTAATGGGCAGGCAGAGCGGGCCAATCAGGAGACCAAGGCCACTATGCGCTGCTTGTCTGCCCAGGACCGCCACAGGCCTCTCACCATTTGAAGCTTCAAAAGGTGAGAGGCCTGTGGCAAAGTTGGCGAGTGAATTGTGGCCATACTCAGCCCATCCTAGCTGCTGGTTCCTAGCTGCTGGGCAGAGAAGCAGCGCATAGTGGCCTTGATATCCTGATGGGCCCGCTCGGCTTGCCCATTATACTGGGGGGTGAAAGCCCGAAGTGAGGCTGACCGTGGTCCCTAAGGACTTGCAGAATTCTTTCCATATGTTGGATGTGAATTGGGGCCCCCGATCGGACATGATATCCAACGGGATTCCGTGAATCTTGAATAATCTTGAATTGGCCCGCTCTTCCCAGATTCCGTACCAGAGGTGACAGTACCCTCTGTGCACCATCATCTGCAGAGGTGCCGCAAGACATGGAAAACCACCCGGAGGCCTTAAGGCCCGTGACGTCACCAAACGCTCAGCCAACCGTCACCGAAGACACAGCCCTGCCTACACCACGGAACAGTCAGTCTGGCTCTCGGCGCAGAACATCCCGCTACAGGTGGAGTCCAGGAAACTCGCCCCTAGGTATAGCGGTCCTTTTCCTATAGATAAAATTCTTAGTCCTACTTCTATACGTCTCAAGTTGCCTCGTCATATGCGTATTCACCCTACCTTTCATGTCTCCCAGATCAAGCCAGTAGCCTCCTCGGGCCTGTTTTTGTTGTGCTCTTGTGTGTGCTGTGCTTCCTCGTAAATCCATTGGCTGCCCTGTCTATGCATCACCACCCTTGCTCTACCCTGCACACCGGTCCTGCATCTCCGCTCATTATCTCTACTCCATAAAACGCCGGATCAAGCAGCCATGGATTGCCAGATCGTCTGTTGACATTTCCTGGTACCATGCTCTCGTATATATCTCTCGTTCATTCATGTTTATCTTGCCTCTAGCCTTGCCTAGTAGATTATTATCTTGCCCAGCAATGCTACCTAGCCTCGTTAGCCTTTGTGCTAGCCTTAGCTTAGCTTCTCGTCTTGCTTACTCCTGTTTATGGTTTTTGTTCGGCTCTTTTAATTTTCTGTTTTACTCATGTGGACCTCCTTCTCTCCACAGTCCACACTCCGGTCAACCGGCTCACCAATCCAGACGTTAGGAAGCCAGCCAATCCATCGCAGCCCGTTTGGTTTTTGTTTCTTTCTCGCGTTCCTGTTTCCTGGACTCCTCTTGAACCTGCCACGCACGCTCTGCATTTGTTCACACGGTTTTGTTTTTACACATACACCAGACTCCTGGTTTGCACTTTAAATAAATACACCTTTTACACTATGTCCTGTCTAGTCCTGTCTTTGGGTTTTGTGTTGGGTTCCGCCATTGATTTTCTGAGGGGATCCCTGATCCCCCATAACATAAGGATTTGGACAAACAGGGTGGGTGGCTCGGCGGGTAGCACTCACAGCAAGAAGGTCCATATTCTAATCTTACATAATAACAAAATGGAAGTTTTAACTTAGTGTCCAGGCTGCATAAAAAATAAATAAATAAAACAGAATATTGTTCTGTTAACTTACTATTTGGAGTTCAAATAGCACAGTCTTTGTGAGAAAACATCAGTTTAGTGAAATCTTGGAGTAAACTTTCTACTTTCTGAACATACATTTACGAATACACAGATAGGAAAAAAAGATAATGCAAAAAAGTCAGTTACAGGTCTTTAGTTTTCATCCGAAATAAAAATACAAGCCTCTTTTATATTGTTTTTAAGAAAGGAAATTTGTAAGTCAGTCTCCTTTTGCTGAAGTAAGTGTGCTTTTGCTCTTCAACCAGGAAGTTCATCCCAAACATGTATCACCCAACATCAGTTTGTCAACATTTACATTTACAAAGGAACTCACGGCACTTCAGTTTTGTCAGCACTTCAGCATAAATAGGCTTTCTGCTGGTACACCTACCAAATGGCAAATGTTTATTTCATTATTACAAAATTCATCTCAATATAAATATGAAGCTTAAAACATCCTTTTTGCTAAATAGCTGTGATGCTGTGAGCTTAAATTTGGGCATGCATGGTGTTTTATAGATGTGCTACCATACATAGTGTTAGGCTTCTAGTAAAAAACTATTTTCCCATATTTTCAGACCTTCAATGTCCTGCTTCTGTTGAATCACTCAGTTCCAAACAGTCATCAGTAAGACTAGAGAAATAACTTATTTTAAATAAAACAAGCCAAAACAGTTATGTGCAATTTATATTGCGTGCCACTGTGGTGCAACAGGTAGTGTTGGTCCAGCACAGGCCCATCTGTTAAAAAATGGTGGAGTGATTGTTCTAAATTGCCCCTTAAATGGGGTGCACTGCACTGTAACAAATTTTATATTACTTATTTTAATAATATATTAATAATAACTATTATCATTATTTTGAGCTTCACAAAAGTGCTTTACAAGTAAAATATTAAAAGCCTTTAAAGTTTTTTTCTGAAAATCATCAATCAGTTCATTATGAAGGTAACAGAAATGCAAAAAGATAAATGTATAACATAAAAATAACTATTTATATACCTATTTAAACTACTATACTTTTCATTTGAATTTCAAAACACTTCTAAACTTGCCTCCTTGATATTCTCTATGTCAGTGGTATGAGTACCACTGGTCGTATTTTAAGGAGCACGCGGTGATACTCCAGATGACTTAATAAATAAGGAATTATTTTGTTATTAAAAATCCAAAATTTTCATGTGCAAATTATATGTCTCAGACTTTTCATAATTTTATTTTAATAAAATTTGTTTGTGTTTTGTGTTAAAAAAAATACCACATGGGCTACACAGACACCCGAATTTCATTACGCCTATGTCGTGTTAACTGCTTCCCATATTTCAAATTTTCCCATATTTCCCCATATATCAGTAAGTCTTTTGCATTTGTCCAAAAGCAATAGTTAAAAATCAATAAATCAAATATTACATCGTGACTGAAAGTAGCAGATGCCAGGAGCAGTGAACCCAAACTGGTTTATCAAACACACCTGTTGTTAGGGGGTGTGGGTGTGAGTGACGGAAGGAGGGAGCAGGCGATTATGCAGGTTCCAGTCCAACACCATTTTATTTACAACAAGGCAAACTAATTTACAAACTAAGGCAATAGTAACCAACGTGATGGCGACACTCAAGAAGTAAGGGTGAACAAATACCAATAGAAGTAAGCTAGAAGATAATAATAATAATACTAATAAAGACAAGGGTACCAATAAGGTCAGTAAAAATGAAATAATAATAATAATAATAATAATAATAGTAATAATAATAATAATAATAAGGCAAGGCTGGGGAAGCTACCGAGAACAATAGCTGGCTGCAGGAAGCTACGGTACGCTATATGCTGGCTGCAGAAAGTTATGGTACGCCGTGTGCTGGCTACTGGCGTGTTGATGGCTAAAGCTACTAGCGTCACTGGTGATGAGTAAAGGCGAAAGAAAATAAGCGCCGTGAGGGCCGTTAATAAGGTGCCAATGAAACGGCGAGTAAATTATTAAGCCGGCGAGACGGCAGAGGACCAGTAACGATACCAGTAAGCTGATAGGGGTAGCATATAGTATCCAGCATATAGCGTTAGCGTTAGCATTAGCAGTAACAATAATAGTAGCATAAGGTATCCAAACTAAACCGTGCAACAGCTCCGAAAAATCAATAACTTACAAACTGCGGTCGCAGCCACACAGTCGTACAGAGGTGGGGACCGCGACCAGGGAAGTCCAGGCGGGCGAGACCGCCTAGAGGCAATAGTCCATCGGGCGAAACCGTGGAGAAAAGAGGGTATAATCCCACGGGCGGAACCGCAGTGGAATAAACCGGTAATCCAGCGGGCGAAACCGCGAACGAATGTGCATCCCAACAGGAGGAGGACACAACTAACTTAGGCAATGCTCCCACAACGAGCTGAGAGAAATGTTCAACTTAAATAGAGTCTGTAATCAAAACAAAAACGAGTCTCAGGTGCAGGCCGCCATCTTGGCTCCTAAGGCTTCAAAATAAAAGTGACGAAAAAACACGGGTCAGGGCACAGATCCTAACAGTACCCCCCCCCTCAAGGAGTCCATCCTCGGACTCCCCAGACCCCCCCCCCCAGGGGCACGTGCACGGATCCGGGGGCTTCCTCTCAGGGCGCAGGTGCCGAGCCCGGGCGGGCGGAGGGAGGCCGGACGGAGGGCCCGGACCACTGGCCAGAAGAGTCCCCAGACGGTCCAGGGGGCGGACGATCATCACCCTTGGCCGAGTTGTCTGGACGATCCCCCCGAAGCTGCGGGCCTCCGGGGAAGCCCCGGGAGACAAGGCGACCGTCGAGAAGACCACTGGAGACAAGGCGACCGTCGAGGAGGCCGCTGGAGACAAGGCTGCCTTCGAGGAGGCCACCGGGAATTTGACGGCCATCAGGAAGACTCTCCTCGGCTTGACGGCTCCCCGGATGGCCTGACTAGGTTCTGAAGTGCAGCGGGCAGATGACATCGGTGCCGGCACGGAGATGGTGATCAGTGTGCCCTCCATAATTAAAGAGAGCCTCGGGGTGTCTCTGGTCCGAGAAGGCAATCTCCGGAAGTCCTCTGTAGAGGGAGAAGAGCCCAGGACGTCCGCGACAAGCAAAGTGGCGCCCAGGACGTCCTCAGCGAGGGGAGAAGCACTCTGGACGTCCTCAGCGAAGTGAGGGGTGCCTTGGACGACCCTGACGAGTGAAGTGGCGCTCTGGACGTTCTCGGCGAAGGAAGAAACGCCCTAGACGTCCTTGATGAGCGAAGTAGTGCTCTGGATGCCACTGTCGAGCGAAAGGACGCCCTCAGCGGAGGAGGGAGCACCTTGGACGACTCTCGTGAGCGAAATGGCGCCCTGGACGTCCTCAGTGAAGGAAAGAACGCTCTGGACACCTCTGGCGAGCAAAGTGGCGCTCTGGGCATCCCCAGCGAAGGGAGGAGCGTCCTGGATGTCCTTGACAAGCGAGTGGCGCTCTGGAAGTCCTCAGCGGAGGCAGGAGCGCTCTGGATGTCCCCAACGAGCGAAGTGACATTCTGGACATCTTCAGCGAGCGAGGTGGTGCTTTGGATGACCCTGACGAGCAAAGAGGCACTCTGGACGTTCTCAGCGGGGGAAGAAGCCCTCGGGATGTCCTTGACGAGCGAAATAGCGCTTTGGACGCCCCTGACGAGCGGGGTGACGCCCTGGACGTCCTCAGCGAGGAGAGAAGTGCCTTGGACGACTCTGGCGAGCAAAGCGGCACTCTGGACGTCCTCAGCGGAGGAAAAAGCGCTTGGGACGTTCCCGACAAGCGGAGTGGCTTTCTGGACGTCCTCAGCGGAGGGTGAAGCCCTCTGGACGTCCCTGGCAAGCGGAGTGGCGCCCTGGAAGTCCTCAGCGGAGGGTGAAGCGCTCTGGGCGTCCCCAGCGGAGGAAGAAACACCCTGGACACTCCTGACGAGCGAAGTGGCGCTTTGGACGCCCCTGACAAGCGGGGTGACGCCCTGGACGTCCTCAGCAAAGAGAGACGCGCCTTGGACGACTCTGGCGAGCGAAGTGGCACTCTGGGCGTCCTCAGCGGAGGAAGAAGCGCTTGGGATGTTCTTGACGAGCGGAGTGGCGCTCTGGACGTCCTCAGCGAGGAGAGAGGCGCTTTGGACGACTCTGGTGAGCGAAGTGGTGCTCTGGACGTCCTCAGCGGAGGAAGGAACGCTATGGACGTCCTCAGCGGAGGAAGAAGCGCTCTGGGCATCTTCAGTGGAGGAGTGAGCGCTTTCTGTGCCGGCCTGGGCCTGATGATGGTGGGAATCCTCCGGCAGCCCCTGAGCGGAGGGTCTCGTTGATGATGGACAAGCGGAGGTGGGTGCCGAGGGCGGGGAAGCTTGACCTCACATGCCTGACCCCAGCTATGACTCTGGACCGGTGTCGACTGGGGGGCAAACTCGGCCCCGAGAGCCTTCAGAAGCTGGTCACAGGTACCTGATTCAAACTGGGGCCATGTCGCAGCCACACAGTCGTACAGAGGTGGGGACCGCGACCAGGGGAGTCCAGGCGGGCGAGACCGCCTAGAGGCAATAGTCCATCGGGCAAAACCGTGGAGAAAAGAGGGTATAATCCCACGGGGGGAACCGCAGTGGAATAAACCGGTAATCCAGTGGGCGAAACCGCGAACAAAGGTGCATCCCAACAGGAGGAGGACACAACAAACTTAGGCAATGCTCCCGCAACGAGCTGAGAGAAATGTTCAACTTAAATAGAGTCTGTAATCAAAACAAAAACGAGTCTCAGGTGCAGGCCGCCATCTTGGCTCCTAAGGCTTCAAAATAAAAGTCACGAAAAAACACGGGTCAGGGCACAGATCCTAACACCTGTTGAATGCATTGAAGACAAAGTTTATTAATCGCCTCCCTTGCATCAGTTGATGCTAATTTAGACATAGGAGATACGGCTAGTGTTAGCAAGCTCCGAAAAAGCACTGCGAGGTGGTATGACGCCATGTTAAGTTTGAGATTCACCTATAATGGAACAGAGGAAGAACAAAGATCACAAAGGTTTGTGTGCTGTTTCTCAGCAACGAGAGCATGAAACCAGCATGTGAGCACTAAACATGTATATTTGACATGTATATTTGAAGGATAAACATGTAGACGCAGCTAAATAAGCCTGCTGGGTACAAGAGTGTTTGTGTGGTGTGTGTGTTTCTGCGATTAGACTCATAGGTGATACTTGAGGTTTTGGCTTGATGATGGGTGGTACTTGGTCTAAAAAGTTTGAGAACCACTACTCTATGTCATTTGTCCAGAGATCTTTGACAAGAAATCAGTGTAAAGTGAATAAGACTGGAGTAATGTGATCGAACTACAGACACTAGTTATGTAATATAGACTATTATATTTTTTATCCACCATTGCCAAGGATGCCACCAACCCTGGAGCTGACTGTATATAATGTATGAAGCCTACAGATGTTGTAAACTGTACTAAGCCTCATATGTTATTGAGGTTACCTATAATCCCTTTTATAATCTGTAACTGAGACTGTAAAACAAATGTTGACAGTTACTGTGTACTTATTTATTCTTTAACATAATTAACAAGCCGGTGTGCAGGACTGATCCAGTTACAGGAAATGTTTAGTTGCAGTTATTGCTGCACAGGGGGGTCACACCAGATACTGAAAACAAAGGTTCATATACTTCGCCACTCACTTCTTCGTCTTCTTTTGGCTTCTCCCTTTATCAGGGGTCACCACAGCGAGTTAAACGTTTCCACCTCACCCTGTCCTCCACGTCCTCTACTCTCACCCCAACTCCCTGCATATCTTCATTTACCACAACCAAATAACTCCTCTTTGGTCTTCCTCTCCGTCTCTTGCCTGGCACTCCATCGCCAACATCATCTCCCTACCAATATATCCACTATCCCTCCTCTGCACATGTCCAAACCATCTCAGTCTTTCCCTCTCGAATTTTGTCTCCCATTTTCCAACCTGTGCTGTCCCTCTGATGATCTCATTCCTAATCCTGTCCACCCTAGACACTCCTAAAGAGAACCTCAACATCTTTAAAGTTCTTCTGGCCACCTCCACTCTGCTTCCTGTCTCTTTGTCAGTTGCCACTGTCTCTAACCCATACAACAAGGCTGGTCTCACTACCTCTCTTATAATCTTTTCCTTTCACTTTTTGCTGCGATCCTTTTTGTCACACAGGGCACTCCTGACACTCTTTCTCTTCTCCACCCACTCCAATCCTGCCTGTACTCTCTTCTTTAAACTCCTTTCCACACTCCCCATTTCCTTGGACAGTTGATCCCAAAGTTACCTGAACTCCTGGACATTTTTTGTTACCCCACTGATCCCTGTAGCCTGACTATTTCCACCTGCCTCCCTTTCATTTACACACATGTATTCTGTCCTTACTACAGTTGACTTTCATTCCTCTCCTTTCCAGATTTATACCTCCACCTCCCAAGTTCTCTTCTACCTGTTCCCCTGTTTCTCAATACAGATCACAATGTCGTCTGCAAACATCATAGTCCACGGGGCGATTCCTGTCTGACCTCATCTGTTAGTCTGTCCATCACCAGAGCAAATAAGAAGGGACTCGGGGCCGATCCTTGATGCAGTCCCACCTCCTACCCATTGAAGCTATCTGTCACTCCTACAAGCACATCTCACCGCTGTCACGCTGTTCTCATACATGTTCCCTTCACTAATTTCTAACGTACTTTTCAGAGCAGCCCTCGAGGGACTTCCTCATACACCACCACAGTTCATCCCTTGGCACCCCTGTCATAAGCTTTCTCCAAATCCACAAAAAAGACGCAGTGTAGCTCTTTTGACCATCTCTATACTTCTCCATCAGCAGTCTCAAAGCAAAAATCGCATCGATGGTGCTCTTCCTTGGCATGAAACCATACTGTTGTTCACACACTGTCACCTCCTGTCTGAGCCTAGAGCTTCTACACACTCTCTCCCAAATCTTCATTGTGTGGCTCATCAACTTTATGCCCTTGTAAGAGCCACAACGCTGTGTTACATCACCCTTCTGCTTAAAAAAAAATTGGTACAAGTTAAACTTTTCTCCCCCTCCATTCCTCCGGCATCACTCTCATTTCACCAGAATTCCATTGAATAATCTAGTCAAAAAACACCACTCCCAGCTCTCCTAGGACTTTTTCCATACCCTCAACCGGTTTATGTCATCAGGTCCCACTGCCTTTCCGTTCTTCATCCTTTTCAACAAACGCTTTCCTCACTTCTTCCTCGCTAATCTTTGCTACATCCTGTTCCACAATTTCTACAAACACACCATCCAGCCATCTTTCCCTTTCATTTTCTACATTCATCAACTCCTTAAAATACTCCTTCCATCTTTCTTCTCACCCTCTCCTCACCTGTCAGTAACATTTCCATTTCTATCCTTGATCACCCTGACATGCTGCACATCCTTTTCAGCTCTCTATCTCTCTGTCTCGCCAGCCAGAATACAACTCCTCCTCTCCTTTCTTACTGTCTAACCTTTCATTATAACTCAGCGTAGGCCTTCTGCTTGGCCTTTGCTACCTCCCTCTTTGCCCTTTTGCCGCATCTCCTTGTACTCCTGCCTACTCTCATTAGTCCTGTCGCTGTCCCATTTCTTCTTTTTCTGACCTCTTTCTCCTGAATAACCTCCTGGCACTTCCTCTTTTCCGCCACCAGGTTTCCTTTTCATCCTTTGCCTGTCCAGAAGACACACCCAGTACCTTTCTACCTGTCTGTCTAATTACTGTTGCTGCTAACACCTGGTCGTCTGGGAGCTCTTTCCTATCACCCAAAGCCTTTCTCAGCTCCTCTCTGAACTCCTTACAACATTCTTCCTTTCTCAACTTCCACCATTTGGTCCTCTGCTCTGCCTTTGTCCTCTTCCTCTTCCTAACCACCAGAGCCATCCTGCACACCACCATCCGATGCTGCCTAGCTACACTCTCCCCAGCCACTACCTTACAATCACCAATCTCTTTTAAGCAACCTCTTCTACATAGGATGCAGTCAACCCGTGTGCTCCTCCCTCCACTCTTATAAATCATCCTATGCTCCTCCTTCTTTTGGAAATATGTGTTAACCACAGCCATTTCCATCCTCTTTGCAAAATCCACCACCATCTGTCCTTCTAGGTTCCTATCCTTAACACCAAACCTGCCCATCACTGCCTCACCTCCTTTATTACCTTCACTAACATGACCATTGGAATCTGCACCAATCACCAGTCTCTCCTCCCTAGGAATGATGTCAACCACTTCATCTAACTCCCCCCCAGAATCTCTCTTTCTCCTCTAATTCACAGCCAACTTGTGGTGCATAGCCACTAACAACATTCACCATTACACCCTCAATTTCCAGCTTTAAACATATTATCCTATCTGGCACCCTTTTCACCTCCACGACATTCTTTACACAATCCTCCTTCAGGACCACACCAACTCCATTTCTCTTCCTATCCACACCATGGCAGAACAGTTTAAACCCTGCAGTAGTGCAAATCGACGCGGGAAGCCAATAACCAGAGAGTACCACAGATTGAGCAGCGGTCTTCCTATCCACACCATGGTAGAACAGTTTAAAAACCCTGCACCAATGCATCGAGCCTTGCTACTCTTCCACTTTGTCTACTGCACACACAAAACATCGACCTTTCTCCTCTGCATCATATCAGCCAGCTCTCTACCTTTCCCTGTCATCGTCCCTACATTTAGTGTTGCTACCCTCAGTGCTATATTCTGACCCCTCCTGATTTCTCTCTGTCTCCTCACATGCTTCCCTCCTCTTCGTCTTCGGCAAACAGTAGTCCAATTGCGTACCAGTGGTGGTCGTTGTTAACCCGGGCCGCAACCGATCTGGTATGGTGAAATTATTATGAACTCGCATACTTTATTTGGCAAATGTTTTACACCGGATGCCCTTCCTGACGCAACCCTCACCATTTATCCGGGCTTGGGACCGGCACTAGATATACCCTGCCTGAGCAATCTAGCGGCTGGTTTACTTCGCCACTCACTAATATGTAATATTTGATCATGTTCCTCAATAAATAAATGACCAAGTATAATATTTTTGTCTCATCTGTTTAACTGGGTTCTCTTTATTTACTTTTAAGACTTGTGTGAAAATCTGATGATGTTTTAGGTCAAATTTATGCATGAATATAGAAAATTCTATATTTCTATATTATAATACATAATAGTGGTACTTTCAAGCACCACTGTATGTCTGATATACTGTTTAGTTGATTGTGTTTTGCTGTAAATCTACTTATAAGCATTACATGCAAAGGTATGTAGATGATCTTTCTAAATAGATTTGAATTCAAACAACCTATAATTAGGGCATACAATTTAACCAGAATTGCAAGCACTGTAGTGTAGCACTGATGGTATAATTGATCATAATGAAAAGCTTGTTACATTTCAGATGGACCCTCTCAAGGGAAAATCAGTTGGTCAGCTTTCTGAGCTGAAAGTGCTAACTATGTTAACGAAACTTGCTGCTATGGAAGTGGAGATGCCTGGGAAAAACAACACCTGAGCTGTGAAGCAGAAAACCACACAAACTTACAAAACTGGACATTATGTGTGAGACACTCTATGAACATCCAAATCCTGTTTTGGAACCAGCTTTAGATACTATTATTGGGAACTTCTTCGATTGTTTACAAACTGATGTGGGTTGATAAAGTCTGGATTGTTCCAGTTCCTACAAATGATGTCAGACTTTCCATGCCAACATGAGTTCGTCAACATTTGAAAGTACAGCAGTAATCTAAATGCAGTAAATATAAATGTTGACAAACTGATGTTAGGCGATAAAGTCTCACTTGTTCCAAAGATGTTAAACTTTATTTTCCAACATCAGTTAATCAACATTTGCATCTACAGGATTCTGCTAAATGGACATTGACAGGACATTACCATATTCAGAAAGAACATGTCACGGTCCACACAGACACTATTCAGCGGTGAGGTTCCAGAGTCCATGGAGCTGAGCTGGACCAAGACTACTTGTTGCACTGCAATAACATCTCAAATGAATTGCACATAGCTGTTTTTGCTTGTTTTATTTAAAAGAGATTACATTTCTTGGCTCGCTGTTTCCTGTTGGAAGCGTTATTCCCATTAACATCAACATATCTACAGAGAAAATGAGTGATTCAATGGAAGCAGGACATTGAAGGTCAAATAATAAAAAATGTATTTTCCTCAAAGTTCAGCTTACAGCATCACAACTTTGTAGACAAAGGAATTTACAAAACTTCATGTGTTTACTGAGGTTAATTATGTTATAAGGAAATAAACTACTTACCCTAAGCTAAACCCTAAGCTAAAACATAGCTTCAGTATTGGGGAGTGTCTGTAATTTGAGCTGAAATTATGAACTCTAGAAAGGAAAGTAAAGCAACTGTAACGAACAGTACACAACATAGATGTAGGAACCAATTGCAAGTTTATTGTCTAGTAATCGGAGTCAAGCAGAAACAGGGTCCAAAACCAGAAACATGAGATAAACATGACCAAAACTATGCACAACAGGCAAATAATGATATCTAAACACAAGGACATAGTCTGTAACTAAAATGACAAACAACAATACATTGCTCAGAAATGACTAGCTACCCTGAATCAAGATTTTTCTATTTGTACATACTGGGCCTGGAATTGGGCTCAGGGAGACTAGAACTTCATTTACAGCATTCTCTGTTGTTGCACCGTTGAAGACTCCACATAGGGTGTGATTCAACTGACCCCACCTCCCCTTACAGTTGGCTCCTGACAAATGTGATCTCCTTCGAGGAGTGCATCCTCTGGGTCTGGGTGGTGGACAGTCCGCGTGTTTTTGTGGAAGTCCTCTGTTAAGGAGGGGTCTAGAATATGCTTCTCTGACACCCATGATCTTTCCTTCAGATTGTACCCCTCCCAGTCCATGAGATGCACCTTCTCTGGTGTTTGGAGTGTAAAAGTTTGTGAACAGTGTATGACAAAGAGCTGTCTATCTATTGGGGGGGGGGGTAATTACTTTAAAGGACTCTATAAACCAAAGACTCAACTTTCTACATAGTACCTTCAATTTTAAATTTGTCGTGGACAGAGAAGCCATCTGTCCCAGGCATAATAGCACTACCCTGCATCTTATATGTTTAGGATGTAGAGCTTGCTTGCTTAGTGATCTTTGCAACCTTACATGAGCCAGATCTTCTCGCTTCTTTTCAACTATCTGTTAACCATAGTTTTGCCAAGAAATCAGCCTATAAGCCTTTAAAAAACCGTCTATTTATCACGGTTCAGGCTTCCGAAGCCGGAGGGTGGCGCCGGCCGAGTCGACGTGGCGCCCGAGCGACTATAAATAACACCCCTTAAGCGCAGACCGGTGGCACACTATCGGCTCATATACACGATTTCTCTCGCTTTTTCTGGAGACTTTTCAGTAGCTTTTTGAAAGGGCTTAAAGGTACGACTGGTTCTAAAAGAGAACCAGCCGAGTAGAGTCAGGAGGCTCGAGGTGAATGTGTCCAGGGAATTAGATAGGCAGGGAAAGCTTATCGCTACTGACCTCTCTTCCTCCATTTTTGGCTGCGTACCACTGTTGTCTTTGCTCCCCTCGGCATTTCCCAGCCAGGCCGTGCCTCAGTACTCCTTCCTCCCCGTTGGGAGCCCCTTTATTCCCGCTCATCGTTCTGATTCCCAATGCGTGCGCTTTTTGCGGTGCGAGGAAGCCCCCGCTCCATTTGCCGAGGTCTGGCGTGTGTGCATGCGTCTGGCATCTGATTCATACGCTTCGGCTCCTCTCGGGTCTTTCCGGAGACCTCCGTGCTGCGCCTGCGCAGTCCCCCTCAACTCTCGCTTAACAGAGATCTCTTTTTGTTTCTTTTTCTCGCTTAATACTCTACCCAAACTATCCGCGCCTCGGGCGCGTGTTTATTTATATCCGCTACTTTTGGAATCTATCCTTGTCAGCCTACTTTGGTATTTATTACTTTAGTTTGAGCTCGTCCAGTACGCCCCTTCTGTCTGCCCTTATGCTCTTAATAAGTTTCTCACCTTGTTCCTCTCGTGGCCACATGGTGTAGAGGCAACTCACTTGCCATCCATACCCATGACGCTCGGTTCAAATCCCGACCTCGGTCACCCCAACGATTGTGCATTTCACGCGCAGGCTTCACCGCCGTCATTGTGCAATATACCTCGGTATATATCATTACTGCCGTGATATATATATATAAAATCATTTATTTCCATATTTATATCCCCCTGCACTTGGGTCCTCCTTCTCCCTCTGTTTTCCCTTGACCAGTATCCCACTAGCTGGTTGAACCATAATAGTGTAGTGCGCTCAGTATGGACACAGCAGACACGCCTAGCCAAGCTGTCCAGTGCACCCCCACCCCAGCCACCGCCGACTCCTCCTCCTCCCGCTCTGGCCCCCAGGGCCGTATCTGCGGGGGATTCCCCGCGTCGCCGTCCCTGAGAGGTTTGCGGGGGAAGCAGAGCGCTGCAAGGGGTTTCTGCTGCAATGTCAAGTCAAGTCAAGTCAGATTTATTTATATAGCGCTTTTTACAATGGAGCATTGTCTCAAAGCAACTTTACAAGTTTAGATTATCTCCTAATAACTACGTCCAATCCCAAGTTGAGCAAGCCTAGGGCGACAGTGGCAAGGAAAAACTCCCTAGTTCTAGGAAGAAACCTTGGGAGGACCAAGACTCAAAAAGGGACCCAACTTCCTTGGGCAGCGTAGATGATAAATCTAAGAGCGAAACTACAGTCATGGAGTCAAAGTTCAAATAAAATGTGAAGTATTCACATCGACATTAAGTGGCCCGGGTATGATGATAAATCTAAGAGCGAAACTAAAGTCATGGAGTCATGGTCGAATAAAATGTGAATTATGCACAGTGGAGCTCCATCAGATGAACATCATGTGTGGGGCCGGAACCTGCCGGAACACAGCTCGGAGAGAAAACAGAAAATGTAATTAGTTATTGATTAAGAGCACAGTGTTTATTAACAATCACTGATGCCATGTCAATCACTGATGCCAAGTATATGAGCATGAGACCCCCGGCAGCATTAGCTATAGCTTAGCAGCATAGCTAGAAAAGCTAGAAAGAGGAGAACTGGAAGGAAACACAGCCAAGAGGGATCACATGAGACATTGGTCAACCCCACGAGCGGCAGAAGACAGCAACCCAACGTCTCTGATCACCATAAGACTCTTTGACTATGAACCCCCAGCTCTGGCCCTTATTCTAAGGCAAGGATCATGAGTCAAGATCACGAGGACCGAAGTCCCCGTTCAGCCAGACTGCCCACTTTGACACTCCCGGCAAAGCGGACAAGGCTGCAGGCCAGACATGACTCCAGACTCCCGGCCTCAGCAACCCAAGAAGCCCATGCAACCTGGTCTAAATCTATTCAAAAGCCTGCGTAAATAAGTATGTCTTTAGCCTAGACTTAAAACTTTGGAGGGTGTCTGAATCTCGAACGAAAGTGGGAAGTTTATTCCATAGTTTGGGGGCCATTGTAAAGAGAAAGCCTTTCCCCCTGCTGTGACTTTTTTAATTCTAGGAACTAAAAGAAGCCCCTGCACCCTGCGAACGAAGTAAGACGAGTTGGATTGTAAAACTCTAAGAGGTCACTCAGATAATGTGGGGCCAGGCCATGTAGAGCTTTATAAGTTATAAGAAGTATTTTGTAATCAATGCGGAATTTGACTGGTAACCAGTGCAGTGATGATAGAAACAGGAGTGATATGATCAAATTTTTCTAGTTCGAGTTAGCACTCGGGCAGCTGCATTCTGAACTAACTGAAGTTTATTTATAGATTTACTAGAGCATCCAGTAAGTAAGGCGTTACAGTAATCCAACCTTGAGGTTATAAACGCATGAACAAGTTTTTTTTTTTTTTCCGCATCATTAAAAGAGAGGATATTTCTAAGTTTAGCGATATTACGTAATTGAAATGTTCACTCACGTTCAAACTGCAGCCCTCTCTCTTCCCCCCACACAACGCTCTCTGCTGGTGTACATCATTTCCCTACTCTCAGGTCGAGCCCTGGGCCTGGGCTACGACCCATGGGAATCAGGGTCTGCGGTTTGCGACTCTGAATCCACCTTTACCCAGGCCATCAAGGATAACTTTTTTTCACCCTCTGGGTGGGCGGGGATGCCGCGGCCCGTCCCGCCGAGCTCGTCCAGGGGTTTTCCCGCTTGGCGGCAGAATATAATAATAATAATAATACATTTTATTTATAAGCGCCTTTCACACCAACCTCAAGGACACTTTACAGAATATAGATAAAGCAAAACATACAAGAAACACCAACAATACAAACATTACAGAGAATAGGCTATTTTGAACAGGTGAGTTTTGAGTCTAGATTTAAAAACAGGAAGAGACTCGATATTACGGATGTCGGGAGGGAGGGAGTTCCAGAGTTTGGGAGCAGAGCGGCTGAAAGCTCTGCCCCCCATGGTACTCAGACGAGCAGAAGGCAAAGAGAGATGAGTGGAAGAGGAGGATCTAAGCGTGCGAGAGGAAGTTGCTATATTAATAAGATTTGACAGATATGGGGGAGCAAGATTATGGATAGCCTTGAATGTATAGAGAAGAATTTTGAAATTGATTCTATATTTAACAGGAAGCCAATGAAGTTGTTGAAGGACAGGTGTAATGTGATGAAAGGAAGGAGTTTTAGAAATAATACCAGCAGCCGCATTCTGAACCAGCTGAAGCTTATGGATGGATTTTTGAGGAAGGCCGAAGAGGAGAGAATTACAATAATAATACGGGAGGTGACAAGACTATGAACAAGAATAGAGAGGCAGTATGGGGGTAAGTGAGGAGCGTAGACGATTGAATGCTACGGAGATGAAAATATGCAGACCGTGTTAGATTACTGATGTGAGAGTGAAAAGATAAAGAGCTGTCAAGGATGACACCCAGACTCTTAACCTGAGGTGAGGGAGAAACTAAGGAGCTGTCAATCAGAATGGAGAAACTGTCAACTTTAGATAGTGTGTGGATTTGGAACCGCAGAGCAATATTTCAGTTTTTATCATTATTGAGTTTTAAGAAGTTAGAGGTGAACCATGTTTTTATTTCAGATAGACAATTTAAAAGGGATAGGGGTGGGAAACAAAGTACTCTGGTTTACCAGAGAGGTAAAGCTGAGTGTCATCCGCATAGCAGTAGAAATCGATATTAAATCTGCGAATTATATCGCCAAGGGGCAGAAGGTAAATGAATAAAAATGAGGGGCCCCAGCACAGAACCCTGGGGCACTCCCAGATAAAACAGGGTAAGACTGAGATCTGAAGGATTTTGAGTTTGGATGAACTGAGTGCGGCCAGAGAGATATGAATGAAACCAGTCAAGTGCAATATGGTTAATGCCTATGGAAGATAGTCTATTTAAAAGAATAGTATGAGAGATAGTGTCAGAGGCTGCGCTCAGATCAAGTAGAATGAGAATAGAAAATAACCCAGAATCCGCTGCCATGAGAAGGTCATTTGTGATCTTGATAAGAGCAGTTTCTGTGCTGTGGAGGGGACGAAAAACCAGACTGGAATTGTTTCATAGAGGCAATTTTCAGATAAGGGGGACGAGTCGGGTGCTGTAAGTGGAAGTCGTCGATAAGCGAATGATCCAAAATGTCTCGAGCGGGAACCCACGACCTTTCCTCTGGACCATAGCCCTCCCAATTCCACCAAATATTCAAGCCCTCCCGCCCTGCGTCTAGAATCAAGAAGTTCGTGGACACTATAGGCCGGGAGACCATCCACGTCTAGAGGCGGAGGAGGTTCTGTCACTCCTGGCGGGGCCTGAGGAGAGGAGGAGACAGGCTTTAGTAAGGACACATGAAATGTAGGGGCAATATGGTACGATGAGGGCAACAACAATCTGTATGACACTGGATTGACTTGTTTAATGACCTTAAACGGGCCAATATATTTAGGGCTCAGCTTTTTACTAGGAAGGCGCAACTTAAGGTCACGGGTGGACAGCCAGACCAGCTGTCCCGGACGATACTCTGCACCCGGGCGTCAATGCCGGTTTGCCTTGATTCGTTGTGCCCGCACTGCTCGCTGCAACCGGACATGCGCCTCCTCCCAAGTCTGCTCACTACGTTTAATCCACTGTCCCACTGTGGGAACATGCGACGGTGAAACAGACCAAGGAAACAAGGGAGGCTGATACCCTAACACACACTGAAACGGAGTCAGGCCCGTAGAGGAGTGACGTAAGGAGTTCTGGGCATACTCCACCCATGGTAAGTATCGAGCCCAATCATGTTGGTGCCGAGAGCAGTATGTACGCAAGAACCTACCTATCTCTTGATTTAGACGTTCAGTCTGGCCGTTGAATTGCGGATGGTACCCAGAGGTCAAGCTCATACTGATGTCGAGCACCCGGCAGAATTCCCTCCAGACTTGCGAGGTAAACTGCGGGCCTCGATCACTAACGATGTCCTCAGGTAGACCATAGAACCGAAAGACAAAATGAAAGAGATATTCTGCAGTCTCAAGACAGTTTCTCTAAAGCTACCAAATGACAGGCCTTTGAAAATCTGTCAACCACCACCAGTATAGCGGTTTTCCCCTGGGATCGAGGTAAGTCTGTAATAAAGTCTATCCCGATATGGGACCAGGGGCGGTTAGGGACCGGCAGCGGAACCAACAAGCCTGCAGGTAATTGCCGAGGCATTTTCGAGCAGGCGCAATCGGTACAGGCCCCAACAAAATCCGCTACGCCCTTCGTCAAACCCTCCCACCAGAACCTGTTACGCACTAACTCCTCTGTTCTGCGTATACCGGGATGCCCCGAACTGGGATTACAATGTATGGCCTCTATCAATTGTCTGCGCAGTCCTGAGGGAACGAACACACACTCAGGAGGGCAACCTTCAGGTGGTGCCTCCGCCGCTTGACCCTGCCGTATCTGGTCGAGAATCTCCCACTGAACCGGACCAACAACGCGTTCAGGTGCCAGGATGGCAGTGGGGATACGTCGTTCGGCCGGCCTCCCAGATTCGTGATAAGGCATCTGCCTTCTGGTTCTGGGAACCTGCGCGATAGGACACAGTAAAATCAAACCGACCGAAAAACAGCGCCCATCTAGCCTGCCGAGGGTTAAGCCGTTGAGCCGAACGGATGTACTTAAGGTTCTTATGGTCCGTCAGGACCAGGAAAGGGAACTTGGCTCCCTCAAGCCAATGTCGCCATTCAGTAATGGCCAACTTCATGGCCAGCAACTCCCGATTTCCCACGTCATAATTCCTCTCCACGGAACTCAGTTTACGAGAGAAAAAGGCGCAAGGGTGTAACTTAGCTGAGATACCGACTCTTTGGGATAATATTGCACCTACCCCCATCGAGGACGCGTCCACCTCTAAAACAAACGGCAAGTCAGGGTTTGGGTGCGTCAGGACCGGAGCAGTAGTGAACCTGTCCTTTAAGGCACTGAACGCCACATCCGCCTCGGGTGTCCAATGCAACTTCTTACTCTGCCCTTTCAACAGAGAGGTGAGAGGAGCAGCTACCTTACTGAAGTTCCGGATGAATCTCCGATAAAAGTTTGCAAACCCCAGGAACTTTTGCAACTCCTTTACACTACGGGGCTGTGGCCAAGACACTACGGCTTCGACTTTTTCCCTGTCCATGTGCACCCCCTGTTGGTCTATAACATACCCCAAAAACTTGACCTTTGGCACATGAAATTCACATTTCTCAGCTTTTACATACAAGCGATGTTCTAATAAACGTTTCAAGACTAAACGAACATGCTTTATGTGTTGTGTTAGGTCAGGTGAATACACTAGAATGTCATCTATGTAGACGATTACCCAGCGATCTATCATATCTCTCAACACGTCGTTAACAAAAGACTGAAACACTGACGGTGCGTTAACGAGACCATATGGCATGACTAGATACTCATAGTGTCCGTGAGTAGTGAGGAACGCTGTCTTCCATTCATCACCTTCCCGGATTCTGATGAGATTGTATGCGCTGCGCAGGTCCAGCTTCGTGAAGACAGTAGCTCCTCGTAGTTGTTCCAGAGCAGCGGGGACTAGGGGAAGAGGATACTTGTATTTGACAGTTAGAGCATTAAAACCACGGTAGTCAATACAAGGGCGTAACCCTCCATCTTTTTTCTTAATACAAAAGAACCTGGCTGCGGCAGGAGACGTTGATGGACGAATATATCCAAGGTGGAGCGCCTCTTCAACGTAGGCCTCCAACGCCATGGTCTCGACTCGAGATAGCGGGTATATCCGATTATGAGGAGGATAGTACCTTGCAGAAGGTCGATCGCGCAATCTCCCGGGCGATGAGGCGGCAATTCGCTGGCCTTCTGCTTGGAGAATACCTCCGCCAGATCCGCATAGCACCGTGGGACATCCTTGCTCTTGGTGGGATTCGGGCTTTCCACGGCGGTGGCTCGGATTGGCAAAGTCAAACATGAGTCAAAACAAGACTTCCCCCACTGGGTAATTTCCCCTTGTTGCCAGTCAATACTAGGTTGGTGCTTTACCTACCATGGATGCCCTAGGATTATATCGTGCCGGGGCACTGGTATGACATAGAAAGCAATGGTCTCCTCATGGAGAAGGCCGGTACGTAATGTGATCTCCCGGTGTCTGTTTTGTTACCGACCTCTTTCCAATGAGAGTCCATCCACTGTTCTGAGATTAAGAGGGTTAGCAGTCTCTTGTGCTGGGATTTGGGTGTTTCTCGACGATCTTGCTGGTTGATGTTTAAAATTCCCCGCGGCACCCGAGTCTATGAGGGCTGAGAGGAACACAGAACCAGAATCCCAGAGCAGTTTTTGAACCCTTACATGAAGACAGTCATTGTTCACTTCAGGCAGTGCGATATCACTCACCTCTACTGATCCCGCTGCATCATTCAGGCGGGGGCAGGAGGCGCGTTTGGTGACCTGCTTCGCCGCAATACAGACAAAGTCGAAGCCGCAGTCTCCTACGCCTTTCCTGTGAGGTGAGATGGGCTCGACCTACCTCCATAGGTTCGAGCTCGGAATCCTTGGTCCTGGTTACCAGGACCTCTCGAATGCTCCAGCCGATCTGTCCCTCTCTCCCAGATCAGGTTATCCAGTTCTATAGTGTGGCGAATGTAGGCGTCCAGCCCCAAAGAAGCCCTTTTACCACCATTTCAGTTCTCAGTTCGGACCTTAGACCTTGTTTAAACATGGCCAGCAGGGCGGGTTCGTTCCAGCCACTTCCTGCGGCAATGGTACGGAACTCTAGAGCGTATTCAGCAGCTCTGCGTGTGCCCTGTTTTAATGTGCCCAGTACAGACCCCACTTCTCTCCCTGCCATGGGGGTGATCAAACACTTCCTTAAACAGGGCGTAGAACTGCTGCTCAGACTGTAGGACTTCGCTGCCCTGAGTCCACAATGCAGTGGCCCACTGTTTTGCTTGCCCGTTAACAGTGATATCACGAAATGAATTTTGACAGTGTCGACATGGAATTGTTCGGAAATGATGGTCAATATAAATACTACACTGCATGAAAAAACTCTTTTGCAAGTGTCTAGAGTACCATCATACCTCTCTGGGAGCACCACTTGCAGTGATGATGACTCACTTCGTGATACAGGGTTGGAGGGAAGTGGAGTGGAAGCCGCTTGTACTGGAAGTGGTGGAGCTGAACGAAAAAGAAGCTCATGCATGAGCTTGGCGATTTCCTCTAATTTCTCCTCTTGTCACGAAATGCGGCTCTCCAAACCCGCTGATTCCATTTTCTTTCAGGCGAGGTCTTCTGTAACGACTCAGACACTCCAGGGTATAGAATCAAATGCAGGTTTATTAAGACGTTAGGCAAGAATCGAAGTCGAAACACAGTCCAAAGTCATAAGCCAGGCAATCCAAAAAAAACACGAACGTAGTATCAAAAGGATAAGGCAAAATCGTAGTCAGAGGAGCAGAAAACAGGGTCAAAAACGTAGTCAGACAAAATAGAGCACAAACCGTAACTAAGTCGCTTGGAATCGCCGAACAAGAAACGAGACCTCGCAATGAGCGTTTTAAAGATTGCCGTCTCCCGGAAGCCATGGCGGCTTAGTTCTCGGGCGACGGCGCTCTCTGGCGGTGCGGCGAGGAATTCGACAGAAATATGTGTGTTTTGTGCATTTCTTTGTGGATAGTAAGACCAGATTTTCTATAGAGTTGCTCGAGTTGACGAGCTTTGGCTTTCATAAGCCGGAGTTCAGAGGTGTACCAAGGGGCAAAATGAGAGAAGGAAACAGAACGGGTTTTCACTGGAGCAAGAAAATTCAGAATTTCAGTTAGACTGTTGTTATAGTGAGTGACAAGATTGTCAAGGCTGGAGGTTAGGACATCCTTATTAATGTCTTTGATGTTCCTAAATGAGATCAGATGTGGTGGCTTGGTTTTGGAGAGACAGAGTGTAATGTTAAATGAGAGAAGGAAATGATCAGTTACATGAAGATCATCAGCTGCACAGCTTGAGGGGATGAGACCGGAACAACAAATTAAGTCTAGTATGTGTCCTCTTGTGTGGGTAGGAAAATCGATGAACTGATTAAATCCAAAATTCAATATGCCATTATTTTCAAACTCTGGCCACTGAGAGCAGTTGAAATGAGCCGGCCCTCATCGCCACCTTTCAGAAGGGCCTCAGTGAGGGTCTTAAGGATGATTTGGCCACACACGACCCCCCGCGACCCTGAACGACCTGTATGCCATGGCCACTTCCCTTGACACTCACCGGCGTCAGAGGGCACGGGAGAAGGCTGCTGCCCATGGCTCAAGGTACCCGGTTTGACCCGCTCGGGGGCAAGTCGTCTACCCTCCAGCCAGCGAGGGCGCCGATGAGCCCATGGATTTTGCTAGAGACGGCTTCTTCGGGTCTCAGGGCCAGATCCCCGTGCAGGTCCGGAAACGCAGGGGCCGGGACCAAGCAGGGAGGCCGGTCCTAGAAGTGCCGTCGCCTCCCCAGTCTGGCCTTTCCCTTCGGGCCAGCATCGGTCCGGGAGGGGCATCTCTAGTGCCGGTCCGGGCCCTTATCGACTCCGGGGCCGCCAGAAACTTCATTGATGTTCGCCTTGCCCAACAGCTTAACCTGTAGCTGGAGGTTCTCCAGCGGCCCCGATCGTTTAGGACCCTGGACGGCCGGTCCTTGGGTTGTGGGCCCATCACGCATCAGACCCTGCCCTTTTAAAGTGGTCCTAGGTGACCATACAGAGCGACTGGTGCTCCTTGTCACCCAGACTCCTCACCACCAGATGGTCTTGGGCCTCCCTTGGTTGCGGGCCCATAATCCCTTCATTGACTGGCAGTCTGGGTCTGTTTTTTCGTGGTCCCCTAGGTGCAAGGAGACCTGTCTCATTCCCCCTCCTGCTCCTCCTGTGCAGCCGCCAGGGCTGGACCTCTCCTCCGTTCCTGCCCAGTACCTGGTGTAGCAAACTTAGGCTACACTTTAATTGGATTAATTTTTAATGAAACTTTATTAATTAAAATATATATTAATTAATTAAGGAATACGAGGCACCACCAAATCAATTTAATTATGAATAAATATTAATTAATTATGAAATAACTCACTGGTAGATTTGGGTACCAGTTAAAATGAAACAACTTGATCAGTCTAAGTCTGAAATATGAATCCCAAGTAGTTTATTTCCTGACCTTTGAATGAACAAATCTCACACTTCCAGGCAAGTTCAAAAGCTTATAACAACAAGTTTATTCACTTCAAACAAAAGCAATACCAAAACAAATATTTGATGTAATAAGGAGTGTATCTCGGAGTCAAAATCATGAAAAGGCGATGAACATGTATAAATCACAGTATGGAAACGGGGAATAATGGCAAGCGCACACGTCACAGTAATTAAAAATCAAAAAAACCAAATTTGACTCTAGGCGCAAACTCAAACAATCAAAATATCTCTACCACCAAGGATCGTTATGGGACTAGTTATAAAAACGGTGAACTTTAATCAAACCAGTTACGTTGGTCCACGTATGGTATCGTGGAAGCTATTCAGACACGGATAAGTTCTATGTGGAAGAGATACTTGCCTTACTCGTTGCGGGGCTCCACGCGAAGAAGATGCAATGGAGCCGGGCGTCAGCCCTCTCGTCCGGGGGATCGCAGGGAGGAATCGCCAGCAGCAGTTTCTCTCCGATTCAACAGCGACGGTTTCGCAGGACCCTCGGATGTTCAGCTTCCGCCTTCGGCTTCGTCGGTTACGTGGCGTGGGAGCCACGTGTGTTTGTCGCTGGCCTCGCTTTGGTTCGGCTTCTTCCCTGAGCTGGTGTTCCGGGGTCTACCAGATCTAGACTTGCGGCTTATAAACTCAGATTTTCCACCCCTGGCCAGCAGTGAAGGTAGAGTTACAGCGTTTGAGTACCACGAGCTTCAACAGAAACTCATCCGAGACTGTAGTCCTAGTATGGTAGCGATCTTTTTTGTTTGGCTTTACTATTTCCTAATTCGGCGATACCGAATTTCTAAGAATGCTGGATACAAAGAACTTAGCGTAAGATAAAAGAAAAGAAACTTAAAAACTTTAAGCCTAAAAATTAAAGATGCTGGCAAAAGAAAGCTTGAGCAATTTCAGGAACAAAAAAGAAAGAAACTAGAGAACTTCAGGAACAAAAGAAAAAAGTAAGAGGAGGAAACGTTGTTGGCTTGCCTCGACTATATGTATATTCCGGCTAAGGCGGGGATAATTCGGGGTCCGTCCCGGACTTAGCCATGAGAGGTCGATTCGTTCATTAAATCCCCACCTCTCGTGGCTATGTTCTGCTAATGTCATCATAGGTCAGTAGGTGTCGCTTACAGACCACAACTTGGAGCAATTTTTGCCTACATACCGAGGACGTCCAAAAGCCGTCACTTCCGAAAGAATAAAAATCCTTAGTTGAATCTATAAACTAGGACATCCTTAAGTCATTCTAAACTACAAATACATTGCATTCACTATACTAAACAATAACATGATTAATATAAGAGGTAGGAAGCCGGGTACATTGTAAATAACTTCGCGTTCGTTCTTTTATGAGTATGAACAAGTATTAAAAACCCGAGCGATCAATACACATAGGCAAAAAAGGGTTTACTTCTAATAATCAACCGGGATCACTTTAAGAATCGAAAAATAAGAGAAAGATCATTACACTAAAACATTAAACTGAGTAGATATATGATAGTTCAAGTAGTAACAATGTATATAATGTGTGTGTGGATATGACGAAATATCCTTGATCCACTTCTTTGTATGACTCATCCAAATGAAATATGGCATGTTTTTGGACTCATTAGGAAGCCAATGTCATTTGTTCTGTAATAAAAATGTTTTTTCGATGAAGATAGACTTTTCCCATCAGGAGATTAATACACTTATTAGAGTTGTGCTTCTTACAGGACGACGATCGTGTTTCTTGGTATGTAAATCCAGGGCTGTCTGCTGGCGCCCTTCCTGGGTGATAAGGCTGTGATGAAAGGTTCAACGTTGTAGGGGGTCAGGAAACCGTTTATCTTTACCTTTTGTTTGTGTTCTGTTTAGCATTTATCTTCTGCCACAATCAGTGGTCTTGAAGGATGAAAGGTGAGTCCCCCCTTTTAAATGTATACATGGACTCCACTTTATTGCCGCCGAGATGTATGAGGTTACAGGTCTGTTAAACAGATTTTTTTTTGGAACGCCTGTAGAAAGAATCAACCGTTGTTGCTTGAGTCTGCAAGATCCGGTCCAGATGGCCTTTGAATTCCGAAGTGTTGTAAAGTTTATGGCTTGTGAAAAGGGGAAGAGAGGGGGGGGGGGGTACGGCTATCACGCTACACTGGACATGGGTAGGGTGTTCAGCAAAGGGGAGGCCCAGCTCCTCCCTCTGCATCGTGAATATGACTGCGCCATCAACCTCCTGCCCGATGCTTCCCCGCCTCAAGGGAGGCTTTTTTCCCTCAACCGCACCGAACAGGAGGCCATGGGTCGTACATTGCTGAGGCCTTGCGGTTGTGGTTCATTCGACCGTCCTCTTCACCCGGGGCGGGTTTCTTTTTTGTGGGGAAAAAGGATGGGTCCCTTCACCCTTGCGTGGACTACCGGGGCCTTAATGCCATCATGGTCAAGGACCGTTACCCCCTGCCTCTCATGAACGTGCCGTTCAAGGCGCTCCAGGGGGCCAGCTTCTTCACCAAGCAGGACCTCCGGAGCGCCTACAATCTCGTTCGCATTCGGCAGAGGGATGAGTGGAAGACGGCCTTCCTTACACCCTTCGGGCTCATGAATGCTCCGTCCGTCTTCCAATGGCTCATTAATGACGTCCTGCGGGAGGCCCTTGACCGTTATGTCTACATTTACCTCGACGACATCCTGGTCTTTAGCAAGACCATGGGGGAGCACGTCAGACACGTCCGTCGCGTCCTCCAGCTTCTCCTTGCTAACCGTCTATTTGTGAAGTCGGTGTTCCATACCTCCTCTGTCTCCTTTCTGAGATTCGTGGTCTCCAGTGGGACCCTGAGCATGGACCCGGCCAAGACGCAGGCGGTGGCTGACTGGCCTCGCCCCTCCTCGGTCCGTCAGGTCCAGCGGTTCTTGGGCTTCACCAACTTTTTCCGCCGCTTCGTCCAGGACTTCGGCACTATCGCCGTCCCGCTCACCGCCCTCACTCGCAAGGAGGCCGGTCCCTTCCGCTGGACAGAAGCGGTGGAACAGGCCTTCCTGGAGATCATGAGGTGTCTCACTAACCCACCTGTCCTCTGTTTCCTGAACCCGAGGAGGCGTTTGTCATCGAGGTAGATGCTTCTGATGTGGGGGTTGAGGCCGTTCTCTCCCAACGGTCTGCCCCGGCCCACAAACTCTGCCCCTGCACCTAATTCTCCCGGCATGTGAGCCCCGCTGAGCGGAATTACCCGGTCGGGGACAGGGAGCTCCTGGCCATCAAGCTGGCCTTGGAGGAGTGGTGTCACTGGCTGGAAGGGGCCAAACATCCGTTCATAGTATGGACGGATCACAAGAACCTGGCATATATCCAGCAGGACAAATGCCTCAATGCCCGTCAGGCCTGCTGGTCGCTGCTTTTTGCCAGGTTCGATTTCACGGTCTCCTTCCGGCCAGGCTCCAAGAACGCCAAGCTCAGACAGTGGGATCTGCCTGAGGCCTCCCCTACACCCGATCCCATACTTCCCCCCCATCTGGGTAGTCGGGGCCCTGACCTGGGATGTTGACCAGGCCATAGCTAGAGCTCTCCGCCGGGAACCCGATCCGCGGAACGGCCCTCCGGGCCGGAGGTTTGTTCCCACCACTGCACGGAGCGCTGGGGCCACGAGGCTCCCTTCATGGCGCACCTGGGGGTACTCAGACCTATGAATTCCTCAAGCGAACCTTCTGGTGGCCAGGCATGGAGGTGGACGTCAAAAGTTTCGTTGCCGCTTTCAGACCTGCGCCCGGAACAAGGTTCCCCGGCAGTGACCCTGTGGCCTTCTTCAGCCGCTTCCTATCCCCTCCCAGCCGTGGTCCCACATCTCCTGGATCTGGCCGCCATGCTCCGATGCCTCACTGCTAGGAATCCCTCCACCTGGTCGTAGCACTTGCTGTGGGCTGAATTCGCCCACAATACCCTATGGCACTCGAAGGTGGGTATGTCCCCCTTCGAGTGCCAATTCGGGTTCCCTCCTCCCCTCTTTCCTGATCAGGAGAGGGAGGCCGGGGTTTCTTCGGCCGCATGCTTCGTAAGCCGCTGCAAGAGAGTCTGGGCTAACGCGTGGGCCCTTCTATGTCGGACGGCAGAGGGCATGCAGTGCACAGCGGATCGCAAACGCCGGCCGGCTCCGTCGTTTCGCACCTGCCCCTCAAAGTGGCTGCGGGCAAATTGGGCCCCAAGTTTGTGGGCCCCTTCAAAGTGGTCCGGAGGATTAACCCGGTCACTTACCGGCTCGAGCTTCCGTCAGCCATGAGGGTCCATCCCACGTTCCACGTGTCCCAACTCCGGCCCATTATGTGCCGGACCCTCGCCCCTCCCAGCTGACCACCTGCCTCTCGTGTCGTTCAGGGGTCCCTTTGTACATTGTACGCTGGCTCCTCGACTCCCGCCGCGTGCAGGGTAGCACTCAATACCTGGTCGACTGGGAGGGATATGGCCCGGAGGAACGCTTCTGGGTGCCCGCTCGGCACATCCTGGATCGGTCTCTCATCCGGGACTTCCAGAGGGACAGGGCAGCTGGTCTGGGGTACTATCACGGTTCAGGCTTCCGAAGCCGGAGGGCAGCGCCGGCCGAGTCGATGTGGCGCCCGAGCGACTATAAATAACGCCCCTTAAGCGCAGACCGGCGGACTATGCACTACCTTCCGTCGGACGCTTTGGCTCCTCTCGGGTCTTTCCGGAGACCTCCGTGCTGCGCCTGGGCAGTCCCCCTCAACTCTTGCTTAACAGCGATCTCTTTTTGTTTCTTTTTCTCCCTTACTACTCTACCCAAACTATCCTTGCTTCGGGCGCGTGTTTATTTATATCCGCTACTTTTGGAATCTATCCTTGTCAGCCTACTTCGGCATTTATTACTTTAGTTTGAGCTCGTCCAGTACAGCCCTACTGTCTGCACTTACGCTCTTAATAAGTTTCTCCCCTCGTTCCTTTCATGGCCACATGGTGTAGTGGCAACTCACTCGTCATCCATACCCGTGACGCTCGGTTCAAATCCCGACCACGGTCACCCCAACGAGTGTGCGTTTCACGTGCGGGCTTCGCCGCCATCGTTGTGCAATATACCTCGGCATATATAATTACTGGTGTGATATATATATATTTAATCATTTACTTCCATATTCATATCCCCCACTTGGGTCCTCCTTCTCCCTCTGTTTTCCCTCGACCAGTATCCCACTAGCTGGTTGAACCATAATACTATTATGGCCAGATTTGTTCTGAAACCTTATGATTCAGGTAAATCTTTAATAGCTTCAATCCAAAGATGTGATCACAGTTGTTGGGGGATCGGCAGCAGCTCCAGGAGCCCTGCAGGCAGTTATATGGACACCTTATTCTACATGTATACCATGCATGCCTTCATGAATTGCCTCACATTAGTAACCAGCTCCCTCATTACCCTGATGTCCAGAGCTATGTGCACAATGTACTAACTGCATGACCCACTGCCTGACGTTAGGGGGAACATACTCCTTATCAGGACAGCATTCACGTGGGCTCGGTTCCATGCCAAGCGTACTCTGCATTTCCTCTAAGATATCTCACTGAATCGGTGCCAAAATGCAAGATGCATCTAGAATGCCAAGCTCCTCCTCTTTGATGTTTGTGCTTTTTGATTTTTAGATCCTGTGCAGGTAACTGTAAAATCAAATAGTGTGAAAAATGGGCCCATCGTGCTTGACATGCATTTAAACTCTTGGCTGAATGTATATATTCAAGGTTGCGGTGATCTGTAAGCACTATTAACAGAAATCAAGCCAGTAAGTTTCCTACATCATAACTTTTTTCTGCAGCCATGAATTTCCGTGAGTAGTATGCTCCTGGATTAAGTTTTGGTGGTGATCCTAAATGCTGGGACAGGACTGCCCCAACCCCTACCCCTGACACATCCACTTCTACCTCAAATGGCTGGGATGGGTTGGGATGTCATAAGATAGGAGCTCAAGAGAAACACTGCTTTAAATCTTCAAAGGTGCGAATCTCCTGATCATTTCATTGTAAACTCTTTCTCTTACCCTTCAGCTAGAAAGTCAGAGGTGCAGCTACCATACTAAATCTCCTAATAAACCTTTGGTAAACCCTAAAAATCATTTTCAAAAATCATCAAGTTCTTTCTTTTTGCCCTCTGTGGTCTGAGTAACATTGGAGCTTGTTAGGAATTGCTTTCTAATAGGGTTCGATCGTGACCTTCTGCTTCTCCTGAGCTCAGGAGATAGCAAGAAGCAGACACACTGTCATTGTCAGGTTCTTAACTCATCTGCTGAATTCTAGCAAGCACAGGCAATATATACCTTTCTACAATCTTTCTAAAACATACTGGTTCCCATAAAAGGTGTGCTTGCCCATCCATTTAGGATGGGCTGAGGAAATAGATTGACATTTAAACCCTCAGTTGTTGGCTGCACCAGGTATTTCTCCTGTAATAGGGCATGTATGGTTTTAACTTGTCAGCAAACTGAACAGTAAACACATAGGGAGACAAAACAAAATTCTTTACAGGCCTGGAACTGATCATGGTAGAACAGGTTGGGTGTAGCTGAAGAGGAGGAAATTAGTGTTGGACTAGAATGGAGGAAAATCTTATATATAGTATATGGGCTGGAACTGGTACTGGAGCATAAGCTCAGAGAGAAAACAGAATATTTAGTCAGTTATTGTTAAGAACACTGAGTCTATTAACAGAACACTGTTGTACCATTAGTACTGAGTGTGGCATCAGACTCTGGGTGCACTAGCTATAACAGCATATCTAGAAATGGAAGAACCAGAAGGTAACACAGCCAAGAGGGATCACACGAGACATCAGTAACCCACCTCCCCAGCAATCAATAAACTTGAGTGAACAGCTCAAGATGAAAGGGACCAAAGCCCAGCCCAGCCAGACAGCCCACAAGACATTACCAGCCACAGGCCAAGCCCTGACTCCAGCCCCAGGAACACGAGCCACATATGTCAGTCTAAGTCTAACCAACAGCCTGAGTAAATAAGTATGTTTTTAGTCTAGACTTGAAAACTTGTAGTGTCTGAATCTCGAATCTCCTTTTTTACCAATCATTATCATCTGCTTTGTGACCCATTTTCCACACATCTAACAAGACATTCACTGCACTGTACCACCTCTTCTCAATTTATAAGTTTTGTTGCACATGTCGCAGGTATTTCATCCTTGTGCAATTCCATCTGCAGGAGCCTGAATATACTACCACCTTAAACATGCAATGTGACAGAATGCTGTTACCTTTGTAACAGTAAAAGTAAAAATGTAATATACATAATGCCCGTCACTTGTAATAATTAATCTGTAAAGGTGATTTATAACTTTATTTTGTTTTGTTCAATGAGAAAAAAACTAATTATTTTTAAAACAAATATTTATGTTTAAAATAATTTCCAGTGGAGTTTGGAAGCAAAAGAAGTCTATGTGTGTGTCAGAGTGAGGGACCTCAAATTTTTTTTGTCTAGTGAGCGTATTTAAATGCATATGTATGAATATTATCAATATAACTGATCAATAAATGTCCATTTTACTGTATGATATTAATTTTAAAGAATGGCTTTATACATTTGCTGACATAAAAATCAGTGTAATAAATAGTCAGTCAGTAGTTGAGAGACGTAACGGAATGAAAAACAGAAACTAGAGCAGCAGTGAAAATCTGTAGGCTATCCGTATTAAGGTTGAATATCTCCTTTGTTTAGATATATTGCTGAAAACACTGTCAAAACAAATCAGTTTCTTAAGACTATTGATGCTGAAAGGGTCTCAAATGGATGAGATCTGGTGAGGCGATTTGAGAACAGTGAACTCATTGTCATGTTTAGGAAATGTTTGAGATGATTTGTGCTTTGTGACATGGAGCATGGTACCGCTGGAAGTAGCCATTAGAACATGGATACAGTATGGTCACATAGAGATGGACATGGTCAGCAACAATACTCAGGTTTCTCTGGCATTTAAACGATGCTCAGTTGGTATTAAGGGGCTCAAAGTGTGACAACAAAATATTCCCTACCATTACACCTAAACAGCTTGAACTGTTGATACAAGGCAGGATGGATCCACGTTTCATGTTGTTTATGCAAAATTCTGACCCTACCATCTGATTGTTGCAGCAAAAATCAAGACTCATTAGGGCAGGCAACATTTTTTCAATCTTCTATTGTCTAATTCTGGTGAGTTTATACGAATTGAAGGTTTTCTGGTGCTGAAGCCCATCTGCTTCAAGGTTTGACGTGTTGTGGGTTCAGGAATACATACCTTGGTTGAACCAGTTGGAACCAGTTGGATGATATGGTCACAATTTGGCACCTACCTGAGTGTTGTTGCTGACCATGTCTATCCTTTTATGACCACAGTGTAGCCATCTTCTGATGGCTGTATTCCAGTAGGATAATGTGTAATGGCATTCATTCATTCATTCATTCATTCATTCATTTTGTGTTTTCTTCGCAGAAAAAGCAAAAGAATGCTGTTACAAATTTAATATATGTAATCCATGTAAATTGTAAAAATTCAACTGAAAGGGTGATTTATCACTTTATTTCATTTTGTTAAATGAGAAGTTTTAGTTTGGTATGAATTACAAATTACAATTACAGTGAGTGTATGCACAGAATAAAATGTGGACATATTATTCAGTTAAAGAGAAACCACTCTTTAAGAGAAACCTCTGGCAGTAAACAAAATGGTGAGATGTGCAGCTATTCCCTGTGATTAAGAAAAACATACAATAATTGAGAAGGTTTTATCTATTTGTTGATGAGTGTTAGTTGTTTGTCAGGTGGTTGCCTGGGTCTTTGTATGTGTTGCATAGAAACAATACACTAACTCTGTAGCCATAAAAATACAAAGTTTAACCCCTTTGCTGCAGTAAATGAACGACCCACTATCAAATTTTAATAGTGGTTTTAACATATAGCCAATGATCATTCAGGGCTCAAATTGAAGTAAACACTTGGGCCAACATATTTATTCACCTCCAGTCTTCTATTTTCATCATTTAGGTTACATTTGGGAAAGATTAAATGCAAAAAAAATGGCGAAAAAAATCAAAAAAAAAAAAACGCCTATAATTTTTTGAGATTATAATTTATGTGTGGATGCTGGTGATTGAACATTTCCCATGCTGCACATTTTCTGTTTCAGCAGGGACTTGTGAAGCTAAATAAAAAATTTGGAACAGATACAACAAAGTGTTCAGAGTTACACAGGTTTTTATCAAGGGTCATCATTCGTCTCAAAATTTGCCACAGCCTCTAAAAAGACAAATAAAAAGAAGCCTGTCACTATAAATCAAGTGGTTGCAAGTTTTTTTATGTCTTCTGTAATAGAACAAACAAATATTAGTCACAATTCAGTGTTATTTGGTTTGTAACTAAAGAAATCCAGCAGGAAAGGCCTCTCCATTGTGCAAGACGCATGGAGTGAGAGGATTAGCACCCATCCCCCCCGCGCTGTGTGTGAGAGCGTGCTGGGGCCGGTCTATATCTGAGCCGTAGGCTCTTAGCTCTCCATTGGAGCACAGTTTTGTCACTCAGCTCGCACACAGACCCAGAGATTTGCATATATGTCTAGGCATAGGCTGGCTGGTGAGGAAGGTGGGTCGTGCGGTAAACAGCTGCGCCAATACCGCTACAGGCTCTTGAAGAACGAACCAACCAGGTAAAGAAGTAGAAAAGGGATACAGGGAACATAAAGCAGCCTCGTTCAAGGGAAAATGTGTTTTGTGTAATGGAAAACGTCCAAAGAAGAGCGTGCGTCTGAGCGAATGGATTTTACGCACCCACATAACCATGGAAAAAAAGGACTTTACTGACGATTTATCGGCAATGTAACGGTATCATGGACTTGTTTAGACGGTAAGTGAATTTTCTATGATAAAATAAAAAGTTATTTTACATCCTAAGTATGTTTTATAAGGCAAAATAGTTGTATGTTTTGCGCAAACAAGATGGCGGACGTGTTTTTGGTAACAAGTGTTTGGTACGTGATTTCGGGCGAATGGCTGCATGTAGACGGTTGAAAATCGGTATGCAGGTAGTCATGATAGTATTAAATCTTTTGAGATTGTGTTTTAAGAATTTGTGTTTTAAATAATTAAGACTATTTACTGCAAATTTGCAGGAGCGCCCCTAGCGGGCCCGTATACGGGCCCGCTCTGCATTAACTGCAGTAACTGGAAATGTGCACTCAGACAACTGTAAAGTATGGGTCTGACTGGGATTATTGTGTGGGGATGCATCACAGTTAAAGGTGTAGTATTGCTGATAAAAGTAGATTGTATGATATCCACTTAAACACCATTTATAGCATACAATCCACTTTTAGCAAAACAGAAGCACAAACAGAAACTGTAAATCCACTACCCTACTACTGATTCCAGGCACATGTGGAAAGGCGTGTCTCTTAGACAGCAGACAGCAGATTATAAAGGCACCACCAGGGAAATAACCAACGCCATCTCCCTTCCTAAGAGGCTTAACAAATTCTGTTCCTGCTTTGAGACCTTAACCAATGAAACACAGCAGAGGCTCTCAGACACTCACAACATGCAACAACCTCCACTAACTGTCTCATCAGATATACACAAAGCCTTGAGGAGCCCACAGGACATCAGGCACAGATGACATTCCTAGAGGGCCCTCAAAATGTGTGCCACAGAAATGACTGAAGTTTCACCTCCTTCTTTACTCTATTTTTGTACAGGTCACAGTTCCATCCTGCTGTAAAACCCAGTCATCATACCAGTCCCAAAATGGAGCTCAGTCCCTTGATTGAATGACCAGAGTCTAGTTGTACAATCATAATGAAGTGCTTTAACATAGTGGTTCTATCTCACATCTAGGATAATATACCTGAGTTTCTGGACTTCTACAGGTCACTATCTCTGCAGGTCTGCACATAAATGGCATTCAGTGCAGACACTAATGTAAGAATTTCCTTGTGCAGAGAAATTTATTTTAACTCTCCATATGCCAATAAAGTGCTGTGACTATGATTTTGTTTTATAGTCTGACCATAGCCTGTAATAATACATTGTACATTTATATATGATCACAGGTTGGATACTCATTATCATGAATTTTATTAACAGTTTTAATTTTTAAATAAAACACTAAACCCAAAAGCTTCAACAATAATAACTGAGTCCAAAATGCCAGCAATGAGATAGATTTATTAGAAAAAAGACAGGCACAGGGAAAGTGACAAGGTCCCATAATACAATGGATGATTTAGTAAAAATATAAATTCATTAATCACAATAAAATTAAAACAGAACCTCTCATTACAACTCTCATTGTCTCACCCATTTAGAGGATTTTAGAAGAAAGGAGATGAACACAGATAATAATCATTACAGCAGTTCAGATTACAACATGCAACATATTTGGGATACCAATGCTAGGACCAGTATTCCATTATATGCAATTTGTTTTGGCTGCTGAAGAAAGGATTCCTGAGAATAAGCTGTAGAGAACAGAGAAAAGAAATATTAGATATTTTATCTGACATAGGGCAACACAGTGGCCCGGTGGGTAGCACTGTCACCTCACAGCAGGAAGGCCTGGGGTTAAATCCCCAGGTGGAGTTGATTGGGTCCTTTCTGTGTGGAGTGTGCATGTCCTCCCTGTGTCAATGTGAGTTTACTCCGGGTACTCCGGTTTCCTCCCACAGTTCAAAGACATGTGTGTTAGGTTAATTGGTGTCTCTAAAGTTCCCCCTAGTGTGAGTGTGCATGTCAGTGTATGTGCCCTTTGATGTATTGGCACCCTGTCTAGGGTTGTTCCTGCCTTGTGCCCTATGTCGCTGGCTCTCCCGCAACCACATTCAGGATCAAGCAAATAAGAAAGTGATTGAATGAATGAGTGCATTTGACATAAATACCACTTTATACAATTTTTCCCAGAGCTGTGAAACTTATACTGTTTCTCTGTTTGCAGACTCAGTCAACTTACATTAATAAAGAAAACTGAATAATACAGTACAGTTAGTCCTTATTTTACAGTGGTCCAGTTTACCTATCTGACTGACTCAGCTGACTGAACTGAGGAACAGCGCACTGTAGACAAACCAGTTTGTTTTTGCTTTCAATACATACTTCAATCAGTTCCTTGAGATATTCAACAATAAAGTAACCTTTGTGTTGATGATTTTGCCCAAATATAGCTTAATGTAAGGGTTAAAACATGTTTACGTTAATGTTACGTTATGATAGGTTTAAACTCCTCCGTTTATGATACATTCAGCTTACGATGGATTTGTCGGAACGTATCCCCACCATAAAACAGAGAATAACAGTATACTACACATAAATATTTTTGCAATTCATTACAAAGAAGACAATTTTTTACATAATTAGTTTTTACACATATTTAAATAAAGTATTATTTTTTTGATTATTAAGTACTAGTTTAACTGGACAATAAAACAGGAATAAATAAAGAAGATATGGTTGTTCAATGGATTAGTGTAAAACACAGCACAGTTTCCATGTTGTTCCTTGTCATTCAATAGATCTACAGCGATGACAAGTGGAGTGTGGAGAAACATAAATTACAGTGGAACTTTGGTACACATCATTAATTCGTTCAACAACACATTTTCCAATAAGAATTATGTAACTTGAATTCATCCATTCCAGACCCACAGAAAATTCACAGTTTAAAAGGCATTAGATGGCATTAATGGAGTTGTATTATACAGGTGCTCCCTGATTTTCGAAGGGGATATGTTCTGACAAATTCATCATAAGTAGAATGTATCATTAACCGAGCAGGTTAATATTGTCTATACTGCATTATCTACCAGCGCCATCTTTAAGCAGGCTTAAAACACTTACATTAACTTACATGGGCAAAATCATTAACACACAGCCTACTTTATAATTTCGTGTGGAAAAATATAATGTAATTTATTGAAAAATGTACTGCAAGTAAAAATCAAAAGCAAAATACTTAGTCTATTGTCGAACTTAGTCTATTGGCTCACTGCTGTTCAGCTGGCTGCCGCCCAGATGACCAGCACACATGGAAGTGTATTGTACTGTGCATTGTGGTTCTAACTGTTTTCCTTTTGGTTGGCTGTTATCACTAACCTTCTGTATTTAACTTTCATATTAACTGCTAATCCTAGGGGTTCACATACTTTTGCCACTCACAAAGATGCAATATTGGATCATGTTCCTCAATAAATAAATTACAATGTATAATATTTTGTTTCATTTGTTTAAATAGGTTCCCTTTATCTACCTTTAGGACTTATGTGAATATCCGATGGTGTGTTAGGTAATATTTGCACAGAAACGTTTTAAAGGGTTCACAAACTTTTTGTTTTAACTCTAAGTATTGTATGAGTAATAAAAGAGAAACTCACAGTTATACACAGGCATATGAGACTCTCAGATACTTGTAGGTGCCAAAGCAGGGATCTGAGAAGAACCAATTTGAGGCAGGCACCTGACAGGTACGCCTGCCATTACAGCTGCAAAAAAAAACAGATTTTTGTTTGAAATATGTGTAAAGAAATAAATATTTTAGTTGAATGTTCCACTTAAACTTTAGGTGAAGTTACCGGTTAATAACTCTAAATGTAGAGTTTCTTTGGTAGCACCGTCTATTGAAGAACCTAAAGAAGAAGAATCTTCCACGAGTACAGGTTCTCCTATCAGTTCGGCCATAATTAGCGTTGAGAACTATTATAGAGCGATGACGACCTAACATTTAGCACAGAAAAAGATTTGGTTAATACATTTTTATTAATTGTGAGTACAAAAAAGTTTGTAGTGACGATGGATTGTATTCCTACAACAAATAGTCAAAATATAGGATATTGTCTCAAAAGCTTCAATACGTAATAAAGGGGAAAAAAATTATATACAAACCACATTTCAGTACAGCATTACTGTGCTCACAGGCCAAAGCATTTTCTGCAAGAAACAGAACCATTGAACAATTCTTAGGTACATGAGAACAGATGAAGCAGTTACCTCAATAACATTACATATGGTAACATTTTCCCACTCCTCTCTAGTTGATGTAACATATATAGCTTAGTCTTAATATTTGCTGAGGGTATGTTTTCTAGTTTACATTATGCCATAGTTCAAAAGTATTATTATTCTTAATTATTAGCCTTAGTTATTCTCCAATGCAGTTGGTGTTAGTAACAGTCGGTGTAGTAACAGTAAACCATGATCTGATCAAAAAGGGCTAGTGTTAATGTCATGCTATTCTAGGCTACACATTTGTGCCAACAACATTATATGTAGGTCCTGCATCCTTCTTTTGGAGAATTAAGATTTCTGAAGGTGGCATGGTGGCTCACTGGGTAGCACTGTCACCTCACAGTGAAAAGGACCTGGGTTCAATCCCAGGTGAACCTCCTTGTCTGCGTGGGTTTACATGCTTGTTAGTTTAATTGGTGTCTCTAAAGTTTCCGTAGTGTATGGGTGTGTGGGTGTTTGCCCTACTATTAATTGGCCGCCTGTATACGTGGTGCCTGGATCTCCATGGCTCTGTACAGGATCAAGCGGAAAAGAAAGTGAATGAATTAATTACTTACTGAAAACAGGGTCTGTTCAGCAACAATAAGAAAAAACTGTTTTACATTACTTTTTAAAATAAATTTCTGAAGGCTAGCTGTGAGCTTATTTGAGTCACATTTATCCTGCGGGTTTTCAGTGTGTTGTTGGTGTGGTCTGGGTAAAGGATCTAAGCCCGCATCTCATTGTCGATGGAAAGATGTGGGATGGACCAAGGAATAACCCTTTAAATTGTCATGCATGTTAAGTTAATTGGTGTCTCTAAAGTTTCCATAGTGTGTGGGTGTATGTATGGGTGTGTGGGTGTGTCCCCTACTATAGATTGCCGGCCTGTATATGGGTTGCACTCTCCATGGGTCTGTAAAGGATCAAGCGGAAAAGAAAGTGAATGAATGAATTAATTACTGAAAACAGGGTCTGTTCAGCAACAATAAAAGAAAACTGTTTTACATTACTTTTTAAAATAAATTCCTGAAGGCTAGCTGTGATCTTAACAGCCTCCCTAGGTGTATATTTTCCTTGTCCAGATTACGTGAGGTAACATGATGTACCAAAAAGATCACACAGGAAATTATTTCTAGAGCTCTGTGCTTAGCATCGATTTTTATGTCACACATTACTGTATATATTCACAAGTATGTAGGATACAGTGATGTGCAGTCAGATCAAGGGTGGGAGAGACACTGGACAGACAGAGCCACACATATATGAACCTCAAAGAGATTAAATTATTAAATTCTCAATAACTTGGCTTGATTAGTCATTGTTTTTTCCTATTTAATATCACCCACATAGCTTATTTGAGTCACATTTATTCTGCGGGTTTGCAGTGTGTTTTTGGTGTGGTCTGGGTAAAGGATCTAAGCCCGCATCTCATTGTCAATGGAAAGATGTGGGATGGACCAAGGAAATAACCCTTTAAATTGTCATGCATGTTAGGTTAATTGGTGGTTCTAAAAGTTTCCATAGTGTGTGGGTGTATGTATGAGTGTGTGGGTGTGTGTGGGCCCCTACTATAGAATTGCCGGCCAGTATATGGGTTGCACTCTCCATGGATCTGTACAGGATCAAGCGGAAAAAAAAAGTGAAAGTGAATGAATGAATTCAATTACAGAAAACAGGGTCTGTTTCAGCAACAACAAAAGAAAAACTGTTTTACATTACTTTTTAAAAATAAATTTCTGAAGGCTAGCTAGTGTGATCTTAACAGCCTCCCTAGGTGTATATTTTCCTTGTCCCAGATTACGTGAGGTAACATGATGTACCAAAAAGGTCACCACCAGGAAATGAATTTCTGCAGCTCTGTGCTTAGCATCGAATTTTTATGTCATGTACTACTGTATATGTTCACAAATATGCAGGATACAGTGATGTGCAGTCAGATCAAGGGTGGGTGAGACACTGGACAGACAGAGCCACACATATATGAAACCTCAAAAAGAGATTAAATTATTAAATTCTCAATAACTTTGGCTTGATTAGTCATCGTTTTTTTTTTTTTTTACTATTTAATATCACCCCACATAGCTTATTTGAGTCACCATTTATTCTGCGGGTTTTTCAGTGTGTTTTTGGTGTGGGTCTGGGTTTTTTGGGGTAAAGGATCTAAGCCCGCATCTCATTGTCGATGGAAAGTGGTGTGGGATGGACCAAGGAATAACCCTTTAAAATTGTCATGCATGTTAAAGTTTAATTGGTGTCTCTAAAGTTTCCATAGTGTGTGGGTGTATGTATGAGTGTGTGGGGTGTGTGCCCTACTATAGAATGGCCGGCCAGTAACTGGGTTGCCCTCTCCATGGCTCTGTACAGGATCAAGCGGGAAAAGAAAAGTGAATGAATGAATTAATTACTGAAAACAGGGTCTGTTCAGGCAACAACAAAAAGAAAACTGTTTTACATTACTTTTTAAAATAAATTTCTGAAAGGCTAGCTGTGATCTTAACAGCTCCCTAGGTGTATATTTTCCTTGTCCAGATTACATGGGGTAACATGATGTACCAAAAAGGGTCACACAGGAAATTATTTCTACAGCTCTGTGCTTAGCATCGATTTTTATGTCATGTACTACTGTATATGTTCACAAATATGTAGGATATACAGTGATGTGCAGTGAGATCAAGGGTGGGTGAGACAACTGGACAGACAGACAGCCACACACATATATGAACCTCAAAGAGATTAAAATTATTAAATTCTCATAACTTGGTTTGATTAGTCATCGTTTTTTTTCCTATTTAATATCAACCCGCATAGCTTATTTGAGTCACATTTATTCTGCGGGTTTTCAGTGTGTTTTTGGTGTGGTCTGGGTAAAGGATCTAATCCTAGCCCGCATCTCATTGTCAATGAAAAGATGTTGGGATGGACCAAGGAATAAACCCTTTAAATTGTCAGCATGTTAGTTAATTGGTGTCTCTAAAAGTTTCCATAATGTGTGTGGGTGTATGTAGTGGTGTGTGTGTGTTGCCTTACTATAGAATGGCGGCCTGTATATGGGTTTGCCCTCTCCATGGATCTGTTACCAGGATCAAGCGGAAGAAGAAAAGTGAATTAAAGAGGAAAAAAAGGATCAAGCGGAAAAAGAAAGTGAATGAATTAATTAATACTGAAAACAGGGTTCTGGTTCAGCAACAACAAAAAGAAAACTGTTTTTACATTACTTTTTAAAATAAATTTCTGAAGGCTAGCTGTGATCTTAAACAGCCTCTCTAGGTGTATATGTTTCTTGTCCAGATTACATGGAGTAACATGATGTACCAACAAGATCACACCAGGAAATGATTTCTACAGCTCTGTGCTTAGCATCGATTTTAATGTCATGTACTACTGTATATGTTCACAAATATGTAGGATACAGTGAGTTGCAGTCAAATTCAAGGGTGGGTGAGATACTGGACAGACAAGAGCCACAACATATATGAACCTCAAAGAGATTAAAATTATTAAATTCTCAATAACTTGGCTTGATTAGTCATTGTTTTTTTTCTTTTTAATATCACCCACACAGCTTATTTGAGTCACATTTATTCTGCGGGTTTTCAGTGTGTTTTTTGGTGTGGTCTGGGTAAAGGATCTAAGCCCGCATCTCATTGTCGATGGAAAGATGTGGGGATGGACCAAGGAATAACCCTTTAAATTGTCATGCATGTTAGGTTAATTGGTGGTTCTAAAGTTTCCATAGTGTGAGGGTGTGTTATGTATGAGTTGTGTTGGTGTGTGCCCTACTATAGAATGGCGGCCAGTAAAACTGGGTTGCCCTCTCCATGGGTTTGTACAGGATCAAGCGGAAAAGAAAGTGAATGAATGAATTAATTACTGAAAAACAGGGTCTGTTTCAGCAACAACAAAAGAAAACTGTTTTACATTACTTTTTAAAATAAATTCCTGAAGGCTAGCTGTGATCTTAACAGCCTCCCTAGGTGTATATTTTCCTTGTCCAGATTACGTGAGGTAACATGATGTACCAAAAAGGTCACACAGGAAATTATTTCTACAGCTCTGTGCTTAGCATCAATTTTTATGTCACACATTACTGTATATGTTCACAAATATGTAGGATACAGTGATGTGCAGTCAGATCAAGGGTGGGTGAGACACTGGACAGACAGAGCCACACATATATGAACCTCAAAGAGATTAAATTATTAAATTCTCAATAACTTGGCTTGATTAGTCATTGTTTTTTCCTATTTAATATCACCCGCATAGCTTATTTGAGTCACATTTATTCTGCGAGTTTGCAGTGTGTTTTTGGTGTGGTCTGGGTAAAGGATCTAAGCCCGCATCTCATTGTCGATGGAAAGATGTGGGATGGACCAAGGAATAACCCTTTAAATTGTCATGCATGTTAGGTTAATTGGTGTCTCTAAAGTTTCTGTAGTGTGTGGGTGTATGTATGGGTGTTTGAGTGTGTGCCTTACTATAGAATGGCGGTCTGTATATGGGTTGCCCTCTCCATGGGTCTGTACAGGATCAAGCGGAAAAGAAAGTGAATGAATGAAAAAAGGGTCTGTTCAGCAACAATAAAAGAAAACTGTTTTACATTACTTTTTAAAATAAATTTCTGAAGGCTAGCTGTGATCTTAACAGCTTCCCTAATTGTATATTTTCCTTATCCAGATTACATGAGGTAACATGATATACCAAAAAGGTCACACAGGAAATTACAGTGATGCTTGAAAGTTTGTGAACCCTTTAGAATTTTCTATATTTCTGCATAAATATGACCTAAAACATTATCTGATTTTCACACAAGTTCTAAAAATAGACAAAGCGAACCCAATTAAACAAATGAGACCAAACTATTATACTTGGTCATTTATTTATTGAGGAACATGATCCCATATTACATTTTAGTGAGTGGCAAAAGTATGTTCACAAATTTTCAAGCACCACTGTATTTGTACACCTCGATGCTTAGCATCAATTTATGTGTCACACACTACTGTATATGTTCACAAGTATGTAGGATACAGTGATGTGCAGTGAGGTGAAGGCAGGTGAGGGACTGAACAGACAGAGCCACACATAGGCTATATGAATCTGACAGAGCTTAAATTATTAAATTCTCAATAACTTGTTTTGATTTTTTTTCCTATTTAATATCGCATGAATAGCTTATTTGAGTCACATTTTATTTTGCAGCTTTCAGTGTGTTTTTGGTGTGGTCTGTGTATAGGATCTAAGCCCGCATCTCATTATTGGTGGAAAGATGTGGGATGGACCAAGGAATAACACGTTAAATTTTTTATTATTTCCTGCACTCTGTGCAGTTTTAAAGCTTGATTTAAAAAATATAATTTCACATTTCATTACATTATTATTGGAATATAACCGGTTGGGCACCTGCCTCTAATGACTGCACATCTCTGTTATGATAATTTTCGAGTCAAGAATGTCAAGAATGTTAGATTAGAGATGTATATCCTGCATGCCACAATTTCAATTTCACTCCACAGACTACTTACGTCTTCTAACGCAGGTGTAAGTGGTGCTGAAGTACTTTGAAGTTCCAGGACATGGGTCAAATCTGCCAACTATGTTTGCATTAAACTTGCACCATTTTTTCCCATTACATCTGTTTAGGTAAAGATCAAAACGTATAACTATAGAAAAATATTCATTAAGAATTGTCATCTGTATATCAATCATATGGAAAAGATAAAGTGTCTGTAATTACAGATCAGGTAACTGAACATTTTACACTTTCCATGATTGTTTATACATTACAGTCAAAAATTAGGCCTATGCATACAAAAGGATACAAAAGAAGATCAAAAGTAGTATTGTTCCACCAAAGACAACTCAACATATGTACTGACATTTTATAGAACAATTAGGATACACACCCCCTTGTTTTGAATCTCTTATTTGTGAGCTAATGATAATTCATCAGTTCACAGGTGCAGGGATAGATGATTCTGTGCTAAGCTGATGTAGTGTTTTATAAGCAAAACTATAATCTTGAATTTTATACACTCTGACAAAACTCCATACACTTACTAATATTGCACATGACTTTGGAAGATACTGTTAAATATTTGCATTTGAACCTCTTTCACACATTATTATCATTGGTAGTTAAGCTGTGTTACACAAGCACAGTTCTTAGTTTTCTAATATAAATAGGTATACAAGACGCTAATAACTATTTAAACCCAAATATAATTCCAAAATTTTAATAGACAATGATAAAGCTGATAGCAAGCTTTATCATTGTCTATTGCTTTGTACATAGCTTTGTGCTACTACATGGGGTTCCACAATGAGCAAACCCTCTATTGCAGTTATATGGCTAATCTCAGTTACTTTGTTTTGTTGACATTCAGTTAAAAAGGTGAAAAACTTGTTGTAAAATCTTATTTACAAAGAGGGAAATTGACACATATCATGAGAGGTAAGCTTAAACTCTAGCTCTCCCATGTTTTTCTTGAGACATCTATAACTGTAAGTGCTGTTCCCCATGAGATAAGTGCCTTATTTTATTTTTACAAATGCAAAAATACCAAAATTGATAACCTGTCAATTGAGCAAATCAAGTATTGTTGCACTTTCAATTTAAACATGCATAATACATACAGTGGTGCTTGAAAGTTTGTGAACCCTTTAGAATTTTCTATATTTCTGCATAAATATGAGCTAAAACATCACCAGTCCTAAAAATAGATAAAGAGAACCCAGGTAAACAAATGAGAAAAAAATTATACTTGGTAATTTATTTATTGAGGAAAATGATACCAATATTACATATTAGTGAGTGGCAAAAGTATGTCAACCTCTAGGATTAGCAGTTAATCAGTTAATTAGTCAGGTGTTTTCAATTAATGAGACAATCAGGTGTGAGTGGGCACCCTGCTTTATTTAAAGAAAAGGGATCTACCAAAGTCTGCTCTTCACAACACATTTGTGGAAGTGTATCATGACACGAACAAAAGAGATTTCTGAGGACCTCAGAAAAAGCGTTATTGATGCTCACCAGGCTCGAAAAGGTTACAAAACCATCTCTAAAGAGTTTGGACTCCACCAATCCACAGTCAGACAGATTGTGTACAAATGGAGGAAACTCAAGCCCATTGTTACCCTCCCTAGGAGTGAGCAACCTACAAAGATCACTCCAAGAGCAAGGTGATGGTACAAGAACATGGTGGTGGTAGTATCATGGTTTGGGTTTTGTTTTGCAAATCCATGCCAAACATCATTGATGGAACAATGAATTCTGAATTATATCAGAGAATTCTAAAGGAAAATGTCAGGACATCTGTCCATGAACTGAATCTCAAGAGAAGGTGGGTCATGCAGCAAGACAACGACCCTAAGCACACAAGTCGTTATACCAAATAATGGTTAAACTAGAATAAAGTTAATGTTTTGGAATGGTCAAGTCAAAGTCCTAACCTTAATCCAATCGAAATGTTGTGGAAGGACCTGAAGTGAGCAGTTAATGTGAGGAAACCCACAAACATCCCAGAGCTGAAGCTGTTCTGTATGGAGGAATGGGCTAAAATTCCTCCAAGTCGGTGTGCAGGACTGATCAACAGTTACAGGAAACATTTAGTTGCAGTTATTGCTGCACAGGGGGGTCACACCAGATACTGAAAGCAAAGGTTCACATACTTTTGCCACTCAGTAATATGTAATATTGGATCATTTTCCTCAATAAATACATCCCCAAGTATGATATGTTTGTCTCATTTGTTCGACTGGGTTCTCTTTATCTACTTTTAGGACTTGTGTGAAAATCTGATGATGTTTTAGGTCATATTTATGCAGAAATATAGAAAATTCGAAAGGGTTCACATACGTTCAAGCACCAGAGTATTTGACACCTACTTGACACAGTGTATCTTATATTAAAACCCAATATAAATTATTTCCAAAAACAAACAAACAAACCAAAAACCCTTAACTACCTATCTATCTAGTGGAAAAGAACCCATGCCAAATTCAGAGAAAAATAAATTAAGTAGCTCTACCTGACACATCAGTGATAGAATACATTCCCTTTACTCAAAGCAGAATAGTTAAGATTTATAACATTAAAAAACGTTAAAAATAAATATGAACAAAAATACTTTTCAAATACATAGTAAGACATTTTGCTATGTGTTTCCATCTGCTGTGAATATTTCTAACATATGCTGTATTATTATAACAAAGAAACACTATACCTGGCTGGAATTGCGCCTATTGTTGAACGACACCATATATTGGCGAGTCGAGCAGGATGCCGATTTGCACGACAGATGGCTGAAGATGATCGACCATAAAAAGCGGAATGTACTTGTATAACACCCCTGGCTGAAGACATAATGTTGGTAGACATTATTTGTTATTCATACACAGTATACATCTATGGAATAGTTATTAGCAATTATAAATGTAACAGTATTAAATTATTGCTTCTAGTCAAATATAGCATGTCATTTCTCACTCTAGTTTCTGTCCCAAAACAATAATTTCTATACAGATTAACAAGTGCTGTGTCTCTCATTAGCTTACCACAGGCGAGGTGCTGGACATTTCTTCCACATGTAATTACATTCTCTGAAAGAACAAATTATAAACACAGATATTTGATAATAAAAGATTGGCTCGAGGCTCTCATCACATGTTAACACTGTATCACATAATCTTAATTCTTAGTGTTTCAGTTATTACCTGCATGAATGAGTGAGCCAGGAGATGCAATTAACACTGTAAGACAACACACAGATGACTTAGAAACATGCATAGGAAATTTTAATCTTTTATTATTTCATGCAAAACTGACATTTCTCAAAAAAAAGAAAGAAACTTACGTGTGAGAAGAGTGAGTTGCAGGAACATCATCATGATGCTGAAGGTTTAGACTGTTGACACCACTGGAGTGGATCTGTACTTATATAGTGACAGATAATGTGTCATGTCTTCCAAATGCATACAGCATTTGCATTGAAAGCAGACAAAAATGTTTAGCAAATTTAACTACTTCCTTGTACCACCCACTTGATAAATGGTGTGAGAATGGGTGAGGCCTGTATTGTCTCTATGTTACATGCTGTTTAAACAGTAACATTTCCTTGCACTGGTAATACAACCCCAAATCAGGAGAAGTTGGGATGGTATGGAAAATGCAAATAAAAAAAAAACTGCAATGTGTCTTACATTTACTCTGTTTCATTGCAGACAGTATGAAAGCAAGACATTTCATGTTTTTTCTGGTCAACAATTAATTTGTTGATAAATATCCATTCCTCTATTTCAGGCCTGCAACACATTCCAAAAAAAATTAATGGGGCAAGTTAGGTCTAGTAATGAAATAATGATGTGATTTCAAACAGGTGATGTCACCAGGTGATTATGACTTGGTCCAAAAACAGTATCCACAGAAGGTTGACTCTTTGAGGAGCAAAGATGGGCAGATGATCTCCAATTTGTCAACAAGTGCGTGAGAAAATTAAAGACTGCATCAAAAACCATCATTCATCAATAGCTGATATAACCACATAGACAACGGATTACTTTGGAAAACCTTTGTCAAACACTACAATTGGGAGTTATATTCACAAATTCCATTTAAAATGCTACTGTGCAAAAAAAGAATCCTTATGATAAACATGTCCAGAAGTGGCACTGGAAGGACCATCACACTATGCAAATGTCTATTGTGGTCAGAACAATTAGTATTCCAGATCATTTTGGAAGAAATGGATGCCATGTATCCTAGACCAAAGATGAAAATACCAGCCAGACTGTTATCAACAACAAGTCCAAAAGCCAGGGACTGTCATGGTATGGGTTTGTGCAAGTGCCCTTGGCAAACGTAATTTATATTTCTTTGATGGCAACATTCATGCAGAAAAGAGATTTTAGAGCAACATAATGTGCCTCGATGAAGATATTTTCCAGGAACATCCATGCATTTTTCAACAAGGCTATGCACAACAAGCCAAATCTGAAAAAGTTGGGACTGACATATGCAAATCCATTGCAATCTTTCTTTGAGGAACATTGTGTTTAAACATTTCATTAAGTTTTTCATACATTTGTTGATAAATGATAAATGATGTTTTTGAATCCTGTGGGGCAGGTAACTGAAAAATCTAATCAAGTGAAAAAGTGCCCATTGCGCTTGGCATCCATTTATACTCTTGGCCGAAAGTATATACTCAAGGTTGTGGTGATCTGTAAGCATTATTAACAGATATACATCTCCCTCTAACCAGTGTCTCCACTCTTCCAATGCTAATTTTATTGCCAGTAATTCTTGGTTTCCCATATCATAATTTATTTCCATAGCACTGAATTTCCGTAAGTAATGTGCTCTTGGATGAAGTTTTAGAGATGATTCTAATTGCTGGGACAGGACTGCCCAACCCCTACCTCTGACACCTCCACTTCTACCTCAAATGGTTGGGATGAGTTGAGATATTGTAAGATGGGAGCTGAAGTGAACCACTGCATTAAATCCTCAAAGGTACATATTGCCTGATTGTTCCATTGTAAAATCTTTCCCTTACCCTTCACTAGGATGTCAGAGGTGCAGCTACCATACTAAATCTCCTAATAAACTTTTGGTAAAAGTTGTCAAACCCTAAAAAGCATTTAAGTTCTTTCAGTGTGTGGTGTGTGTGGACCACTGGACTACTGCTCCTACCTTACACTTTTCTCTTATTACATATAGCTTATTTTGTAATAGGTGTTGCAACAATAACCTGACATGTTCAGTGTGCTCCTCTAGAGTCCCGGAGAACACCAGAATATCAACCGAATATACTAAAATCCATCTGTCCATGTAATCTCTTGAGTTCTTTGTTAATAAACTCTTGGAAGACAGACAGTGCATTAATTACACCATAGTGCACCACTGTGTATTTATAGTGCCTTCTAGTGGTGACAAAGGCTGTTTTCTATTCATCACCCTCTCTGAACAAGCTGGCATCAAACATCTTTTTTTGTTTGACATAATATCTTGATTTGAACTTGTTTCACCTTCTGTCAGCTAAACTCTGGTTTATGTGTTTTGCTCTTTTGCTATAGCTAATGGGCATGGCGGGCTCAGGTACGGAGCTGGGCGGCGCTAGCTGCTCAGGTACGTAGCTAATGGGCATAGTGAGCTCAGGTACGGAGCTAATGGGCTCGGTGCGCCACGGACCAGCTGCCCTGTGTAATATTAAACACATGGGGCGGCCATGTTTGCTGAGGGCTGGCGCGGAGTGGATCCTCCAAACTGGGAGGGTTGGGAGCTACAGCAGTATGATGCGACAACCTGTGTGGGCTACAAGGTGTGCCACTTACCCGCATAATGCCACATCAGGGCTGGCGCATGTGCGATCGCGTCGAAAGTGCTCGTGCCACCAATAGTGAGTCAACACTTGCCTCTAGCGGCCCAAGCGTGACTCCTAATAGCCATCATTCATCAATAGCTGATGTAACTACATAGGCAACGGATTACTTTGGCAAACCTTTGTCAAACACTACAATTGGGAGTTAGATTCACAAATGCCACTTAAAACACTACTGTGCAAAAAAGAATCCTTATGTTAGCAATGGCTAGAAGTGGCATTAACTTCTCTGGACTCGGAGGCATCTGGGATGGACCATCACACTATGTAAATGTGTATTGTGGTCAGACCAATCAGTATTTCAGATCATTTTGGAAAAAATGGATGCCATGTGTTCCAGACGAAAGATGAAAGCACCAGCCAGACTGTTATCATCAACAAGTCCAAAAGCTGGGGATTGTCATGGCATGGGCTGTGTCAGTGCGGCATTGTAAAGGTAATTTACACTTCTGTGATGGCAACTTTAATGCAGAAAAGTACACTGAGATTGGACGCAGATCTTAGGGGATAATCTAAAATTATAAAGTTGCTTTGAGACAATGCTCCATTGTAAAAAGCGCTATATAAATTAATCTGACTTAACTTGACCTTTTCCAGGGACATCCATGCATTTTTCAGCAAGACTATGCACGTCACGCAAAATTGGAAAAAGTCAGGACTGAAATATGCAAATCCCTTCCAGTCTTTCTTGGAAGAACATTGTGCTTAAACATTTCAATATGTTCTCATGCATTTGTTATTAAACTGGCACTCCTCAGCCCATGTTTGCTCCACAAGGACTCAACCTTTTGTTGATGCTGCTTTTGATCCAAATCATAATTATTATCACCTGTTGATGTAACCTGTATGAAATCACATCATTATTACATTTTTTACCTCATTCCTAGCCCTAAATCGCCTCTGTCCCAACTATGTTTGGAACGTGTTACAGGCCTCAACTTCAGCAATGAATGTTTATTACCAAAGGAAAGGAAGTTCACCAGACAAAACAGGCAATATCTTAGTTTCATACTGTCTGCAATTGAATAAAAATCAAAGTAATATAAGGAACACTGCATTCTTTAATTGCATTTCCATTCCGATCCAACTTTTTATGATATACTGTTTAGTTGTTTGTGTTGTGCTATAAATCTACTTATAAGCATTACATGCAAAGGTCTGTAGATGATCGCTGTAAATACATTTGAACTCAAACAACATATAATCAGGGCATAAAATTTAATCAGCCTTGCAATCACTGAAATGTAGCTCTGACAGTATAATGAATCATACTGAAACGCTTGTTACAGTTCAGACGGACCCTCTCAAGGGAAATCAGTTGGTCAACTTTCTGAGCTGAAAGTGCTACCTCTGTTAACTAAACTTGCTGTTTTGAAAGTGGAGATACTTGGGAAACACAACACCTGAGCTGTGAAGCGGTAAACCACACAAGCTTACAAAACTGGACATTATGTGTAAAACACTCTATGAACATCCAAACTGCCTATTCTGGAAGCAGCTGCAGATACTCTTATTGGGAACTTCATGGATTGTTTACAAACTGATGTGAGGTGATAAAGGTCTGGCTTGTTCCAGTTCATCCAAAGCATATTAGACTTTATTCGCCAACATGAGTTCGTCAACATTTGCAAGTACAGCTTTCTGCTAAATGCAGTAAATGTAAATGTTGACAAACTGATATTGGGCGATAAACTCTCACTTGTTCCAAAGACGTTAAACTTTATTGCCCATCGTCAGTTTGTCAACATTTACATTTACAGGATTCTGCTAAATGGACATTGACCAGACATATTTAGACAGAACATGGCATGCTCCACACTGACACTATTCAGAAGTGAGGTTCCTGGGCCCTTTGAGCTGTGCTTGACCAACACTACCTGTTGCACTACATTGACATCTCAGATGAATTGCACATCGTTATTTCTGCTTGTTTTATTTAAAAGAGATTACAGTTCTTGGCTCAGTGTTGCCTGTTGGAAACATTCAGTTGACTCCTGACAAATGTGATCTCCTTTGAGGAGGGTATCCTCTGGGTCTGGGTGGTGGACAGTCCGCATGTTTTTGTGGAAGTCGTCTATTAAGAAGGGTTCTAGAATATGATTCTCTGACACCCATGATCTTTCCTCCAGATTGTACCCCTCCCAGTCCATGAGATACCATATGTGAGTACTGCGGTGTTTGTAATGTAAACGTTTGTATACCGAGAAGTGTCTACCTCTATTGAGGGGTAATTACTTCAAAGGACCCTATAAACCTAGGACTCAACTTTCTACATAGTAGTTTCAATTTTAAGTGTCTCATGGATAGCCAAACCATCTGTCCCAGGCATAATGGCCCTACCCTGTTACTTATACAGTGGGGCAAAAAAGTATTTAGTCAGTCACTGATTGTGCAAATTCTCTGACTTAGAAAGATGAGAGAGGTCTGTAATTTTCATCATAGGTGCAGTTCAACCATGAGAGACAAAATGAGAAAAAAAAAATTCCAGGAAATCACACTGTAGGATTTTTAAAGAATTTAATTGTAAATCATGGTGGAAAATAAGTATTTGGTCACCCACAAACAAGCAAGATTTCTGGCTCTCACAGACCTGTAACTTCTTCTTTAAGAAGCTCTTCTGTCCTCCACTCGTTACCTGTATTAATGGCACCTGTTTGACCTCGTTATCTGTATAATAAAAACCTGTCCACAGCCTCAAACAGTCAGACTCCAAACTCAACCATGGCCAAGACCAAAGAGCTGTCGAAGGAGACCAGGAGGAAAGTTGAAGACCTGCAGCAGGCTGGGAAGAGTGAACCTACAATAAGCAAGCAGGTTGGTGTGAATAAATCAACTGTGGGAGCAATTGTAAGACAAACAAAACCATTGATAATCTCCCTCGATCTGGGGCCCCACGCAAGATCTTATCCCGTGGGGTCAAAGTCATCATGAGAACGGTGAGCAAAAATCCCAGATCTACACGGACTACACCTGATAAATGACCTGCAGAGAGCTGGGACCAACGTAACAAGGCTACCATCAGTAACACACTATGCCAAGAGAGACTCGGATTCTGCAGTGCCAGCTGTGTCCCCCTGCTTAAGCCAGTACATGTCCAGGCCCATCTGACATTTGCCAGAGAGCATATGGATGATCCAGAAGAGGATTGGGAGAATATCATGTGGTCAGATGAAACTAAAATAGAACTTTTTGGTAAAAACTCAACTCGCCGTGTTTGGAGGAAGAAGAATTCTGAGTTGCGCCATACCTACTTTAAAGCATGGGGGTGAAAACCTCATGCTTTGGGGCTGTTTTTCTACAAAGTGGACAGGACGACTGATCTGTGTTAAGGGAAGAATGAACAGGGCCATGTATCGTGACATTTTAAGCCAAAACCTCCTTCCATCAGTGAGAGCATTGAAGATGGAACATGGCTGGGTCTTCCAGCATGACAATGATTCCAAACACAGCACTCGGGCAACGAAGGAGTGGCTCCGTAAAAAGCATTTCAAAGTCCTGGAGTGGCCTAGCCAGTCTCCAGACCTCAGCCCCATAGAAAATTTGTGGAGGGAGTTGAAAGTCCGTGTTGCCCCAAAACATCACTGCTCTAGAGGAGATCTGCATGGAGGAATGGGCCAAAATACCAGCTACAGTGTATGCAAACCTGGTGCAGACTTACAGTAAACGTTTGACCTCTGTCATTGCCAACAAAGGCTATGTTACAAACTATTGAGTTGAACCAAATTTATTGACCAAATACTTATTTTCAACCATAATTTACAATTAAATTTATTAAAAATCCTACAATGTGATTTCCTGGATTTTGTTTCTCATTTTGTCTCTCATAGTTGGTGTACCTATGATGAAAATTACAGACCTCTCTCATTTTTCTAAGTGGGAGAACTTGCAAAATCAGTGACTGACTAAATACTTTTTTGCCCCACTGTATGTTTAGGATAGAGAGCTTGCTTGCTTAGCAATCTTTGCAATCTATATGTGCCCCCTCCCAAACCATCTAGCTTCTTTTCAGCTATCTGTTAACCGCAGGTTCTGCTGTGGGTTTATATTGATAAATACTTATATACTTATATTGATGCCAAATTTTTCACAGAACACCCTCCACACTTGAGAGGTGAACTGGGGGCCTCTATCAGAAACTATATCCTCTGGTATCCATATAATCTAAAGACAAAGTGGACTGCCACTTCCAATGCAATGCATAGTTTTGCGAAAGGAATCAGCCTACAGGCCTTTGAAAACCTGTCTATTATGACTAGAATTGTTGTGAAACCTTATGATTTAGGCAAATCTTTAATGACATCAATCTCAATATGTGTTCACAGTTGTTGGGGAATCAAAGCAGAGGCTCCAGGAACCTAGTAGTTGGTAGAGGTAGTGTTCTGGAAACCTTATTCTGCATGAATACCATGCACGTCTTCATGAATTGACTCACATCACATTAGTGACCAGCTCCCTCGTTACCATGGCTGAATGTATATACTCAAGGTTGCAGTGATCTGAAAGCACTATTAACAAATATCGAGCCAGTAATTTTTAGTCTCCCACATCATATTTTTTTTCTGCAGCCCTGAATTTCCATGAGTAGTATGCTCTTGGATTAAGTTTTGGTGGTGATCTTAATAGCTGGGACAGGACTGCCCCAACTCCTACCTCTGACACATCCGAATGGCTTGGATGGGTTGGGATGTTGTAAGATGGGAGCTGAAGTGAAACACTGTTTTAAATCTTCAAAGGTGAGAATCACCTGATCATTCCATTGTAAAATCTTTCTCTTACCCTTCAGATAGAAAGTCAGAGGTGCAGCTACCATACTAAGTATCCTAATATACCTTTGGTAAAAGTTATTAAACCCTAAAAATCATTTAAGTTATTTCTTTTTGCTCTCTGTAATAGGGTTTGATCATGACCTTCTGTCCTTTCGTGAAGAAACTTGCCTTAAACTGAGATTAGTAGATATCAAGAAGCAGACCCTATTAGGAACCACGCAGTTCCGTAGCCTGATGCTACAGAGTGACAATGGCGTGGTAAATGTGCCGGGTTTTATGATGGGCAATCCTTAGCAACCTTGCGCCGAACATAATTGCCACTGGTTGCACCTGACAGAGACAACTGCCTGCTCAGGCATTTAAGCCCATGAACAGTGACTTATGCACTCAACTGCGCACCATTGGCTTTGACTAGGGAAAGAAGGTAAACACTTCTTTTGTACAGGGAGATATAATGTATGGTTGTGAGGCCAGAGGTATGATAGCCTTGTAGCAGAATATTGTTAGAGTCAGATCCTGGTTAGACTGGCTCTTTGTTTTTGGCACACTTTATCCTCTGACCCACCTGGCGACGTTGACTCGGTCACCAATGAGACGTGAGCCTCCGCTTTCACCCTCTCTACAGCTCTTGATTATACTCAGTATTCGTGAGTTTACATTTGCTGATCGACTATTGTATTTTGCCCCACTTTTGCTGTTTTTGCAGGTCCTGTACCGTGATCAGTGTTGTTCTTTTGTTTTCATGACGTTCATTCCGGTTGGATGATGTCAGCCTCGTCGCCGCAGCGACTTAAGCTTCCACTCCGTTTTCACTCAATACTCATTCATATTGTTGCTCATTCACTGCATTACTAGCACCGTATTTTTCATAAGCGTGTCCATCTTGTGTTTTCGTGAGTCCGATTCGTTGCCCAGGCCCAGACCTTTTTGATTTTTGATTTTCCAGGTCAACTTTGACTCCCGAGTCAGCTCAATCGAGTGATTTGCTTTCGTTTTCACCTCGCGCTCACCACATCGCTGCTCAGCATTGTTAGTGCCATTCCATTGCTGTACTTTGGGCGCCATTTGCTTGTGGCGCCTAACCCTTTATTCTTATTATTAGCAGCCTTCTTTATTTTGAGTCTAAGAACGGCTCCTGCATTTGCCCTTTTAAGCCACGTATTTCCTGGTTTTGCTACGCCTCCTGGCTAGGAGAGTGGTAATGCTCATGCTCATGATTAGCGTGATCTGGCTTCTATCCCCACCTCTTGCTCTACAGGCGGTAGCCTTTATTTCTTTTTTCAAATTAGTTTATTTTTCTTCTATACCTGCACTTCACTCCTGTGTCTATGTCTCTTACCTACACACACACACACTTTCTTCTAATGTAATGTGAGTTTTGCTTGTGTGGAGTGCAGGACCAATAAACAGGTCTAACTTCTGTCAGTCACCTGCGCTTGGGTTTAAAAACACGGTGAGCCCTAACACTGTCGTTGTCAGGTTCTTAACTCATCTGCTGTATTCTGGCAAGCACAGACAATATATAACTTTCTACAATGTTTCTAAAAATGTACTGGTTCCCATAAAAGGTATAACATTGCACAACAAGCTTGATCAGTTCCAAAATGGATGGGCTGATGAAATAGATTGACCTTTATCCACTCAGTTGTTGGCTGCACTAGGTGGTTCTCCTGTAATAGCACATTGTATGGTTTTAACTTGAACAGGACAAACAGCAGTGCAGTCGTAAGTCAGCATGCAAACTGAACAGTAAACACCCAGGGAGACATACAACAAAATTCACAAAAAAGTGCTGTAACTGATCATAGAAGAACAGGTTGGATGTAGCTAAAGAGGAGGAAATTAGGGTGGGACGGGAATGGAAGACAATCTTAGTACATGGGTTGGAAATGGTACTGGAGCACGAGCTCAGAAAGAAAACAGAATAATTTAGTCAATTATTGTTAAGAGCACAGAGTCTATAAAAGAACACTGTTGTACCATTAGTACTGAGTGTGGCATGAGACTCTGGGTGCAGTAACTATAACAGCATATCTAGAAATGGAAGAACCTGAAGGTAACACAGCCAAGAGGGATCATATGAGACCTCCCCAGCAACCAATAAACTTGAGAGAAAACACTTGAGAGGCAGAAAAACAGCATTCATCATCACAGATCACCAAACCAGAATTTGATTATGAACCCCTGGCTCTGTCATTATTCTATGGCAAGGATGCACAACTTAAGATGAAAGGGACCAAAGCCCAGCCCAGCTAGACAGCCCACCAGACATTCCCAGCCACAGACCAAGGCATGACAAGGCAAGCAGGCCTGATATGACTCCAGCCCCAGGAACCCGAGAAACATATCCCAGTCTAAGTCTAACCAACAGCCTGTGTAAATAAGTATGTTTTTAGTCTAGACTTTTTTTTAAGAGTGTCTGAATCTCGAATCTCCTTTTTGCCAATCATTAAAATCTGTTTTGTGACCAATTTTCCACACATCTAACAAGGCATTCACTTCACTGTACGACCTCTTCTCAATCTATGAATTTCGTTGTACATGTCACAGGTATTTCATCCTTGTTCAATGCCATCTTGAACCTGGCTCGCAAAAACACAAAATGGATGTGCTGATGAGAAATACAGCGCTAGTAATGCAGTGAACAGGAATTAAACACAAAAACCCGATTGCTAGCGTAGGCTCACAAGTGCTTAGCAACAACATGAATGAGTGTTGAACGAAAACGGAGCGCAAGCTCATGTCGCCGCTGCAACGAGGCTGACATCACCCAAGTGGAATGAACGTTATGAGAAACAAAAGAACAGCGCTGATCACGGTACAGTGCCTGCAAATGCAGTGACAGTGGGACAAAATACAATACCTATTCGGTGCCATTTATGTGCAGGGATTTGAAGGCTGATGAGACAGTTAGTGGAGGTTGTTGCTTGTTCTGAGTGTGTGAGAGCCTCTGCTGTGTTTCATTGGTTAAAGTCTCAAAGTAGGAACGGAATTTGTTAAGCCACTTAGGAAGGGAGATGGTGTTGGTTATTTCCCTGATAGTCAAAGTCAAAAAGGATTTATTGTCATGTATATCATATAATGAAATTACAAAGCCAAAACCCAGAGTGCATACACAACACAACATGAGACCAACACTTATTACAATACACATAAGAACAACAAATAGACAACACATTAAAACAATCATTCCAGACCAAGTTATACTATTGCACATACCCTGATGTAATATTCCCCATACCTAAGTGTACCGTTTCACATTAATTGCACATAATTAATAACATGTCCACAAGTGGTTTATTGCACAAAAGAAATAAAGATGATGATATTAACTATTTAAGGTTCTTATAGACCAAGCAAAAAAACTATTTCTAAATCTAGAAGTTCAAGCTTTCAACGACCTGAAGCGCCTACCCGAGGTCAACAAGTCAAACAGGTGAAAAGCCGGATGAAAAGGATCTCTAAGCATGGAAGAACATTGGCCAAGGTGTCTTTATAACCACAAATGAACGGCGCTCGAAGCTCACCAGCGTAGCGAAAGGCTGAGTGCATGCCGAGAGTAATCCGACTCCTGACAGAACCAAAGCGTGATTTTAAATAGCAATGCTGCCAAGTGCCAAGTCAAATGGGAGGGTGGGCCAACACAAGCCAGACGCAAAGCTTGGTTTGGGCTTGGGACTAGCCATGAGCGACTCAGGGGTGGAGCTTTCCCTTGGAGGCTCAGGGGTGGAGCTCGGCACAGGCAGCTCAGGGGCGGAGCTCGGCGCTGGTGGCTCAGGGACAGAACTCAAAGCTGGTAGGTCGAAAACGGGGCTAGACCGTGGCACAGGGGTCAGCGGTAGCGACCGTGGCACAGGGATCGGTGGTAGCGACCGTGGCACAGGGGTCGGTGGTAGCGACCGTGGCACAGGGGTCGGCAGCACAGGGGTCGCTGCAATTGCAACTGCAATTGGGTCCTAAAACTCCTATTATGTTTGTTTTCACGGTTCGCCCAGTTTATATGATGGCGAACAGTAACAGGGGATGCATCAAAGTCAGAGGTATAGGATTGCTGATAAAAGTGGATTGTGTGTTATCCACTTGAAAACACTTTATAGCATACAATCCACTTTCAGAATTGAGATGTAGTACAAAACAGCAAAAAAGTACAAAGGACAGTAAAAGAAGCAAAACAGAAACAGACACAGAAACTGTAAATCCACTACCCTACTACTGATGCCAGGCACATGTGGAAAGGCCTCAAGCTGATCTCAGACTATAAAGTCACCATCAGGGAAATAACCAACACCATCTCCCTTCCTAAGAGGCTTAAATTCTGTTCCTACTTTGAGACCTAAACCAATAAAACACAGCAGAGGCTCTCACACACTCATAACATGCAACAGCCTTCACGAATTTCTCTCTGGGATTAATAAACTGATCTATCTATCTAACCTCCACTAACTGTCTCATCAGATATACACAAAGCCTTGAGGAGCCCACAGGACATCAGGCACAAAAAACATTCGTAGAGGGGCCCTCAAAATCTGTGCCACAGAAGTGACAGAGGTTTCATCTCCATCTTTAACCTGTTTCTTGTACAGGTCAGTTCCATTCTGCTGTAAAACACAGCCATCATAACAGTCTCATAATGGAGCTCAGTCTCTTGATTGAGTGACCAGAGTTTAGTTGCACTCACCCCAATCATAATGAAGTGCTTTAACATAGTGGTTATGTCTCACACCTAGGATAATATACCTGAGTCTCTGGACTTCTACAGGTCACTGTCCCTGCAGGTCTGCACATAAGCAGCATTCAGAGCAGAAACTAATGTAAGAATTTCTTTGTGCAGAGAAATTTGTTTTAACTCTCCATATGGCAATAAAGTGCTTTGACTATGACTTTGTGTTACAGCCTGAATATAGCCTGTAATACATTGTACATTTATATATGATCACAGGTTGGATATTCATTATCATGAATTTTATTAACATTTTTAATATTTAAATAAAACACTAAACCCAAAAGCTTCAACAATAATAACCGAGTCCAAAATGCCAGCAATGAATTAGATTTATTAAAAAAACACAAGCACAGGGAAAGTGACAAGGTCCCATAACCTTCCAATAATACAATGGATGATTTAGTAAAAATATAAATTCATTAATCTCAATAAAATTAAAACAGAACCTCAATAATCATTACAGCAGTTCAGATTATAACATGCAACAAATTTGGGATACCAATGCTAGGACCAGTATTCCATTATATGCAATTTGTTTTGGCTGCTGAAGAAAGGATTCCTGAGAATAAGCTGTAGAAAACAGAGAAAAGAAATATTAGATATTTTATCTGACATAGGGTAACACAGTGGCCCGGTGGGTAGCACTGTCACCTCACAGCAAGAAGGCCTGGGGTTAAATCCCCAGGTAGAGTTGATCTCCCCTGTGTCAATGTGAGTTTACTCTGGGTACTCTGGTTTCCTCCCACAGTTCAAAGGCATGTGTGTTAGGTTAACTGGTGTCTCTAAAGTGCCCCCTAGTGTGTGAGTGTGCATGTGAGTGTATGTGAGGTCTATTTTCTCAATGCTGCTCAGCTGGCTGCCACCCAGATGACCAGCACACATGGATGTGTATTGAAGTGTGTATTGTGGTTCTAAGTGTTTTCCTTTTGGTTGGCTGTTATCACTAACCTTCTTAGACACGATGACTTATTAGCACTAGAATACTACACTGTAGATGTGAAAATACAGCAAAATGTTACAAACACAGTGGAGATCTGCACTGAGTGAGAGCTATCATGTTAGTGATTTGTGATCCTGTTTCGACTGGAAAGGGCAGCGTGACTGGACTCAACTGTGCTGAATGCCAAACAAACAATGAGTGCTGAGATATATTTTTATTCTGCCATGTGCATTACCCTGAGGAGAGTAGCAGAACCTCTGCACAACATGCAGCTACTGATCGCTTTTTTTTTTTTGCTGCATGCATAAATCCTTGTGTACTAACAAACGGTTGCTGCATCTACCTGCCCTGATCAATTTAACCTTCAAATTAAGTGTTAATCCTAGGCGTTCACATACTTTTGCCACTCACAAAAATGCAATATTGGATTATGTTTCTCAATAAATAAATTACCATGTATAATATTTTGTCGCATTGGTTTAAATGGGTTCTCTTTATCTACTTTTAGGACTTGTGTGAATATCTGATGGTGTGTTAGGTAATATTTGTACAGAAATACAGAAAGTTCTAAAGGGTTCACAAACTCTAAGGGTTTTGTTTTAACTCTAAGTATAGTATGAATAATGAAAGAGAAACTCACAGTTATGCACAGGCATAGGAGACTGTCAAATACTTGAAGGTGCCAAAACAGGGATCTGAGAAGAAGGCATTTGTGGCAGGGACCACACAAATACGCCTGCCGTTACAACTGAAAAAAAAAAGATTTTCGTTTGAAATGTGTGTAAAGAAATACAAATTTTAGTTTAATGTTCTACTTAAACTTCAGCTGAAGTTACCGGTTCATAACTCTAAATGCAGAGTCTCTTTGGTAGCAACGTGTATTAAAGAAGAAAAAGAAGAAATGTCCACCAGAACAGGTTCTATAATTAGTTCGGCCATAGTTAGCGCTGAGGACTCTTATAGTGCGATGGCGACCTAAAATTTAGCACAGAAAGAGATTTGGTTATTAAATATTAATTTATTTTTGACCACAACTGCAAAGATCAGTTTGTAGTGACAATGGAGTGTATTCCTACAACAAGTAGTTTAAGTATAAGATCTTGTTTCAGGAGCTTCAATATATAATAAAGGACAAAAAAATTATATACAAACCACATTTCAGTACAGCATTCCTGTGCTCACAAGCCAAAACATTTTCTGCAAGAAACAGAACCATTGAACAATTCTTAGGTACATAGGAAAAGATGAAGCAGTTACCTCAATGGCATTACGTATGGTAACATTTTCCCACTTCCCACTTATTGTAAGCCATAGTTCAAAAGTATTATTATTATTCTTAACGATCAGCCTTAGTCATTCTCCAAGGCAGTTGGTGTTACTAACAGTTGGTATAGTAACAGTAAACCATGATATGATTAAAAATGGCTAGTGTTAATGTCATGCTATTCTAGGCTTCGCATTTATGCCAACAACATTATATCTAGGCTGCATCCTTCTCCTGGAGAATTAAGATTTCCAAGGGTGGCATTTACTCCAAGTACTCCAGTTTCCTCCCACAGTTCAAAGACATGTGTGTTAGGTTAATTGTCTCAAAAGTACCCCTAGTGTGTGGGTATGTGCTCTACTATTGATTGGTTGCCTGTATATGGTTGGCCCTCTGCTGCAGCCTGGGTTACATGGGGTAACATGATGTATCAAAAAGATCACACAGGAAATTATTTCTACAGCTCTGTGCTTAGCATCAATTTTTATGTCACGCACTACTGTATATGTTCACAAATATGTAGGATACAGTGACGTGCAGTGAGGTCAATGGTACGAGAGACACTGGACAGACAGAGCCACACATATATGAACCTCAAAAAGATTAAATGACTAAATTCTCAATAACTTGGTTTGATCAGTCATTGTTTTTTCCTATTTAATATCACCCACATAGCCTATTTCAGTCACTTTTTTGCTGCGGGTTTTCAGTGTGTTTTTGGTATGGTCTGTGTATAGGATTTAAGTCCGTATCTCATTATCGATGGTAAGATGGGGGCTGGACCAAGGAATGACCCGTTAAATTGTCATGCATGTTAGGTTAATTGGTGCCTCTAAAGTGTCCATAGTGTGTGGTTGTATGTATGGGTGTGTGCGTGTTTGCCCTACTATAGATTGGCCGCCTGTATATGGGTCGCACTCCGACACAAACTGGGCACCCGGGTCTCCATCGCCCTGTCCAGGATCAAGCAGGTAAGAAAGTGAATGAATTAATTAATTACTGAAAACAGGGTCTGTTCAGCAACAATAAGAGAAAACAGTTTTACATTACTTTTTAAAATAAACTCTTGAAAGCTAGCTGTGATCTTAACAGCTTCTCTAGGTGTATATTTCCCTTGTCCAGATTACATGGGGTAACATAATATACCAAAAAGGTCACAGAGAAACGTATTTGTACACCTCGATGCTTAGCATCAATTTTTATGTCATGTACTACTGTATATTGTGACAAGTATGTAGGATACAGTGACGTGCAGTGAGGTCAAGGCAGGTGAGGCACTGAACAGACAGAGCCACACTTAGGCTATATGAACCTGACAGAACTTAAATGATTAAATTCTCAATAACTTGGTTTGATTACGCAAATTTTTTTTTCCTATTTATTATCGCATGCATAGCCTATTTGAGTCACATTTTGTTCTGCGGTTGTCAGTGTGTTTTTGGTGTGGTCTGTGTATAGGATCTAAGTCCGCATCTCATTATTGGTGGAAAGATGTGGGATGGACTCAGGAATAAACCGTTCAATTTTCAAGCGATGGCCCTTTTTCTCAAAAGTTCAGATAGGCATATTCACTCATTCGGCACAAATGAAAATATACATTACATAATCTTACCTTTAGATATGAAATCCATACGCCTATCGGTTTTGACAAAGACATCTGTTACTTTGTTGTAAAAGTTGTTTTTACTTTTCATTAATTTCATAAGTCTCTCCATTTCAATCAGTAGTTTACTTGGGTTTTCGCACATGCCCCCATTATTGTGGCAGAGGTAATAGCTGCCTTTTGTTGTAGGCTACTTTTTTCTTTGAGTTTTATTGATAGCAACAAACCTAAATATCTTTTATACATATGTGAAATGGAATGCAATGTCATGCAAAAAAGAGGTCTACAAACAGCATATTGGTGATATTCATACACAGGTATTACAGCTGAACTCTTCAAATTGGCGATTTTGATGATAAAAACGATAAAAATCATAGAGAAATGTCATTTTTAACACAGATCAGAAAGAGAGAGAAAGAAAGCTTTGATTTAAAAAATATAATTTCACGTTTCATTACATTATTTTTTTTATTGTAATATAATTGGTTGGGCACTGCCTTACCTGCCTCTAATGACTGCACGTCTCTGTTACGATAATTTGCAAATGACCCTATTTCAGCCACATAACTGACAGGCCTACTTAGAATAGGGTATATCAACTACAGTACCTACCTATTATTATTATTATTATTATTATTATTATTATTATTATCGGTTGTAGCATATAACCAGTTGGTGTCATGTGTCCACAAACCTTTGGTCAGGTAGAATATGTATTCAAATTTAAAGGCAGAAACTTTAGCTCAATGTCAAGAATGTTAAATTAGAGGTGTATATCCTGCATGCCACAATTTCAATTTCACTCCACAGACTACTTACATCTTCTAACGCAGGTGTAAGTGGTGCTGAAGTACTTTGAAGTTCCAGGACATGGGTCAAAGCTGCCAACTATGTTTGCATTAAACTCACACCATTGTCTCCCATTACATCTGTTTAGGTAAAGATCAAAACTTATAACTATAGAAAAATATTCATTAACAATTGTCATCTGTATATCAATCATATGGAAAAGATAAAGTGTCTGTAATTATGGATCAGGTAAATGAACACCTCACACTTTCCATGATTGTTTATATATTACAGTCAAAAATTAGGCCTATGCATACAAAAGGATACAAAAGATGATCAAAAGTTGTATTGATCCACCAAAGACAACTCAACATATGTACTGACATACAGAATAATTAGGACGCACGGCCCCTTGTTTTGAATCTCTTATTTGTGAACTAATGATAATTCATCGGTTCGTTAGGTGCAGGGATAGATGATTCTGTGCTAAGCTGATCTAGTGTTTTATATTCAAAACTATAATCTTGAATTTTATACACTCTGACAAAACTCCATACACTTACCAATATTGCATATGACTTTGGAAAATACTGTTAAATATTTGAACTTATTTCACACATGTTACACAATCACAGTAGTTCTTAGTTTTCCAATATAACTAGGTATACAGGATGTTAATAACTATATAAACCCAAATATAATTCCAAAAATGTTAATAGACAATGATAAAGCTGATAGCAAGCTGCTACATGGGGTTCCACAATGAGCAAACCCTCTATTGCAGTTATATGGCTAATCTCAGTTACTTTGTTTTGTTGACATTAAGTTAAAAAGGTGTAAACCTTGTTGTAAAATCTTATTTACAAAGAGGAAAATTGACATGTATTTTAAGAGGTAAGCTTAAGCTCTTTAAAAAAGGTACAATTCCTAGCTCTCCCATGTTTTTCTTGAAAACACCTGTAACTGTAAGTACTGTTCCCCAGGAGATAAGTGCCTTATTTTATTTTTACAAATGCAAAAATACCAAAATTGATAATCTGTCAACTGAGCAAATCAAGTATTGTTGTGTTTTCAATTTAAAATGCATAATACATAATTGACACCTACTTGACATAGTGCATCTTATATTATAACACAATTGTAATTATTTCCAAAAACAAACAAACAAACAAACAAACCAAAAACCCAGTCTATTCACCTTAACTATCTTTCTAGTGGAAAATAACCCAAACTGGGGAATTCGATATGCCAAATTTGCAGAAAAATAAATTAAGTAGCTCTACCTGACACATCATTGATAGATGTATACATTTCCTTTACTCAAAGCAGAATAGTTAAGATTTATAACATTAAAAACGTTACAGATAAATATGACCATAAATGCTGTTCAAATACATAATAAGACATTTTGCTATGTGTTTCCACCTGATATGAATATTTCTAACATATGCTGTGAATTATTATAACAAAGAAACACTATACCTGGCTGGAATTGCGCTAATTGTTGAATGACACCATGTATTTGCGAGTCGAGCAGGATGCTGATTTGCATAACAGATGGCTGAAGATGATCGACCATAAAAAGCGGAATGTACTTGTATAACACCCCTGGCTGAAGACATAATGTTGGTAGACATTTTTTGTTATTCATACACAGTATACATCTATGGAATAGTTATTTGCAATTATAAATGTAACAGTATTAAATTATTGTTTCTAGTCAAATATAGCATGTTATTTCTCGCTCTAGTTTCTGTCCCAAAATAATAGTTTCTATACAGATTAACAAGTGCTGCTGGAGACATATTTAGCTTACCACAGGCGAGACGCTGGACATTTCTTCCACATGTAATTACATTCTCTGAAAGAACAAATTATAAATACAGATATTTGATCATTAAAGATTGGCTGAGGCTCTCATCACATGTTAACACTGTATCTTATGTTACATGTTAATTCTTAGTGTTTCAGTTATTACCTGCATGAATGAGTGAGCCAGGAGATGCAATAAACACTGTAAGAGAACACACAGATGACTTAAAAACATGTATAGGAAATTTTAATATTTTATTATTTCATGCAAAACTGAAATTTCTCAGAAAAAAGAAAGAAACTTACGTGTGAGAAGAGTGAGTTGCAGGAACATCATCATGATGCTGGACGTCTTAAGGTTCAGACTGTTGACACCACTGGAGTGGATCTGTACTTATATAGTGACAGATAATGAGTCCAGACCTACAAATGCATACAGCATTTGCATTGAAAGCAGACAAAAATGTTTAGAAAACTTGAATATTTCCTTGTACCACCTACTGATGCATGGTGTGAGAATGGGTGAGGCCTGTATTGTCTCTATGTTACATGCTGTCAAACAGTAACATTGCCTTGCATTGGTAATACAACCCCAAATCAGAAGAAGTTGGGACGGTATGGAAAATGCAAATAAAAGAAAACTGCAATGTGTCTTACATTTACTCTGACTTCTATTTCATTGCAGACAGTATAAAAGTAAGATATTTCATGTTTTTTTCTGGTCAACTTTCATTTAATTTGTTGATAAACATCCATTCCTGTAATTCAGGCCTGCAACACATTCCAAAAAAATGTAGTTAGGTTTAGAATTGAAATAATGATGTGATTTCTAACAGATGATGTCAACAGGTGATTATACTGTAGTTATGACTTGGTCCAAAAACAGTATCCACAGAAGGCTGAGTTTTGAGGAGCAAAGTTGGGCAGATGATCTCCAATTTGTCAACAAATGCATGAGAAACTTAAAGACGGCACTGCATCAACAACCATCGTTCATCAATAGCTGATATTACCACATAGGCAACGGATTACTTTGGCAAACCTTTGTCAAACACTACGATTGGGAGTTATATTCACAAATTAAAATTTAAAATGCCACTTAAAATGCTACTGTGCAAAAAAAAAATCCTTATGATAAACATGTCAAGAAGTGGCATTGACTTCTCAGGGTTCGGAGGCATCTAGGAAGGACCATCACACTATGTAAATGTCTATTGTGGTCAGACCAATCAGTATTCCAGAACATTTAAGAAATGGGTGCCATGTATCCTAGACCAAAGACGAAAATACCAACCACACTGTTATCATCAACAAGTCCAAAAGCCAGGGACTGTCATGGTATGGGTTTGTGCAAGTGCCCTTGGCAAAGATAATTTATACTTCTATGATGGCAACATTAATGCAGAAAAGAACATAAGATGAACATAAGATGAACATAAGATGATCTTTTCCGGGAACATCCATGCATTTTTCAACAAGGCTATACACAACAAGCCAAATCAGAAAAATTTAGGACTGAAATATGAAAATCCACTCCAATCTTTCTTTGAGGAACATTGTGTTTAAAGATTTCATTATGGTTTTAATTCATTTGTTGATAAACTGGAGCTCATCAGCCTTTCATTCATACTGCTTTTGTTCCTAATCATGATTACAATCATGTGTTGACAAGACCTGTTTGAAATCTTTTTTTTTTCTTTGCCTCATTCCTAGCCCTAAATATCCCCCTTCGCAACTTTATTCGGAATGTGTTGCAGGCCTCAAGTGCAGGAATGGATGTTTATTAAAAATTACATGAAGTTGACCAGACAAAAACACACAATATTTTTGTTTCATACTGTATGCATTTGCATAAAGTCAAAGTAATGTAGGAACACTGCATTTTTTTATGTGTATTTTCCATACTGTTCCAGCTTCTTCTGGTTTGGGGTTGTATGTCTGGTATATTATTTAGTTGATTGTCTTGTGCTGTAAATATACTTTTAAGCTTTTTTTTTTTTTTTATTGAAGAATTTAGTCGGGACATTAAAACATTTTCAATAAACACAGGTCGAATAAGAATGAACAAAAAATGAATGATAAACACCAATGAATTACAAAGTTCCACCTTTTTTTTTTAAACCCACCTTATAACCCCATAACCCCAACTATCACACAACAAATGTACACACACACGCACACACACACACACACACACACACACACACACACACACACACACAAAGTAAAAATAGATACGATATAATAAGAGAAGAAAATAAAAAAATAAAAAAATAAGTAATAAGTAAATAAACAAACAATGAATATACAAAAAATAGAGTAAAAAAGAAAATCAAGAATAAATAGATGATGAACACAAAAACATATATATATATACTTGTATACGGCGCAAGAAAAAAAAAACACCAAACAACAACAAAAAAAACAAAACAAAACAAAAAACCTCAGTCTGTCAGGGGGGGCCCGGGGGGCAGCCCGTAGGTTTGCAGGATAACGGACCCAAGTGCGAGGAATGACCGCAAAAGCACGGGAAAAGAAACAGAAACTGAGAAAGAACCCTAGTAGAAAGGGCAACTAAATAATGCACACACTAGGCATGTGTGCACTGCCTGCAAGATGTTCCCCTGAGGGATTCGAACCCGGGGGCGGGGAATGTAACCACCGGACCATGGAGTCAAGCGAGCTAACTGATTGGAGTGGGGAGATATAAGGGCGAACACAAGAGGCACTATGCAGATGCACTCAAACTAAGGCGATATGCAATACTAAATCCCAGAGGGAGATAAATGAGAACCAATGGGGAAATACCCCCTTTAAATAAATGTTCGCCCCGCACGAGCGTAATGCGTGAAGGTGAAGAGAGAGAAAACTCTCAGAGTATGTGTGTGTGTGAGAATCAGAGCTGGCCGCTGAGTAAGCGCGCATGCAGCGTTCAGAGTGAGAATGAATGAACTCTGACTCACTGCTGCACGAACGCGCACACTGCGCTCTGTGTGTGTGTGTGAGAATCAGAGCGCGCTATTGACTATGTGTGTACGTCAGCCGCGCACAGGGTGTGTGTGTGGTCTGCGCGTGCGCAGAAGGCAGCCGGAGCTGGGAGAATGCAGCGTGAGCCGCACACGCGCTAAACTGGCAAAGAGTACGGAAAAAGCGGTGTAGGTCAAGCAAAAAAAAACTCTTTACCTTGCCGCTTGAAGTGAGGGGGAGGAGGATACCCCCTGGGAAGGGATACGTCCAAATGGCGTGACCGACGAGGGAGCGTTAGATGAAAGGTAAGCGGCGTCCCGATCTTTCCCTTTCCTGATAATCTAAGTCCTTATCATTAACTCAGCCTTTTGGCTTACATATCCCGCCTCCTTTACGACACGGGATTACCTCTGTCCTTAACCGGGAGGAAAAATAACGCCCGACAGCCGTTGAAAAAACTTCGCTCCGAAAAGTGTAGCATGAAAGCATAGAACGCGCCAAAGGCCGGCGGTTATGGTGCTCCCTTTATAGGTGGTCGGCCTCGGTGTCTGGTGGTGCCGCGGCGACCCCTAGTGGTCGGAATGCGTCCCCTGATAGTACCCCCCCCAGGGGCGTCTCCCGACGTCCCCAAATCAGTGACGCGACGCCTCCGGAAATCGCGCACAAGGGACTGGTCCAAGATGTGCCTAGCGGGCACCCAGGAGCGTTCCTCCGGACCGTGTCCCTCCCAATCCACCAGATATTGGGTACTGCCCTGAACCTGGTGAGAGTCCAGCAACCGCCAAACCGTATAGGCCGGGGACCCCTCGATAATCCGGGGGGGAGGCGGCGAGACCGCTGAGGTGCGAGTCCGGCAGAGGTAGGGCTTAAGCTGGGACGTGTGGAAGATGGGGTGGATCCTCATGGCGGCAGGCAGATCCAACCTATAACTGACCGGGATAACCCTACAAACCACCTTGAACGGTCCCACGAATTTGGGGGCCAGCTTGCCCAAGAACCCCTTCAGCGGAAGGTCGCGGGTCAAGAGCCAGACATGCTGTCCCGGATGGTAGGAGGGGGCAGGCCTGCGCTTGTGATTGGTCTGGCACCGGACGGATTCCGCGCTGTTACGGAAGGCCGTACGGGCCTTGGCCCAGGCCCACCGGCACCGGCGGACAAACTCCCTGGCCGACAGGACCCCCACCTCCGCCTCCTGGTGGGGAAAGAGAGGGGGCTGGAAGCCAAACTGGAACTCAAAAGGTGACATGCCGTAGGCCGAGTGCCAGAGAGTATTGTGAGCCAATTCAGACAGCAGCTCCCGGGGAACCCGTGCACCCGGACCACGTGGCAGAGGATAAGGTCCGCTGTCTCCCTGGTGGACAGCAACTTGGGCAAAGCCACGAGCTTGCACCCCTTGGAAAAATGGTCCACGGCGACGAGGAAGGCCGTGTTGCTCCTAGATGGAGGCAAGCCCGTGACAAAGTCCAGTGAGACATGCAACCAAGGACGGGCAGGTATGGGAAGGGGGTGCAGCAGGCCCGGAGGCCCGACACACACCTCACATGAGGCCATGAACTGCCGAAAGTCATCTTCCATGTGTGGCCACCAAAAGCTGCGCTTGAGTAGTTTGTAGGTGGCCGAGTGGCCGGGATGCACTGCGAACGACGCCTCATGAGCCCAGCGCATCACCCGGGTGCGAACGGCTGTGGGGACAAACCTGCGACCCCGGGGACCAGTACCGGGGTCCGGTTCACGACGGAGGGCCTTGGTGATGACATCGTCGATGGCCCAGGTAAGAGCCACGACAACACGAGGACCTGGGAGAATGGGGTCCTGGGAAGGCTCAGGAACTGGGAGTTCCCATTGCCTGGACAGGGCTTGACGTTCTTGGAGCCGGGCCGGAAGGTGACCGTGAAGTTGAACCTGGCATAAAACAGCGACCAACGGGCTTGACGTGCAGTGAGCCTCTTGGCCTGCTGAATGTAGGCCAGGTTCTTATGGTCCATCTAGATCAGGAACGGAACCATGGCCCCTTCCAGCCAGTGGCGCCACTCCTCGAGCGCCAGTTTCATGGCTAGGAGTTCCCGGTCTCCGATGGGGTAGTTGTGCTCAGCGGGCGTTAGTCGCCGAGAAAAGTAAGCGCATAGATGAAGCTTGCCATCCGGCTTTGTGCGCTGGGAGAGGACGGCTCCCACTCCGATATCGGAAGCGTCTACCTCGACAATAAATGGCTCCTCCGGGTCAGGGAACCTGAGGACCGGGGCATCGCAGAGACGGCCCTTGATCTCCTTGAATGCTTGGTCTGCCTCAGGTGTCCAGCTGAAGGGCCCTGGGGTCTTGCACATAAGGGCGGTGAGGGGGGCGGCAATGATGCCGAAGTTCCTCACGAAACGCCAGAAAAAATTCGCAAACCCCAGGAACCTCTGGACAAGGCGGGACGGAGGTGGGCTGGGGCCACTCGGCCATGGGCTGAATCTTGGCTGGATCCATGCGGAGGGAGCCTCGGGAGACAATGAAGCCCAAGAACGCGACGGACGGGGTATGGAAAACCGACTTCTCTAATTTAACGTAGAGGCGGTTTTCCAGGAGCAGTCGCAGGACTCGGTGGACGTGGCCAATGTGCTCCTCGATGGTGCGGCTAAAGATCAAAATATCGTAGAGGTAGACGAAAGCGTATCGGTCCAGGGCCTCGCGGAGCACGTCATTCATGAAACGCTGGAAGATGGCCGGGGCGTTCATGAGGCCAAAGGGCATCACCCTGTTCTCATAATGCCCCGTGGGTGTCAGAAAGGCCATCTTCCACTCGTCTCCCCGCTGGATGCGGACGAGGTTGTGCTTGGTGAAGAAGCTGGCCCCCTGCAGTGCCTCAAACGCAGTCGACACAAGTGGCAGGGGATACTGTTCCTTGACAGTTACCCGATAATCGATACACGGGCGCAGGGAGTCTTCCTTCTTGGCCACAGAGAAGAATCCTGCCCCAGCTGGCGATGTCGATGGGCGAATGAACCCTCTTTGCTCTAGGGCTTCAGTGATGTAAGCCCGCATAGCCTCCAGTTCAGTGCAGTTCAACGCAAATAGTCTGCCCTGTGGAGGGGTCGCACCTGGCAGGAGGTTAATGGCACAGTCGTAGTCCCTGTGGGGAGGGAGGGACTGTGCCGCTTGCTTGCTGAAGACCTCTCCGAGATCCCTATAGGGCTCGGGGACTGAAGACAAGTCGGGTAACCCCCGCTGGAGAGGGGGTCGGGAGTCTGGATGGACCGAGGAAACAAGCAGGACTCTTTGCACCGCGGAGCCCACGCGTAGATGGATCGGGTCTGCCAGTCGATCCGAGGATTGTGTTCTCGCAACCATGGGTACCCCAACACCAGCTGGAGGTTGGGCGTATGGGTGATAAAAAGGGACATGTTCTCTGAGTGGCGGTCCACTTTGATGACGACCGGTCGGGTTCGGTGGGTGACTGGCCCCCCACCCAGAGTATGACCGTCGAAGGCCCGGAGTGGTTGAGGACAGGGGAGTTTCTCGACTCGAAGGCCGAGCCGACTCGCAAGAGCAGCGTCGATGAAATTCCCCTCGGCCCCCGAATCGACACAAGCAAAGAGTGTAGTTCGAACGGTCTCTCCCTGGCGGATGGTGACCGGGAGGGGTACCAGAGCCTAGGACCGACCTCCCCGTCCGATCCTGGCCCGTGCGTTTCCCGATCCCCTGGGCGGTGAGGAGGACGACCGGCTGGGAGACACCCAGTCGGCCCTACCTAGTTCCATGGGTTCGGCGGGTTCGGGATTAGGAACCAGAGAGCCTCGAGGGGCGCGACCGAACCATGTGCCTGAGGACGAGCCGCGAGAGGCCTTCCGTTCGCGAGCCCTCTGCTGCACCCGAGAGTCGATGCTTATGGCGAGGTCATACATGTCCTGGAGGGTGGCGGGAGGGTCTCGGACGGCCAACTCGTCCTTCATGGCCTCGCTTAGACCCTGTTCGTAGCTCGGGATGAGAGCCGCTTCATTGAAGCCGCTCTCCGCGGCCAGGGTTTGGAACTCGATCGTGTAATCCACCACTGATCTAGAACCCTGGGTAAGACTCGTGAGGCGGTGGGCTGCATCACGACCGGCTCACGGGTGAAAAAAGGTGTCTTTAAGCGCTTGGGCAAAGGCAGCCTTGCTATCGCAGACAGGGGATCCCGCCTCCCATTGGGCCGTGGCCCAAACCAAAGCCCGGCCCGAAAGGAGGGAGATAATGTACGCCACCCGAGAGCGTGGCGTGGGAAACTGGGATGCCCGTAACTCGAATGTAAGAGAGCACTGCATAAGAAAGCCCCTGCAGCGCTCTGGTTCACCCCCGAATCTCTCGGGGGTGGCAACGGGAGAGTCGGTGACAGGCCCAGAGGGCGGCAGAGAGACGACCGGGGGGTGTGGGAGCAGGGGGGGCGGCAGCCCTGAGGCTTGCAGAGAGCTGGGTGGTGAGCTCTTTCACTGCCTCAGCGATGGCCTCAACCTGCTGCCTCAGGGTGACCAATTGCTGCTCATGGCGCCCCAAGATGGTACCATGATGCTGGAGGACTGCGGCGGCTGGTGGCAGAGCCACGGCTTGCGGAGTTCCTGCTGGGTCCATACTGGGCGTGTTCTACTGTCAGGGGGGGCCCGAGGGGCAGCCCGTAGGTTTGCAGGATAACGGACCCAAGTGCGAGGAATGACCGCGAAAGCGCGGGAAAAGAAACGGAAACTGAGAAAGAACCCTAGTAGAAAGGGCAACTAAATAATACACACACTAGGCGTGTGTGCACTGCCTGCAAGATGTTCCCCTGAGGGATTCAAACCCGGGGAGATATCCTCCGGGGGCGGGGAACGTAACCACCGGACCACGGAGTCAAGCGAGCTAACTGATTGGAGTGGGGAGAGGCACTATGCAGATGCACTCAAACTAAGGCGATATGCAATACTAAATCCCAGAGGGAGATAAATGAGAACTAATGGGGAAATATCCCCTTTAAATAAATGTTCGCCCCGCACGAGCGTAATGCGTGAGGGTGAAGAAAGAGAAAACTCTCAGAGTATGTGTGTGTGAGAATCAGAGCTGGCCGCTGAGTAAGTGCGCATGCAGCGTTCAGAGTGAGAATGAATGAACTCTGACTCACTGCTGCACGAACGCGCACGCTGCGCTCTGTGTGTGTGTGTGAGAATCAGAGCGTGCTATTGACTATGTGTGTGCGTCGGCCGCGCACAGGGTGTGTGTGTGGTCTGCGCGTGCGCAGAGGGCAGCCGGAGCTGGGAGAATGCAGCGTGAGCCACACACGCGCTAAACCGGCAAAGAGTACGGAAAAAGCGGTGTAGGTCAAGCAAAAAAAAACTCTTTACCTTGCCGCTTGAAGTGAGGGGGAGGAGGATACCCCCTGGGAAGGGATACGTCCAAATGGCGTGACCGACGAGGGAGCGTTAGATGAAAGGTAAGCGGCGTCCCGATCTTTCCCTTTCCTGATAATCTAAGTCCCTATCGTTACCTCAGCCTTTTGGCTTACATATCCCGCCTCCTTTACGACACGGGATTACCTCTGTCCTTAACCGGGAGGAAAAATAACGCCCGAAAGCCGTTGAAAAAACTTCGCTCCGAAAAGTGCAGCATGAAAACATAGAAAGCGCTGAAGGCCGGCGGTTATGGTGCTCCCTTTATAGGCGGTCGGCCTCGGCATCTGGTGGCGCCACGGCGACCCCTAGCGGTCGGAATGCGTCCCCAGATACAGTCAGCCGGCATTAATTGAAGTGAACGAGAATACGAAAGAAAAGAATTCCATTTACAATAAAATCTTGCAGTATTGCCTTTTAAAGTAAATGTAATCTTATCTAACTTAATAAAGTACAAAACGTCCCGAAACCATTGCGAAATTTAGGGGGGTTTAGATGACTTCCACATTAGCAAGATGCGTCGTCTTGCCAGTAAAGACGTGAATGCCAAGATATCTGATTGAACCCTCGTGAGCAAGGCCAAATCAGTAGAAACACCAAATATTGCAATAAAGGGATTCATATTAACGTTAATGCCCAAAACCTTTGTCATTATTTCGAAAAAACAATATATGACTTAAATGTCACGGTGAAGCATTACATCTATCACACTGATCACTCACACTGCTGAGGTAAAATTTTGATAGCTGGGACTTAGACCTATGAACCCTATGCAAGACCTTGAACTGTATCAACTGAAGTCTCGCACAGGGTGCACTTGAACGAACTTTACATACAGCTTTGTCCCACAATTGATCTGTGAATGTAGTTCCCAGCTCACGTTCCCAACCCCTTTTTAGTTATTTAAAGAGTGTACATCAAAAGCCATGAGCTGTGAATAAATCTTAGATATAAGTGATTTCTGGAAAGGGTCTAAAGGGAAGAAGCACAGTGCCTAACTTGAAGGTATCTGAACAAAAGTGAAGATGGAAGGTTAAAATCAGCAGATAACTGGGCAAAACTACTAAAAGAACCGTCCCTATACAGATCCTGAAAAGACTTAATGCCCTTTCCCCCCATATAGTAAAAACGGCATCCTCCAAAGCTGGGAGAAATAAATGATTATTCAGTATTGGCTTCGATGTAGAAGGAGACCTAAACTTAAAATGACGCCTGAACTGATACCAAATTTGAAGTGTGGAAAGAACCAATGGGTTATGTGTAAAATTGGAGGGCTTGAGTGGTAAGGGACAAGTAAGTAACATGTGTCGAGATGACAAAAAAAAAGAATGTGTCTCTAGCCTACACCAAAGCAACCCTGGAGACTGAAGCCAACTGAAGCCTTCTGAATATGCGCTGCCCAATAATAACATAAAAAATTTGGAAGAGCCAGCCCCCCGTCAAATCTGAATCTCTGTAATACAGACTTGCTTACTCTGGGTACTTTCCCGTCCCATATAAAAGAGGTGATTAGCTGGTCCAGAGATTTAAAGAACTTTTTAGGCAAAAATAAGGGAATAGTTTGAAACAGGAAAAGGAATTTAGGCATTACATTCATATTTATGGTATTTATTCTAGCCATCAAAGACAGTAGAAGAGATTTCCATCTTTGTAAGTCCAATTTAAGTCTACTAATCAAAGGGGAAAAATTGGTATGAAAGAGTGAGGGTAAAGTACGAGATACCTGAATCCCTAAATATTTAAACCCAGTTGGAGAAAATTTGAAAGGTACAACGGATTTATTAAGTGAAAGTGCGAGTGAGTTCACTGGATAACACTCACTTTTCTGCAAATTCACTTTATAACCTGAAAGTAAGCCAAAGTTCCTTAAAAGTTCCAAAATTGGGGGAAGGGAATTTACTGGGTCAGTCACATACAGCAACTGGTCATCAGCGTATAACGATAATTTCAGTTCAAAGCCAAAGCGTGAAATACCACGGAAAGTTGATAGAGATTTTAACGCAGTTGACAGGGGTTCGATAGCTAGGGCAAACAGCAAAGGAGACAAAGGACACCCCTGCCTGGTCCCACGCGACAATGGAAAATAATCCAAACAAATGCAGTTTGTATAAAAACTGGCTTTGGGGGATGTGTATAACAATTTAATCCACGATATAAAATTGTCCCCAAAACCAAATCTGTGTAAAACTGCAAAAAGATAGTTCCACTGAACACGGTCAAATGCTTTCTCTGCATCCAGTGCAATAACAACTTCAGGAGCAGAATTGGAATGTTTTGTGAAAATTGCATTTAAGAGTGTACGAACATTAAAGAAAAGCTGATGTCCCTTGATAAAACCATTTTGATCCTGTGAAATTATATCTGGAAGAACATTCTCCAGTCGCAACGCCAATACCTTAGCCAGAATTTTCACATCTACATTTAAAAGGGAGAGAGGCCTATATGAGGCGCAGGAAGTAGGGTCTTTATCCTTCTTCAAAAGAAGAAATATAGATGCTTCGGTCAAGGTTGGAGGCAATGTGCCAGATAACAGAGATTGATTATACACTGCTAAAAGAAGAGGGGCCAGCTTAACCTTAAATTTTTTTAAAAATTCTACCGGGAATCCATCAGGTCCCGGTGCCTTATGGGTCTGCATAGTATGAATAGCAACTATAATCTCATCCAATCTTAAGGATGAATCAAGATCCTCTGCAACTGTAGTTTTCACCATCGGAAATGCCAAATCGTTTAAAAACACAGACATCTCAGAATCATCCAATGTAGACTCTGAATGATAAAGATCAGAGTAAAATGACTTAAAAGTTGCATTAATAGACAGAGGGTCTGAAAGAAGGGTGCCCGTAGGGTCCTTAATTAGGGGAATTGACCGAGATGCACTCTGTCTCCTCAACCGATGAGCCAAAAGTCGAGACGGTTTATCACCATGCTCGTAGTAACTACTACGAGCACGTAATAACAGCTGTTCTGCATCGTAGTGGTCATAAGATCAAATTCAGCCTGCAAATCAAATCGGCGTTTTAGTAGAGCGGGAGTCGGATTAACAGAATTAAGCCCTATCCAAGTCCTTGATTTTTGTCATTAAATCATGGACTAAAAATTATGTTTTATATTTATGTGCGCTGTATAGGTAAATATGACCACGCAAGTAAGCTTTCAAAGATTCCCATAAAAGCGACGGAGAGATATTATCAGTCTTATTAATATTGATAAAAATCATCGATACAAGATGAAATAAAAGTGTTAAATGAATCATCTGACAGTAGTAATGAGTTGAATCTCCAGGGTGATGAGGTCGAAAGACAATTTTGAAAACTTTATATTTACTGTAAGAGGACCATGATCTGAAATCACTATTGGATGATAAATAGAGGAGGTAACTTTAGAAATAAAGGAGCTGTCGACAAAAAAATAGTCAATGCGGGAATAAATTCGGTGAGGATGAGAATAAAAGGAAAATTCCCACGCCTGTGGATTATAAAATCTCCAGGGATCAATAATCCCATTTCTGAGTGTAAACTCAGAGATTGATTGAGACATTGAGGAGCGGGTTACTATATGGGAACTTGAATGATCCAAAATCGGATCCATAGTACAGTTCCAATCTCCACCCATTATCAAACGGTGAGTATTCAAAGAGGGGATAGAGCTGAATAACTTGTGTGTAAATTTTGGATCATCAATGTTAGGAGCGTAAATATTAACCAGCAACACAGGGGTGTTAAACAAAGTACCACGAATAATCAAGTATCTGCCATTCACGTCTGCAATCACTTTGTCATGGATAAACTGAATTCCCCTTTTAATCAAGATGGCTACTCCTCTGGTTTTAGAATTAAAAGTTATCAACCCAGGAGCAAATGATCTAAAATGATCACTATTCCTAAGATGTGTTTCTTGCAGGAATATAACGTCAGCATGAAAACGTTTCAAATGAGCAAATACTTTTGAACGCTTGACCGGGATGTTTAGACCTTTAACATTGCAACTCAAAAATTCAGACAAGCCTCACTATCCACACAACATACATTGGAATCAGTCATATCTATTTTTTAGGTAGGCAATAAGATGTAAATAATACCGGCAAACTGAGGGGAAAAAGCAAAGAAAAAATAAATGAATAAATAAATAATTAAAAAAGACAGAAAAACAAACAAACCAAACACACCACATCCCACACACAAGCATACAGACACACAAATCCACAAACCCAATCACCCTCCCACCTAAAACAAGCCCCAAAATGTCCTCCAACCCTCAAACAAGAGGACAAAGACTTAAGCTCAACCATGAGCCAACCCCACGTAAACAGCACCACCAATAGCACAGCATGTTCTAGACAGTGGAACCTGAGAGTGGAAGAATCCACAACTTGTGCAAATGACAACCATATTTAACATGAATGTATACACATGAATGTACACGTATATGTACATACAACAAAGAGTATATATCAACAAACGACTGGTAAAGAAGCAAAACTATGAAACAAATCATCCCTTAAGGGCAAACCTAAACCACTGAAAGTAGTGCAAATAATAAAAACTGTAAACAACAACGCCCTGAGTGGAACAGCATAATCTAAAAAATAACGAAATAAAACTAATGATTAACTGACTAAAATAAAACTACTAAAGAATAACACCAAAGCTCTGAGCCAACAAGGCTCACCAACATAAAAAAAATAAAAAATAAATAAAACAAAAATTGTAATCTAACCAAACAAAAGTGATTGTCAGTCTCACAACAAAAATATCAAACCCCAAAACCAGGATCACTTGGTCAGCGTAGCAACAAATTGTTTAGCCTCCTCAGCCGAAGTAAAGTCGTGGTGTTCGCCATTACAAGTTATTCGGAGCCAAGCTGGGTAGAAGAGGCCATACCGAACCCCCTCCATCGTGCGCAGCTGCTTGCGGACATCGTTAAATGCCGCATGAGCTCTTGCAGTCTTAGCAGTGAAGTCCGGGAAAACCGAAAGTTTCATATTTGAAACCGTTATCCGTTGTTGCTGCCTAGCTCGCTTAAGAATATCCACCCAATCCTCATAGTAGTGCAGCCTTGCGATGATAGGACGAGGTGGCTCGCCAGGTCTCGGTCTGGGCGCCAGAGAGCGGTGAGCCCGATCCACCAATGGAGGTTTATCCAACACGAATGCTTTCTTTAGGAGCTTAGACACGCCAGTAGTGGTAAGCAAAAATGACTCCCCCTCCGGGACTCCAACAATACGAACATTTTGTCGGCGAAATCTTGACTCCAAGTCATCACCCCGAACATCCAACTTGTTTAGTTCTTTCGTTAAGAAATGAACTTGTCTTGTAAGGCCACCACATCATCCGTACACGTGGATACAGAGCGCTCGACATCTGTAACGGTAGACTTTTGTAACGGAGGCGAACGGGAAGGTGAGACGAAAGCAGGTTAGAAAGAAAAGGGATTTTATTAGTGGCACAAACAGCAAATAGAAAACACAGCAAAACAACTGGCGAGGACCGAAAACGGGTGCAAAACGTAAAAGGGCCGAAGCCGGAAAACAGGCATGGAAAAACAACGCAAAACAACGCTGAAAGCGCAAAACGGGTGGAAAATAAAGTAAACACGGAAGTAAGCAAAATAACGATACCTTAACAGTGAGGAGGGCAAGGTCGACACGGATGGGTGAGGTGCGTAGGGACGCGGTAAGCGGTGAGGTGCGTAGGGACGCGGTAAGCGGTGAGGCGCGTAGGGACGCGATAAGCGGCAAGGCGCGTAGGGACGCGACGGGCATAGAGCACCAATAATCCGCGATTTGAGTCTCTGCTGAACACGCCTTTATAGGAAGCCCCACAGCTAAACGCGATCATCAGAGTGATCGCGGTGGGGCTTCCTGATTGGACAATACGACGGCGGGGGCGGTGCGCGCCGCCATGGAGCTTGACAGAGCCCCCCCCCCAAGGAGTCCGAGACAGAGCTAGGACTCCCAAAAGGGACCCCCGAGCGCAGCTCAGCCTCAGGAGGTCTTCTTGCCGGGCGGACTCCAGGAGGGGACTGCCAGCAGTCGGGCGGCTGGTGCGCGGAGGCGCCGACGAGATGCTGGCGAGCGGAGGCGCCGACCAGATGTCGGCGAGTGAGGAAGCCGACAAGAGGCTGGCGAGCGGAGTCGACGACGAGAGGCTGGCGAGCGAGGAAGCCAACGGGAAGCTGGCGAGCAAGGAAGCCGACGAGAGGCTGGCGAGCGGAGTTGACGACGAGAGGCAGGCGAGCGGAGTCGATGACAGGAGGCAGGGGAGCAGAGTCGACGACAGGTGGCAGGCGAGCGGAGTCGACGACGAGAGGCTGGAGAGCGGAGTCGATGACGAGAGGCTGGAGAGCGGAGTTGACGACGAGATGGGTCTCCCTAAAGGAGACAGTCTCTGAACGGGTCTCCCCGCAGGGGACAGTCTCTGAACGGGTCTCCCCGCAGGGGACAGTCTCTGAACGGGTCTCCCCGCAGGGGACAGTCTCTGAACGGGTCTCCCCGCAGGGGACAGTCTCTGAACGGGTCTCCCCGCAGGGGACAGTCCCTGGAAGGGCCTCTGAAGGACGGGCGGCCTCTGGAAGGGTCGCTGAAGAACGGACGGCCTCTGGAAGGGCCTCTGAAGGACAGGCAGCCTCTGGAAGGGCCTCTGAAGAGTGCACAGCCTCTGGAAAGGCCTCAGACGAGTACACGGCCTCTGGAAAGGCCTCGGATGAGTGCACGGCCTCTGGAAAGGCCTCGGACGAGTGCACGGCCTCTGGAAAGGCCTCGGATGAGTGCACGGCCTCTGGAAAGGCCTCTGAGACTGCTGACGCTCTCGGGACAGCCACGGGAACTGCTGACGCCCTGAATGCGGCCACGGGAACTGCTGACGCCCTGGATACGGCCACTGGAACTGCTGACGCAATGGAGGCAGCCACTGGAACTGCTGACGCCCTGGAGGCAGCCACTGGAACTGCTGACGCCCTGGAGGCAGCCACTGGAACTGCTGACGCCCTGGATGCAGCCACTGGAACTGCTGACACCCTGGATGCAGCCACTGGACCTGCTGATGCCCTGGACGCAGTCACTGGCACAAACGTCCGAGATGAGGGAGTAGGCACGAGTGGGAGAGAATCGATCGTTAGTTTCGCGACAGTCCGTGGTGCCGGAATCGGTCTAGAGCGAGACGCAGGGGTCAGTGGCCACGACCGGTGCGCACAATCCCCATGTGTGGAGCTCTCTGGCTCAGACGCGGGGTCAGAAGGTGCAACGAACTCCTGTACGGGGCCAGGCGGCGCTGACAGTGCAACCGTGGAGACCAACTGTTCTAACATGGGACTAACACACGCAGGGGGCCCAGGTGCAGGACTAGGGGGCGCCACAGGCTCAATCATTGATTCGGTGTGGTCTGGGTCACGAATATTCACAATAAGGAGTTTGACTACGGAACCTGAGTGGTTAGAACCACGACTGCCGACAACCAGAGGTTCGGATACGGGAGTAGAGCGTTTAGGAACCGAATTACCGGACGCTATATGCGCTTGCCGACGCTTGGCTAAAGCTGGTGGCAAGCTGGGGATCCAGCACATGACCAACCAGAGCGGAGCGGGCAGGGCGAACGGGTTCAAAAACACCGGAACCCATGGCTTCAATGCCCGGGAAGCCCCGTGGGGAGCCAAAAGCGACCTCCAGCATTTCCAAAAGCTGCCCCACGGTTCCAGCCCCTAGCATCGGCCACAGCTGAATAGCCCAAGTAAGGGCTTCACCGGTTAGGTGAAGAACCACCAATGAAACCCTGGCATACTTGGAGTCCATAGGGACTAAACAAAAGAAACGAATAAGATTTTCTACGAAGGGTCGGCATTGGGCTGGATCGCCGTTGAAATGGCCTAGAAGAAATGAAAAATCGGGGGAACCTGCCGTCTCCATATTGGCGGATTATTCTGTAACGAAGGCGAACGGGAAGGTGAGACGAACGCAGGTTAGAAAGAAAAGGGATTTTATTAGTGGCACAAACAGCAAATAGGAAACACAGCAAAACAACTGGCGAGGACCGAAAACGGGTGCAAAACTTAAAAGGGCCGTAGCCGGAAAACAGGCATGGAAAAAACACAAAAACAGGTATGAAACAAAACAACGTTGAAAGCGCAAAATGGGTGGAAAATAAAGTAAACACGGAAGTAAGCAAAATAACGATACCTTAACAGTGAGGAGGGCAAGGACGACATGGATGGGTGAGGCGCGTAGGGACGCGACAAACGGTGAGGCGCGTAGGGACGCGGTAAACGGCGAGGCGCGTAGGGACGCGACAAGCGGCAAGGCGCGTAGGGACGCGACGGGAATGGAGCACCGATAATCCGCGATTTGAGTCTCTGCCGAACGCGCCTTTATAGGAAGCCCCACAGCTGAACGCAATCATCAGAGTGATCGCGGTGGGGCTTCCTGATTGGTCCATACGACGGCGGGGGCGGTGCTTGCCACCGTGGAGCGTGACAACTTTAAAGCCACGAATTCTGACCTTAGTGCGGAAAAATCTTTGGTCAGTTCCGTTTTTAAGTCTTGGAGCTCCGTCGTAATCTTTGAATGAAGTTCGTCCATAGTTTTACGGAACTCTGCGACCACCGCTTGAACAATCTCTGTCTTCAGCGCAGCAATATCCAGTGTCGCTGGTGAAGCACCGCGCATCTCCACTGGACGCGCGGCCGGACTGCCAGGCGAGGATAAAGCTTGCGGAACAGGCCGGATAAGAGACTGCGATGCTCCCGATGTTTTACTCGCTTTCTGAGGCATTTCGATACTCAAAATAACACGATAATCTTAACGAAGTGATTGTACAGATCGTCAGACACAAAATGAAACTAAATATGTATAAAATATAATAAAAACTAATATATAAAAAAACAACAACACTCTACAAGACACACTAAGCACACATCTACTCCATGCCGTGTCAAATCGGAAGTCATACTTTTAAGCTTTACTTAACAAACGTATGTACATGAACTTTCTCAATAAATTTGAAATCAAACAGCCTATAATAAGGGCATAAAATTTAACCACTGACAGTACAATGGATCATATTGATAAGCTTGTTACATTTCAGCCAGACACAGTTGGACGATTTTTCAAGGGAAAAATTAACTGGTCAACTTTCTGAGCTGACAGTGCTACCTCTGTTAACTAAACTTGTAGTTTTGGAAGTGGAGATGCCTCGGAAAAACAACACCTCAGCTGTGAAGCGGTAAACCACACAAGCTTACAAAGCTGAACTTTATGTGTGAGACATTCTATAAATGTCCAAACTGCCTCTGGAAGGACCTCTTGATACTGTTATTGGGGACTTCATCAACTGTTTACAAACTGATGTGAGGTGATAAAAGTCTGGTTGGTCCAGGTCATCCAAAAGATGTTAAATTTTATTCGCCAACATTAGTTTGTCAACATTTACATGTACTGTACAGCATTCTATTAATGCATTAAATGTAAATGTTGACAAACTGATGTTGGGCGATAAAGTCTCACTTGTTCCAATTCTTCAAAAAGATTTTAAACTACACTGCTCAAAAAAATTAAGGGAACACTCAAATAACACATCCTAGATCGGAATGAATGAAATATTCTCATTGAATACTTTGTTCTGTACAAAGTTGAATGTGCTGACAACAAAATCACACAAAAATCATCAATGGAAATCAAATTTATTAACCAATGGAGGCCTGGATTTGGAGTCACACTACAGGTTGAACTTTGATATAATGTCCTTAAAACAAGTCAAAATGGGGCTCAGTATTGTGTGTGGCCTCCACGTGCCTGTATGAAAACCCCCAAAAACGCCTGGGCATGATCCTGATGAGGTGGCGGATGGTCTTCTGAGGGATCTCCTCCCAGACCTGGACTAAAGCACCCGCCAAACCGGCTCCCAGGGGCGACAACGATGGTCGGATGAGCCCTGCCTCCAGGCAGTCGGCGATGTACCTCTCCATGGCCTCTCTCTCTTCCCACGACAGCTTGTACAGTCGGCCGGAGGGCAACGGGGCACCAGGGAGCAGGTCAATAGCGCAATTATAAAGCCTTGCCGAGTGATCTTTGCTGGACACCCAGCCGAGGTCGTGGTAGAGGTGGGGGACCTGGGAGAGGTCTGCACGGTCTGAGAAGGAGGTTCCTTGGACCCAGGGACGGCCGAGAGCAGGCAGTCTTGATGGCAAGAGTCACTCTAGGCCATGATCCTGCCCTTCTTCCAGCAGATGGTAGGGTTGTGAAGGGCCAGCCAGGGGTGTCCAAGGACCAGAGGGGTCTTTGGTGAATGGATCACCCCCAGAAAGATGACCTCCCGATGATTTCCAGAGAGGATGAGGGGAATAGGGAGAGTACGGTGGGTGATATACGCCAGGGGGCGACTGTCCAAGGTGAAAGCCATGTGGGAGGGTCCAAGGCCTCCAGTTGGGTGCCGAGCTGGGCTGCGAGGTCTTGGTTGATGAGGTTCTCCTCTGAACTGGAGTCAATAATGGCCTCAACTTGGTGAGGCGAGCCAGGCAGGTAGAGGGTGGCAGGTAGGGTGAGGAAGGCACAGCCCTCACTGGGGGATCCTTGGTTGTTAGGGCTTGCCAGGACCCCCAGACTCACTGGCGAACATCCCCTTTTGGGTGGAGCGAACATGAGGCGATGTCATGGCCAGGCTTACCGCAGTACAGGCAAAGCCGGTTCGCTTGACGGCGGGACTGTTCCTCCTTGCTGAGCCGAGCATGGCCCACCTGCATAGGCTCGACATCTTGCTGGGACGACGGAAGGAGGTCACCCTCCACAATGGACCTGGTCCGAACCGAGGGAACCACCTGGACTGGACGTGAGGCCCTTTCCAACTGACGAGCGTGTAAGCATTGGTCAAGGTGGATGGCCAGGTCTACCATGGCTTGCAGGTCCTCAGGCTTGTCACGGGCCGCAAGCTCATCCTTGAGGCGCTCAGACAGGCCCGCCCAGAAAGCCTCGTGCAATGCGGGGTCATTCCAAACAAACGTTAATAAGCACAAAGTTACGATAATAGTAAGCACCAGAATATGGTACGAGTATGCACAACGAGTAGAGAGTAGCGCTATGCTACCGCTAGGCTAAAGCTAATGCTACCAAATAGCGATAGCAACAACGGAGCCAGGTACCGGGTAAAACAGAGTTCAATCTGGCGATGAATAGCAGATCGATCAACGTATTTGTAGTATCGTAGCTGATTGAAGATGTGGATCAGGTGTGGAGGATGAGGAGGAGTGGAAACGGGAGCCAATCGATCTGTGGAAGCAAGCATACACACACAAGCACGCCACACTCGCCGAACAAAAACAAAAACGGAACCAAGGGAGCGTTGGAAAATCAACAAACGGGTGAAAAGCGTGAGGGACCCAGAGCGAATCCTAACAGTGGATGGAGCGAGACATGATGTCCCAGATGTGCTCAATCGGATTCAGGTCTGGGGAACGGGCGGGCCAGTCCATAGCTTCAATGCCTTCATCTTGCAGGAACTGCTGACACACTCCAGCCACATGAGGTCTAGCATTGTCCTGCATTAGGAGGAACCCAGGGCCAACCGCACCAGCATATGGTCTCACAAGGGGTCTGAGAATCTCATTTCGGTACCTAATGGCAGTCAGGCTACCTCTGGCAAGCACATGAAGGGCTGTGCGGCCCTCCAAAGAAATGCCACCCCACACCATTACTGACCCACTGCCAAACCGGTCAAGCTAAAGGATGTTGCAGGCAGCAGATCGCTCTCTACGGCGTCTTCAGACTCTGTCACGTCTGTCACATGTGCTCAGTGTGAACCTGCTTTCATCTGTGAAGAGTACAGGGCGCCAGTGGCGAATTTGCCAATCCTGGTGTTCTCTGGCAAATGCCAAGCGTCCTGCACGGTGTTGGGCTGTGAGCACAACCCTCATTTGTGGACGTCGGGCCCTCATACCATCCTAATGGAGTTGGTTTCTAACCGTTTGTGCAGACACATGCACATTTGTGGCCTGATGGAGGTCATTTTGCAGGGCTCTGGCAATGCTCCTCCTGTTCCTCCTTGCACAAAGGCGGAGGTAGCGGTCCTGCTGCTGGGTTGTTGCCCTCCTACGGCCTCCTCCACGTCTACTGGTGTACTGGCCTGTCTCCTGGTAGTGCCTCCAGCCTCTGGACACTATGCTGACAGGCAAAGTAAACCTTCTTGCCACAGCTCGCATTGATGTACCATCATGGATGAGCTGCACTACCTGAGCCACTTGTGTGGGTTGTAGAGTCCGTCTCATGCTACCATGAGTGTGAAAGCACCACCAACATTCAAAAGTGACCAAAACATCAGCCAGAAAGCATAGGTACTGAGAAGTGGTCTGTGGTCCCCACCTGCAGAACCACTCCTTTATTGAGTGTGTCTTGCTAATTGCCAATAGTTTCCACCTGTTGTCTAGTCCATTTGCACAACAGCATGTGAAATTGATTTGTCGATCAGTGTTGCTTCCTAAGTGGACAGTTTGATTTCACAGAAGTTTGATTTACTTGGAATTATATTGTGTTTTTTAAGTGTTCCCTTTATTTTTTTGAGCAGTGTATATTGTCCAACATCAGTTCGTCAACATTTACATTTACAGGATTCTGTTAAATGGACTTTGACCAGACATGACCATATTCAGACAGAACATGTGAAGGTCCACACAGACACTGTTTAGAGTTGAGGTTCATGGGTCCTTGGAGCTGTGAAGGACCAAAACTACATGTTGCAAATTAACTGAATGTAGCTGTTTCTGTTACGGTTCGCCTGTATTTTAGTATAAAATAAAAGTGGTTTTAGAACCCAATTGCAGTTAGTTCCTGATGAGATAGTCAAACCAAAGATAAAAAAAATAAAAAGGGAGTTGTGCATACACAAGCGCACACACAAAAAAAGAAATAATAAAGCTGCGCTTTTGAGGCTGCCAGCTGGGAATCAAATCCCAATCATTTGCATCAGTGTCCAGAGTGCTAGCGTCGTGCCACGTGGGGGCTGAAACTTATGCGAGCTAAAAAGGAATACAAAGGGCTAACAAATGCACAGTAATAAATATATATAATAAATATGTTATGTAGTAAATATATATATAAAAAAATAAAAGTTAAAGAAAAAGCCACTAACGGTACTTAAAAGTGATGTGGCGAGCAAATGCTTTCTCTCAAACTGCTCGTACACAGAATTGAGGGTCAAGGCTAATAAGCAGCACAGTGTCCCTCAAAAATGAAAGTGTGAGCGCGGAGACTAAATCCCTGCATGCTAAAGGGGCTACCAAGACCTATAAGGATGCGGGGACGGTGAGGGTGTATGCGGGGACAAGTGCAGCTTTATTATTTCCTTTTTTGTGTGCGTGTGCACGTGTGTTGTTTTCCCCACATGCACACTACCCTTTTTATTTATTTATGTTTGGTTTGACTATCTCATCAGGAACTAATTGCAATCCTAAAAACCCCTTTCATACGTTTTTTTGGCATACCGTAACAGTTTCTACTTTTCTACGTTTTTTTGGCTCGCCTTTTGGGAACATTATTCCCAATAACATCAGCATATCTACAGAGGAAATGAGTGATTCAATGGAAGCAGGACTGTGAACAGCTGTGTAATGGTAAACCACACAAGCTTGGAAACTGGAATTTATGTTTGAGACACTCTATGAACTTCCAAACTGCCTCTGGAAGGACCTTTCAAAACAGCTCTTGGGAACTTCATGGACTGTTTACAAACTGATGTTGGGCGATAAGTCTGGGTTGATCCAGTTCATTCAAAAGATGTTAGACTTCATTCGACAACATCAGTTTGTCAACATTTACATGTGCAGCCTTCTGCTAAATGCAGAAAATGTAAATGTTGACAAACCAACAGTGGGTGATGTTGCAGTCTCACGTGTTCTATTTCATGCCAAAGGTGTTAAACTATATTGTGCAACATCAGTTCGTCAACATTTACATTTACAGGATTCTGCTAAATGGGCGTTGACCAGATATTACCATATTCAGACAGAACATGTCAAGGTCCAGACAAACACTATTCAGAGGTGAGGTTCATGGGTCCTCGGAGCTGTGCAGGACAAACACTACCTGTTGCACTAGAATGACATTTCAAATGAACTGAACATAGCTGTTTCTGCTTATTTTATTTAAAAAAGATTATATTTCTTGGTTCACCTTTGGCTATTGAGAACATTATTTCCATTAACATCAGCATATCTACAGAGAAATAAGAAGCAGGAAAGCCAAATACTGAAAAATGTATTACCCAGAGAGGCATAACACTACAGTGGAGTATTTAGTCAGCCACTGATTGTGCAAGTTATCCTACTTAGAAAGATGAGAGAGGTCTGTAATTTTCATCATAGGTAGAGACAAAATGAGAAAAAAACAATCCAGGAAATCACATTACAGGATTCAAAAAAATGTAATTGTAAATCATGCTGGAAAATAAGTATTTGGTCAATAACAAAAGTTCAACTCAATACTTTGTAACATAACCTTTGTTGGCAATGACAGAGGTCAAACGTTTCCTTTAAGTCTTCACCAGGTTTGCACACACTGTAGCTGGTATTTTGGCCCATTCCTCCATGCAGATCTCCTCTAGAGCAGTGATGTTTTCGGGCAACATGGACTTTCAACTCCCTCCACAAATTTTCTATGGGGTTGAGGTCTGGAGACTGGCTAAACCACTCCAGAACTTTGAAATGCTTTTTACAGAGCCACTCCTTCGTTGCCTGAGTGGTGCGTTTAGGATCATCGTCATGCTGGAAGGCCCATCCACGTTCCATCTTCAATGCTCTCACTGATGGAAGGAGGTTTTGGCTTAAAATCTCACTATACATATACTATACACTATACCCGTTCATTCTTCACTTAACACAGATCAGTCGTCCTGTCCCCTTTGCAGAAAAACACCCCCAAAGCATGATGTTTTCACCTCCATGCTTCACAGTAGGTATGGCGTTCTTGGGATGCAACTCAGCTTTCTCCTTCCTCCAAACATGACGAGTTGAGTTTTTACCAAAAAGTTCTCTTTTGGTTTCATCTGACCACATGATATTCTCCCAATCCTCTTCTGGATCATCCATATGCTCTCTGGCAAACTTCAGACGGGCCTGGACATGTACTGGCTTAAGCAGGGGGACACGTCTGGCAGTGCACAATCGGAGTCCCTCTCGGCGTAGTGTGTTACTGATGGTAGCCTTTGTTACTTTGGTTCCAGCTCTCTGCAGGTCATTCATCGGGTCCCTCCGTGTAGTTCTGGGATTTTTGCTCACTGTTCTCATGATCATTTTGGCCCCACAGGATGAGATCTTGCGTGGAACCCCAGATCGAGGGAGATTATCTATGGTTCAATTGCTCCCACAGTTGATTTATTCACACTAACCTGCTTTCCTATTGTAGATTCAATCTTCCCAGTCTGGTGCAGGTCTACAATTTTCTTCCTGGTGTCCTTCAACAGCTCTTTGGTCTTGGCCATGGTTGAGTTTGGAGTCTGACTGTTTGAGGCTGTGGACAGGTGTCTTTTATACAGATAACGAGGTCAACCAGGTGCCATTAATACAGGTAACAAGTGGAGGACAGAAGAGCTTCTTTTACAGGTCTTTGAGAGTCAGAAATCTTGCTTGTTGGTGGGTGACCAAATACTTATTTTCCAACATGATTTACAATTAAATTCTTTAAAAATCTAATTTCCTAGATTTTTTTTTTCTCATTTTGCCTCTCGTAGTTGAAGTGTACCTATGATAAAAATTACAGACCTCTCTCATCTTACTAAGCAGGAGAACTTGCACAATTTGTGGCTGAGTAAATACTTTTTTGCCTCACTGTATGTATGGTAGGACAGCTATATAACACTGTGCGTGTCCTCAAATTTCAGCTTGTTGCATCACAACTTTGTAGCAAAAGGGATGGTTAAAGCTTAATATGTTTAAAGAGGTTAATTATGTTATAATGAAAAAAAAACACTTTACTGAAACCCTTGAACAAAATTATGGACGCTAGTAAGGAAGGAACGTAAAGCAACTGTCATGAATAGAACACAACACAGACGTAGGAACCAAGTACAAGTTTACAGTCCAGTAATCAGACTCAGGCAGAAAGAGGGTCCAAACCCAGAAGCACAAGCTAAACATGACCAAAACCAAGAACAATAGGCAAATAACGATATTCAAAAAGAAGCACAGAGTCTGTCACCAGAAAGATTATACACTGCTCAGAAATGACTAGCACACTAGAAAGGAAGTGGGTTCAGGGACGCTAGTACTGGAGACAGTTATCTCTGTCTCTGTCGTTGAGGCACTGAAAGAATCCACAGCAGGTGTTACATAACTGGCCCCTGACAGTTGGCTATTGATGAATGTGATTGATTGATGAAAGGGCATCCTCTGGGTCTGGCTGCTGGCTGCTGTGTTCCTTGTGGAACTCCTCTATTAAGGAGGAATCAAATCAAATTCCCCACAGCACTGAATTTCCGTGAGTATTATGCTCTTGAATTAAGTTTTGATGATCATCCTAATCGATGAGACAGGACTGCCTCAACCCCAACATCTGACACATCCACTTCTACCTCGAATGGCTGGGATGGGACGGGATGTCGTATGATGTCAGCTGAAGTGAACCACTGCATTAAATCCTCAAAGGTGCATATGGCCTGATCATTCCATTGAAAATCTTTCCCTTACCCTTCAGCTAGGATGTCACAGGTGCAGCTACCATACTAAATCCCCTAATAAATCTTTGTTAAAAGTTGTCAAACCTTAAAAATCATTTAATTTATTTTAGTGTGTGGTGTGTGTGGCCCACTGGACTACTGTTCCTACCTCTTCTTCTAGTTCTTTCTCCTACGCTCCTAGCTTATTCTGTAATAGGTGTTGCAAAAAAAACTTGATATGTTTAATGTGCTCCTCTAGAGTCCTGGACAACACCAGAATATCATCCATATATACTAAAACCCATCTGTCCATGTAATCTCTGAGTTCTTTGTAGATAAACACTTGGAAGACAGATGGTGCAGTAACTACACCATAGGGTATCACTGTGTATTCATAGTGCTCTCTAGTGGTGACAAAGGCCGTTTTCCATTCATCACCCTCTCTGATCCTACTGAGGTTGTAGACACTCCTTAAATCCAGTTTGGTGAATATCGGTGCTTCCTGTAGCTTCTCTTGGGTAGAGAGCAAGGGGTGGGGAGGGGGAAGGGTTGTACTTGTTCAACCCACAATAATCAATGCATGGGCAAAGCCCCCCATTTCTTGATGAAAAATAAGCTGAAAAGGGAATGTAACCAGCTTGGAGTGCTTTGTCTACGTAGTCCTCACAGAGTTGTCCCTGGCTGTAGGCTGATAGCCCAGTCCAGGGGCAGTGAGGGGGAACTGGCTGGGCTTGTCCTTGGCAAACTACGTTATGAGATAATTGTAACAGTTGGCCAGATGCAGTACATTGGGACTTCCAATGGTGGTGTTGTGTACTGGTATACTAATGCACTTTTTAAAACAGTCAATGCTCCATCGTACTTTGTCTCTGTGAAATTATGGGCTGGTCATCACGTAACCATGGGTAGGCTACCTTAAAATAATCAAACTGGTGGGTGGGTCAATCACTAGGAAGAAAATCCATTCAATATGAAATAAAGTCCTCGCTTGAATACGATCAGCACAGCCAGTTTGCATCACCCGCTGGCTGTCGTGAGAGTCTGGAACTCCAACATGTGCCCCTTGCTTAAATCACACAAGAGATGTCCAATGTCTTGGCCTGTCTGAGGGTCACCAACTATGGCTATGAAGAATTGATAAAAATGGACAGGAATGTCAGGCAGTAACAGAGTTCAAAACCAGAAACACAAGATAAATGCGACCAAAACCAACAGCAACAGCCAAAAAAACAATATCCAGAAAAAAGCATAGTCAGTCAGTAAATAGAAAGACAAAACACTGCTCAGAAATGACTAGCTATGCTGAATCAGGACTTTGTGCCATCCCTTTCCTGGCCTTAGGTGAGAGTGACCTCTGTTGGTGCGGTGGTGAAGCATCCACAGTGAGTGTGACAGTGACAAGATCTCAAACACAAGAACAGTTTGTGAAAAGTTAAACAGGCAATAGTAAAACAGAAATAAGTAACTACTCTATGAAAGGACAAAAAGGAATACAGGACTAAATGACTAAACCAACACAAAAGCATGTAGAAACAACAGTGCTTGAGAGCTCATGATTGAACATTGAAGGTGAATGTAAACTGTCAGCACACTGAAAATACCTCCAAGAGCAAAACACAATGTCATGCAATGTCACTCAAAGAAAGATCTATGACTCCACCTTAAATAATAATACATATAATATATAATTATAATTTGAAACTCACTACAGTTTGTAGTACTGTAGTAGAATTAAATTTAAAGGAACAATTACAGGGACATTGTCTCAGATTCCTTGCTTTGTATTCTCTAATCTTGTCAAGAATTATGGATGAAGAGAGTGGAGTTATGTTTAAAAATGGTATACAAATTGGTTTTGTTAACGTGTTTTAACATGGTTTTGTCTAATAATAATAATAATAATAATAATAATAACATACAATAAATAAATAAATAAATGAATAAATAAAATATTATATTTATTTCAGGTATATTTTGGCTTTATCTCTGTTTTAAAGACAAACAGGCAGTGTACAATGTGCTAGATTATGCTGATACATTGCTATACTGACATGTGGTTTGTATGTATTTTTTGACCTTTATTACATATTGAAGCTCCTGAGACAATATCCTGTAATTTTGAACTTTGACTGCTTGTTGTAGGAATACTCTCAATCATCACTACAAATTTGATCTTAGCAATTATTTGGTGCTCACAATTAATTCATATTTAATAGCCTAATCTCTTTCTGTCCTAAATTTTAGGCTATGGCACTATAAGAGTTCTCAGTGCTAACTATGGCCGAACTGATAGCAGAACCTGTACTGCTGGAAGAAAAATCTTCTTTTGGTTCTTTAAAAGGAGACTCTACATTTAGAGTTATGAACCGGTTACTTCAACTAAAGTTTAAGTAGAATATTAAACTAAAATATGTGTAAATTTCTTTGCACACTTTTCAAACGAAAATCTTTTTTTGCAGGTGTAATGGCAAAAAATCCTGTGTTGTCCCTGCCACAAATGCGTTCTTCTCAGTTCCCTGCTATGGCACCTACAAGTATCTGAAAGTCTCATATGCCTGTGAATAACTGTGTACTCTACGTGCATAACAGTTTGTGAACCCTTTAGAACTTTCTGGATTTCTGTACAAATATTACTTAACACACCATCAGACATTCTAAGAGTAGATACAGAGAACCCATTTAAAACAAAGAGTCGAAATATTATGCTTGGTCACTTATTTATTGAGGAACAGGATATAATATTGCATATCTGTGAATGGCAAAAGTATGCGAACCCCTAGGATTAGCAGTCAATTTGAAGGTTAAATTGATCGGGGCGGGTACATGCAGCAACATTGGTTTGTTACTACACGTGAATTTGTTCATGCGGTCAAATTCTGCAATCTGAAAAAATTAGCGATCAGTAGCTACATGTTGTGCATGGTATTCATCAGCCTGCTACTCTCCTCAGGGTAATGCACATGTATGTCTCAGCACTCGTCATTTGTATGGGACGCTTTAAGTGCAATTGCTTAAACTTCTGTTAGTCAAGCCAGCGGGACTCATTCCAGCCGAATCATAGGATCACAAATCAGTCTCACAACAGCTCTCGCTCAGTGCAGATCTCTAATATGTTTATCATGTGTTTCTTTATTTTTCCATCTAAAGTACAGTATTCTACTGTAAGTAAGTCATCAGGTCCTAAGAAGATTAGTGATAACAGCCAACCAAAAGGAAAACAGTGAGAACCACTAGGGTGTGTTGGCCATCCTGGCAGCAGCCATACACAAAGCTTATTGTTGTCACGCCCCGCGGTCTTACCGTAGTCGATGCTCCTCCGATGAGCCACGTGATTCCCACGGATCAATCCGGGAGCTCCACAGTTTCCGGTTCACAACTGTTTACCACTGGGGGACGCTCTTTATAAGGCGGGCTTCGAGAGACAGGCGGGGCAGATTATTGCTTTGGTCACGTCTGAATGTACCGCGTATTCCTGCCTGCGGTTTCGTCCGCCTGTGAATCTACTCCCAATTGTGGTTCCATCCGCATTGGATTACCTGTCTGTTTCACATTCCGTTTGCATTGGACTTCCTGTCTGTGTCTGTCTCCTTTCTTCTAAGCACCATTAAATGGGAGAGAAATCATCCACTGTATTATTTTAAAGTTATGGGACCTTGTCACTTTCCCTGTTCCTGTGTTTTTTCTAATAAATCTAATTCATTGCTGGCATTTTGGACTCTGTTATTATTGTTGAAGCCTTTGAGTTTAGTGTTTTATTTAAATTTTAAAAATGTTCATAAAATCCATGAAAATGAATATCCAATCTGTGGTCATATACTAAAGTACAATGTATTATTACAGGCTGTCATGCCCCATGGCCTCACCTCGGTTTTCCGGCCTCTCACCCCTGCTAAGGGCGATCTGGACTACATCGCCCATAATCCTCCACTGGCCCACGTGACTCCCGGGTTCCGGGTTACAGATTGTTTACAGCTGTGGGAGGATCTTCATAAGGTTGGCTGTTTGTTACGTTCAGCACAGAGTATTGTCTCGATTCTACCTGAGCGTACTGCACACCCCTGGTCTGTTTGTGGCATCTGTTCGAGTATGTGCTCCAGTTTACTGCTCCGTTCCATTTGTGGATGTGCTCCTGAGTGTTCCGTGCATTTGTGGATTACCCACCGGTTCCGCGTTCCGTCGGTGGTGGATTATCTGTTTGCTTCCTCTCTGTTTGTGGACTCACGCCTGTTTCCCGCTACGTCTGTAGTGGACTTTCTTCCGTGTTTTTGTGCTTTGTGCTAGCTCTGCATAGCATTTGAGCATCCCTACGATCTTTACTTATGTTCCCACAGTTCCTGCACTCTGTGATAGTCTGAGCATCATCACACTCTTTGTTTTTTATCATGTTTCCCCAGACACATCATTTATTCAGTGGAATATTTCTGTTCATTTCTGGTTTGGGTTTGGGTTTTTGTGTTCTCCTTTGTTAGCTGTGTTTCCCTATTTCATTGGAGTATTTCTTTACATAAAGTTTTAGTTTTTGTACTGGAATCTGTCTCTCTGGTTCCTCCGTGAGCGTTACACAGGCTATGGTCAGGCTATAACACATATAAGTCATAATCAAAGCTCTTTATTGCCATATGGAGAGTTAAAAACAACTTTCACTGTACAAAGAAAGTCTTACATTAGTTTCTGCTCTGAATGCAGCTTATGTGAAGACCTGCAGAGATAGTGACCTGTAGAGGTCAAGAGACTCAGGTATATTATCCTAGATGTGAGACAGAACCACAATCTTAAAGCACTTTATTATGATTGGGGTGAGTACAACTAGACTTTCTAGGTCATTCAAACAAGAGACTGAGCTTCATTTTGGGAATGTTATGATGACTGTGTTTTTTAAAGCAGGATGGAACTGTGACCTGCACAAGAAACAGGTTAAAGATGGAGGTCAAACATCAGTCATTTCTGTGGCACAGATTTTGAGGGCCCCTCTAGGAATGTTATCTGCACCTGATGTCTTGCAGGCTCCACGAGGCTTTATGTATATCACCTGGTGAGACAGTTAGTGGAGATTGTTGCATGTTCTGATTGTGTGAAAGCCTCTGCTGTGTTTCATTGGTTGAGTTCTCAAAGCAGGAATATAATTTGTTAAGCCACTTACGAAGGGAGGTAGTGTTGGTTATTTTCCTGATGGTACCTTTATAGTCTGAGATCTGCTGTAGGCCTTTCAACATGTGCCTGGCATCTTTTTGTGTTTCTGTTTTGCTTATTTTACTTCAAATAGTTCAGAATTCAGCGGCTCAACTGCTAAATAGAACTAGACAAGCAGTCCTGTTCTGGTGACTCTACACTGGTTACCAGCTAGATTTTGCATCCTGATTAAACACAAGTGTTTCAGAACATCAATCCAATATAAATATTAGTCAAAGACAACACAAGTTAACACAAAATGCAGTTTTTAAATGAAGGTGTTTATTATTAAGGGAAAAAATAATCAGAACTTACATGGTCCTGTGTGAAAAAGTGATGTTAAAACATAACTTAGCTATGGTTTATCACAGCTGAGTTCACAATCTCTAGCCACACCCAGGCCTGATTATTGCCACACCTGTTTTCAATCAGGACATTACTTAAATAGGACCTGCCTGACAAATTGAAGTGCACAAAAGATCCTTAAAGCCTTGCACCCTCCTTTTTCACGAGTCTCGCTGGGCCGAGGTCTGACCCTGAACCACCAGCGCCTAGCTCCACCCGAGTCGCCAGCGCCAAGCTCCACCCCTGAGCCGCCAGAGTCGAGCTCCGCCCCTGAGACGGTCAGCTGGGGCCCAGAGCCCTTATTAAGCCTTGTATTTGGCTTGTCCTGCCCCGCCCTCCCGTTCAGCCCCTATTTCAGGACCATTCCGGCCTACTGCTGCCTCCCTGTGCACCATACGCTCAACCCTGAGCGAGTGAGACAGGCAAGGGGAGGTCGTACTTAGAGGTGTCGGGACGACGCCCCTTGGGGGGGGGGTACTGTCAGGGGTCACTCTCTGGCCGCTAATGGCCAGGAGTTAACCCGGTTTGACGGCGTGTGCGTCAGCCCTTACCGGGCTTATTATGGTGAAGTGGCGACACCTGTTGCTGAGCCCATATAAGCACACCTTTGTGGCTCGCTCGATTCCACATACATACCACATGCCTTGGGCTGACAGCACGCCACGCTCTCGCGCTCGTTCAGCCATTCAATGGCGTTCAGGACCTTTGTCCGTTTCCTTTGTTTTTTTCTCTATAGGGACAGCAGTACGTCTGGGGACGTCAAGGTCTCCAGACAGGGGCTGCCAAGAGGCAGCTCAGGTAAAGTTATGGCACTAGATAGGGTAGGGTCAGTCTTTGTTTATTTTTACTTTCATTTTTCACTAAAGACTGACGAAGCTGCAACTTTGAAAGACAACGAAAAGAAAAGACTTAGAAGAACAAAGAGAACAAAAAGCACAAAAAACTCAAAGCTAAGCTCCCACGCGGTTAGCCTATGTTCTTTTTGTATGTCCCGGACACAAGCGACCAGAGGCGGGGCAAAAGGGGTCTGCCCTAGACTTAGCCATTGAGAAGCTGATTCGTCATTAAATCCCTCCTCTCGTGGATATGTCCGCTAATTTCACTATATGGGCTACAGATGTTATAACTTGGATTAATATATTCCTACATATCTAGGGTGACTAAAGTATCACATAATAACCAAAAATCCTCAAAGTTACAAGTTTAGTTGCAGAATTTCGTTGTAAGGTCCAGATGATCAAAGGCACCTTGAATGGATAACCTAGAACATCGTTAAATCATTCTAACTACAGCACATACATTTGCTATTCCTTAAAAAAATAATAATACGATCGATACAAGATGTAGGATACAGTACATTCTGAATAACAACTTGCATTTCTGTCCTTTTATAAGTGTGAACAAGTATTAAACACGAGCGATCGATACACATAGATAAATAGCTGTTATTCCAAATCATAAACATTAGTATAGCACAACTGGACCATATTACGTATAGAACGATCACTATACTAAAACATTGACCAAATAGATATGAAAATACACGAGGAATCAGTGACATGCATATATTTTTTTGATTATATATGAGAGTATGAAAAATATCCCTGATCACATTCTTTGTATGTGGACTCATTATGAAGCAGTTCTCATGTATTTTCTAATTGAGTGATCCAGGCAAAGATAATCTGTTCCCAAAAAAAGTTAATACTATTATTAAAAAGTTTGTCTCTTAAAAAGGAAGGCAATAGTTCCTTGTGTCGTAAATCCAGGGCTGTCTTTCTGGCGCCAGGCTGACTGAGAAAAAGGTCGTTATTCTTGCAACAGTCAGAGAGAAATTGAGGAAATTGGTGTTGGAACGTTGAAACCCCCTTTTAAGATTAACACATGGACTTAGTTTATGATTGCGAGATGTTAAAGGTTGTAGGTCTGTTTAAACAGACCTCCAGTTCTGTTGGTTTGAGAAAGAGTCTGGCGTTGATGGGGCCATTGTGGCCATTACTCAGTTGTAGACTCTGTCCAGGTGGGGCCATTGGCATTCCAAAGTGTCGGGAACGTTTATGACTTGTGGAAGAGGGTAGAAAGAGCGGGGGATACAGCTTTTACGCTACACAGAACAAAATATTGATTATGAGAGGATATGGCTATATGTACTGTATGTATTCACCATGGGCAAATCTAGCACTCGCTGTACAAAATTTACAAGTCATGCACAGACCCAGGCCACTTTGCTTCCATGTTGCTGATGATGTGGGCTGTGTCACATATGATCTTCACATTGCACAACAGTAATTAAGTGCAGTGGCTGTATTGTGATTTGTATTTCATTTGTAATGCAAAATTGCTGTTATTTAGGTCTACCTGCACATCAATGTTGTGGGAAAACTTCCCATTTACTTAATCTCCTTCATTTAGCAAAGAGTGCCATCTATGCAGCCAATCACACTTGGAAACCCTAAAATCATATTAATATTAAAATCATATTAACTGATTCAAGTCTCAAAGCTCCATACTAAATAAATTACTTGTTGCTTAGACTGATATCTGAAATTCTGTGGGATTCTTCTTTGATCAGGCTTGTGGCTCTGTGACTTTGGAACACCACAAAGGTTTATAGTAACCGTTTTAATGCAAGAGTCACATGTCTGACAGCCCGACAGACGGTTGCTTTATAAATATGCTCAGCATCACTGATTTTGTATAGAAAACCCCCCTTCACAAAAACCTGGAGGGTAACTCTAGCGGCTTTATATGGCGAACCGTCAAAACTAAATAAAAAGGTTTGGGATCCAAATGCAGTTAGCTCCAGATGGTATTAATGAACTGAAATGAAATAAAATAAATAAGTTTAATTAAATAAATACTAATACATGAATAACAAAGATAAAGTGAGAATCTGTGTGTGTGTGCAAAGCAGTGAATCTGCTATCAGGCAGTCACACACACACAGAGCTCACGAGGGATCTGAGAGGGAGAGAAGGCGGGGGGAATTCATTCCCCCGGTCCGCGTCAGAGCTACACACACACACACACACACACACACACACACACACACACAGAGGCCGTGGGCGTGGCCAACAGCTACTGCTGCTCCGACCGGCTTGCAGCGCTGAGGGAGCGCGAGGGAGAGGGGAGCAGATAAAACAGGGCTTGAGCTGTGAAATGAAAAGGCGAAATAAATCTCAATCTACTCTACCTGACTCCCTATCAACCTTACCTCATGCTTCGCAGCGCTACGGAATCGTACGCTCCTTAGCGAGCGCAGATTGTCCACTAATACCTGACAAAGAAATAAAACAAACAAAGAAATGAAACGAAAGCAGAAGCGCGGAGGCTCTAAATAAGAGCAGGAGGGAGACGGGTGAGGTATTGATGCACACAATTGTGGCCAGCAAGATCATTATTAAATAAAACGCTGTAGCGACGATCGAGGGCAAAAGCGGCGAGTGCAGTCAGATGATTCGACAGCTACTGCCAGTGGCGAGGCTCTTAAATAGCCAAAGGCAGCAGCTGAGGATCATTTGCTGTGATTGCACTGTCTACTGACTGACAGCTCAACTACAGCGTGGAGACGCCCTGAGTTCGGAGCAAATTCTTTGTGTTACTGCCAGGAATCATACCAGGAAAAGAGAGTGGTTGCTACCCTCTAGAGTCCATACCTGGTATGACTCCTGACAGTAACAGAAAGAATTTGCTCCGAACTCAGGGCGTCTCCACGGTGTGTCAAATGAGCGATTGAGAGTGGAGAAGATTGATAATAGAAATGATCGACTGTGCTGAGAAACGCTAAAGCTCACACAGATAATCATCAGGGAACAATGGAACGGGGTCTGATCAGCCTCTCCCGACAGAGATTTTTCCGTAGTATTTGTGCTTCGATGTGAGAAACTCAGGGTTAGTTGAAGTAAATCTGCTAGCGAGCAGCTTGGCTTCACAGAGTATGTTGCCGGAGTATCTGACTCCAAGTAACACTGAAATTGCTTTGTGAAACCGAAACGCTAGAGTATCCATAAACTCTAGGTCAACAAACTCTCAGTTTTCACTAAACCTGCTTTCTGAAATACCCCCCAGGTGAAATATCATGACAAACAATGCATTTTACAATCAACTTCAAATAGGGATTTGGCATTCAGGACATCGTCAATGTTACATAACCTTCAAATAACACAATGGATGATTAAGTGGAAATGTAATTTTATTATTATTATTATTATTATTAATAATAATAATAATAATAATAATAATAATATGAAGCATCTCTCATTCTATGTTCTTTCATTTAAATGAGACATTATTGCACAATCATCAACAATAGTGTAAGATGGAAGTAAGTAGAAATAATCACTACAGCAGTTCATTGTACAATATGCAATATAATTACTATTCTAATTCTAAAAGGCAATGTTTCATTATATGCATTGGTTGCATATTTTAAATTTGATTTGAATGCTGAAGAAAAGACTCCTGTAACATTGCACGGAAAATGAGGAGACAAATGCAGCAACTTGACGTTCAGGAGGTTTATTAGGAAACAACAGAAGACAGGGACACAGAGAGGACGGGCAAGGAGCATAGAGGACAGTAGGGAACCAAGTGAATCGGCGAGGAGAGGTGAGTGAGAGACGCTTAAATAGACCAGCAATCAAAGAGTCAATAGGAAACAGGTGGCGGTAATTAGTACTCGGGGGAAGTGGATTGTGCCAGAATACGGGTGTGGACATCCGAGCTGTCGGTGGGCGTGACAGTACCCCCCCCCCCGAAGGCTGCGCGCAGAAAGGCGCTCACCGGAGGGAAGAGTACGGGGAATCTTGCACTGGGCACAAATACTGCACGACGCTACAAAGCGATGAACATCCTTGCGCATGTTTCGCCACCAAAAACGAGCGGCGAGCAGTAGATAAGTGCGGGTCTCCCTGGGATGTCCAGAGTGGAGGGAGACGTGCGCCCAGGTGATGAGACGATCCCGGAACTCAGCCGGCACGAACTTCTTGCTCGCAGGGCAACCTGGGGGAACACCCGTTCGGGCGAGGCAGTCATCCAGTTCATGTTCGAGGTCCCACTGGACAGCTCCGACTATACAGGACTCTGGAATGACTGAGGCAGGGGATTCCGGAGAAACAGGGTCTGACTCATGACTACGAGACAGGGCGTCCGCCTTGGTGTTCTTTGAGCCGGGTCGGTACGATATGGTAAATGAGAAGAGAGTGAAGGACAGGGACAAACGCGCTTGACGAGCGTTGAGTCGTTTGGCGGAGCGCAAGTATTCGAGGTTCTTGTGGTCAGTGAGGACGATGAAAGAGTGATAGCCCTCCAACCAATGTCTCCATTCTTCCAGAGCCAACTTGATGGCCAGCAGTTCTCGACGTCACAGTTGCTTTCAGCAGGTGAAAGCTTGTGAGAGTAAAAGGCGACGGGATGCAATTTGGGCGGATCGCCCAAGCGTTGTGAAAGGACCGCACCTACTCCCACTGAAGATGCGTCGACCTCCAAAATAAAGGGACGATCTGGATCGGGGTGGCCTAGGATCGGAGCGCTGGCGAAGGCAGTTTTGAGAGCGACGAAGGCCTCTTCTGCATCCGATAGCCAACAAAGGAATCGGGAATTGCCCCGCAGAAGTGTGGTCAGGGGCGCCACCACCCGGCTGAAGTTGCGAATGAACCGACGGTAAAAATTTGCGAAACCCAGGAATCGCTGAAGATCCTTAATTGATTTGGGCACGGGCCAGGAGAGGACAGCCGAGACTTTGGATTCATCCATGGCCACACCGGACGGTGAAATGATGTAGCCGAGGTAGTGGACAACTTGGGTGTGGATGTCACATTTCTCCGCTTTAACGCGAAGGTGATGCGAGCGCAGCCTTTTGAGCACCAGTCGCACTTGAGCGATGTGGGTGGTCAGGTCCGGCGAGTAAATCAGGATATCGTCCAGGTACACCAGTAGGCAACGGCCCAGCATGTCACGAAAGACGTCATTTATGAATGCCAGGAATACCGATGGAGCGTTTGCCAGGCCAAAGGGCATCACCAAATACTCATAGTGCCCTGATGATGTGCTGAAGGCCATCTTCCATTCGTCGCCCTCCCTCACACGGACCAGATTGTAAGCATTCCGAAGGTCCAATTTAGTGTACCAGTGCGCGGACCTGAGCTGTTCCAAGGCCGAGGGCACGAGCGGGAGTGGATAGGCGTACCTCTTCGTGATGTGGTTAAGGTCGCGGTAATCGATGCACAGGCGTAATCCAGAATCTCGTTTGGGCACAAAGAAAACTCCCGCCGAGACGGGCGAGGTGGATGGGCGAATGAATCCAAGGTCCAGATACTCCGTGACATAATCGTTCATGGCCCTTTCCTCAGTAGACAAAAGAGGATACAGGCGGGCCTTGGGAAGCAGAGAATCAGGTAGCAGGTCGATGGCGCAGTCGTAGGGACGGTGAGGTGGAAGAGGAGCCGGTGACCCTTGACCGAAGACCGAAGACAGGTCCTGGTATTGGCTGGGCACGTTGAGAGGAAGAGTGGAAGAGACGGAGTCCGGGAGGGTATTAATCCGGAGGGCAGGACGACGAAGACAGTGTTGCTGACACCATGGTGACCAACAGATGAATTCCCAGGCGGACCAGGAGATGAGGGGGTCATGACGATGGAGCCAAGGGAGTCCCAGTATGACGGGATAGGCCAGGGAGGCTACAGGGAAAAAGGTGATCGTCTCCTCATGTGTAGCGCTGGTGATGAGGTGTAGAGGAGCGGTGACACGAGTGATGAGGCCGGAACCGAGGGGTTGTCCGTCAGCGGCTGTAACCCGCCGGCCAGCGGGAAGAAGGGTGCAGGGAATTTCCACTCGTTGACCAGATGATCGGAGATGAAATTTCCCTGAGCGCCGGAGTCAATTAAGGCTGTGAGAGGAACCTCAGAGTGAGAGACTTGTAACAATACAGGTAACATGAAGGAGGGTAGAGGAAATGGTAGACTCACTCGAGGTGTACATGCCGGTGACGATCCGAACCGCAATAACAGCACAAGCCCATCCGAAAGCGGCGCTGGCGCTCATCGGAAGAGAGACGGGTCCCTGCAAGTTCCATGTCCTCGGGGGGAGGCGACGGATCCCGGCCAGAGAGAGCAGGCGTAGAACAAGACGCGGTGCGTGGTCGAGTTGTGTGCAACTGATCCAGGCGGACCGTGAGAGTGATGAGTTCTTCTAGGGAGAGATCGAGATCGCGTCCGGCAAACTCCCTCCTCAGATCGGGACGCAAAACCTGAAGGAAGGCCGAAAGAAGCGCCGAGGTGTTCCAGCCGCTCTGGGCTGCCAGCGTGTGGAATTGAAGCGCGTACTCAGCGGCAGACTGGCGACCCTGGCAGATGTGGAACAGCAGTTCACCGCTGGAACGCCCCTCGCGAGGATGTTGGAATACAGAGCGAAAGGCGGTCACAAAACGAGTGTAATCCCGAACCTCCGGACCCCGTTGGGACCAAATTGCGGTGGCCCAGTCCAAGGCATGATGCGTAAGAAGAGAGATAACCAGGGCGATGCGAGCAGCGTCGGAGTCAGGGGGTGCGTGAAGAAAATAAAGGTCGCACTGCATCAAAAAGCCCTCGCAGCGATCCGGGTCACCTCCATACTTTTCCGGAAGAGCAATTCTGTAGGTGGAAGGTGAAGGTGAGCTTTGCGGAGGACTGGAGGGAAGCGGGACGGAGGCGGCGTCTGCAGCGGCGGGAACCTGCGGGAGTTGTGACACCCGCTGGGTGAGCTCGTTAACCGGACTAGGGTACGCTGGTTCTCGGCGAGGTATGAGACGGCCTGAACCACCTCCTGAAGCTGAGCACGGAGATCGGCGAGCTGTTGGAGCACCGTAGGAGCGGGGGCGTGATCAGAGCCCGTTGCCGACAAATGCAGCAACTTGACGTTCAGGAGGTTTATTAGGAAACAACAGAAGACAGGGACACAGAGAGGACGGGCAAGGAGCATAGAGGACGGTAGGGAACCAAGTGAATCGGCGAGGAGAGGTGAGTGAGAGACGCTTAAATAGACCAGCAATCAAAGAGTCAATAGGAAACAGGTGGCGGTAATTAGTACTCGGGGGAAGTGGATCGTGCCAGAATACGGGTGTGGACATCCGAGCTGTCGGTGGGCGTGACAACTCCTGGGAAGAAGCTGGAGTTAGTCTTTTCTGGAAAAGCCCCTACAGCTGAAAGATGTTCCCCCCTGTAGCTATTGTTGGGGTCAGTTCTCTCATTCTCTGTCCTCATCACCTCCACCACCACCATTTCCTTCCTCTCTTTGCGGTTGGCTTTGGACGCTTAGGGAGGCGCTTCTCCCCACCCTAGGCCTGCTGTTCCTGCGTGGACTCTGCCGACAATCTCTTAATGTTGCAGACGATTGATGGCTTGGTCGACGTCAGTTTCGACGTTCCACTTCCGGCCTGTCGGATTTCTAACAGTTAGGTCGGTGGACTCTCTCAACCCGAGAACAAGCCTGGTCTTTTCCTGCTTATAGCCCAAACTGATGGATTGAAGAGGCAGCTGAAGGGGACCTTCCGAAGAGGCCTGTTTCAGAGAGGCACCGTGGCAGCCCCAACCACTTCTTAATAATTTAGTTTTTAGTTTGCTTTTCCATTCATTTTACTTGCGGTGGATGAGGAGATATCACTAATTTTTAGCAGCCACATCACCCTTCTGTAGAGTGTAAATTGGTAGCAACAGGCCTCATACTTCCCTGGATGTTGGCTTTTATCGATCTTTGCCAGGCCTTCTGAGAACTGTTTCATCATGGTTCTCCCCATCTGTTTGACTGACAGCTCTGCCGTGTACCACCTCCCCAGGCTCTTGATGGGTTGCTCGGAGAGGAGTGGGATCTTCTCGCCTCCTACGATGAAGATGGTGCTGTCATTTCTGTCTCCTCTCCTGAGAGACAAACTCCATGATTTTGATGGCTTAATCTTCATTCAAGCCCATGATGTCATTCTTTTCAGCAGTCTTGCTGTACATGCTGCTGTCTGAAGGAGGCTGGTAATGTCATCCATGTATGTCCTCAGTGGAGGCAGTCTCTGCCTGGCTGATGACTTGATCCCTCCAACCATTTGTCTTGCGTTGACAAGGATTACCTCGAATGCAGCCACGAACAAGATAGGGGAGATGGCATACCTCATGGCGATTCCTACCTCTACCCTTTCCCAGGCGGTGGTAAAATCTTGGAGGGCAAAGCACATCTGCAGGTCATTGAAGCAGGATGCAACCATGTTCTTGATGCAGGAAGGCATGTGGAAGAACTCCATGGCGTAGTTGATCAGCTGGTGTGGGACTGATCCATATGCATTGGCAAGACCAAGCCAGATGACGTGGAGGTCTGTCTTCCCCTGCTTGGCCTTTTGGATCTGGTCCCAGATCATTGACGAGTGCTCAACACACCCTGGGAATCCTGGGACTCCCGCCTTCTGGCAACTGGTGTCTATGTAGCCATTCTCAAGCAGGTAGGTGGTCATCCTTTTGGTAGCACGGAGAAGAATATTTTTCCTTCTTCATTCAGAAGAGCAATGTCTCTGAACTGGCTGATGTCTTTGGAGTTTGCTTCCTTGGGGATGAAGACTGCTACTACCCTTTGCCACTCTGATGGAATGAGTTGCTTTTTCCAGGCAGCTCTCAGAAGTTTTAGGCAGCTCTCAAGCTCTTAGGGCAGTTCTTATATACTGTAGCTTGTAGGGGACTAGATTGGCGCCTGGTGCTGATGAGGACCTTGCCTTCCTCACAACCTGCCTGACTTCACTAAGCTTTGGGGGCATAACACAGAATTCTGCGGTTGGAGTTGCAGGCCGAGGCATCTACCCTGGTGTTCATAATGGGACGTTCCTTGCTGGATCACTATACTGCTAATTGACATGGTGTTCCAGTTGCTCCCTGGTGATTTTAAGCTCCCCACTCTTCTTCTCCTCCATAGCTGTCTGGCATGCTTAAAGGGGTCTTTGAAGAAGCTAGCTCAATCTTTTTGTTTCCGTTTGCCACGCTTGCGGATACTTCATCTCTGCAAAGCCTGGACAGCCTTTGCTTAAACTCCTCCCAAAGGCTTTTCAGGCCCTCTTTCTCTGACAGTATTGCTTTCCTCCAGTTTTTTCGGAGTTTCCGACGCTTTTGAACACTAGCTGATCGATCTCCTTTTCTCTCCTTCCCTTCTTTCTTTGGGTGATCCTCTGGTTGGAGGTCATCTCACCAAATCTGTCCTTGCAGACCTGGTATAGGATGACCTCAATCTGATTGAGCTTGGTTCCCATCTCTCCTCGAAATAACTCTTGACATACATTCTGCTTTATACTATTTTATATTATTTTCATGTTATAATGAACTTTTATTACTAAAGAAAGTTGAATATGATTGATAAGTGTGGAAACAGTACATTCATTCACTGGCTATCCGCTTAATCCTAGTCAGGGTCATGGGAAAGCTGGTGCCTAGCCGGCGACACAGGAACAACCCAAGGCAGGGTGCCAATCCGTCATAATTCACATACACTTACACACTCAGAACACTTTGGAAACACCAATTAACCGAACACACATGTCTTTGGAATGTGGCAAGAAACAATAGTACTCACATGGAGGACAAGCAAACTCCCCAAAGGCGGAGCCCGTGGTCGGGATTGAATCAGGGATCTCCGAGCTCTGAGGCGAAAGCCCTAACCACTGCACCACCATGCCACCCAAACCAGAATATACCAGAGTATATTATACATAATATTTTGGATATGTTTGCTCATTTTGTAAATAAATACATTTTTCTGTATGTATTTAGCCTTGCAGTTAAGGTACTGGACTACGGAGCAGAAGGTCCATGGTCCAAATCCCACATCTGCCAAGCTGCCACTGTTGGATCCCTGAGCAAAGCTTGGATTGTAAGACTGTATCAAATGTAAGTCACTCTGGATAAAGGCATCTGCTAAATGACTACATGTAAATTATAATTTTTACTAATCTAAAGAAAAAGTATTAATTTAACGAGACCGTAAAAAGAATAAATAAAGAGGTTTTGGTTCTTCTAAACATTAGTGAAATTCAGAAAAAATATTTCAGTTTTTGTACGTTTATTCCAGAAATGTTCCAGTTTTGACCATTGCTCGCATCAGTTTAAAAGCTGAGCACAAGTGGGCACTGTTTCCGTATTGTTACCTGTCAATGTAGTAGGGCTACAGCGATCACAATTGGAGAGTTGAGAGATATAAAATATATGGGTTATTCGACCGAACTGGTCCAAAGTCAGAGATGAAGACATTTTGAAATTTGTTTCCCCAAATTTAAGGGGGATGTATATTATACCAAATGTAACGCTAACATATCTAGAGTCTAGTTTACTTATTGTATTTTATTCCAGTTTTAAATGATTTATCCCAAATGCTTACCAAATATTTCAGTAGTGACAGTTCTGGTAATGCCAATTTGACTTAGGTGGTGTATTTTCAAGAAAAAGAAGAGAATGATATTATACATATATACTGTATAACTATATCTGTCAATCAAGAAAAACGAATCATCTTCTAGATGTCGCTAGATGTCGCCCTTCAGATGATTTATACCTCATTGAGCTCTTATTCTTTTAGGCCGTTTCTGATGACTGTGAAATAAAGAAACCAGAAAATTAAAGATAATGGTATTCCGGTGACAGGAATTAATCACAAAATTAAAAGATAACGGTGGGTGCTGAGAATTGAAGTCGGAGTAAAAGAAATGGCTTCATTGTAATAATATGGTATATAAAAGTATATGGCCTTACGGTTCCTCGGAGCTCTCCAGTACTCGAGACCTTGCTTTAGGTCATATTTACTCAGGAATACAGAAAGTTGTAAAGAGTTCACAAACTTTTATACAAGAATGTAAGAATAGTATGAGTAACAAAAGAGAAACTCACAGTTATTCACTGGAATATGAGATTTTCAGATACATATAGGTACCATAGCAGGGCTCAGTGAAGAATGCATTTGAGCAGGCAGCATACAGGTATTCTTGCCATTACAGCTGCAAAAATGATTTTCATTTCAAATGTGTCTAATGAAATAAACATTTTAGGTTCATCTTCTACTTAAATTTTAGCAACTCTGAACAGAGAGTCAGTTTTGTAGCAATTTGTAGTAGAGATCTGACAGGCAGGTCCCCATCAGAACACGTGGTGGAATCAGGACCTTTATAGTGAGACTACCTAAGATGAAGAACAGAAATAGAATTGGCTATTAAAATAAATTAATTGCATGCACAAAACATCTGCAAAGATCAAGGTTGTAGTGACGATTGTGTCACGCTCGCGGCCGGCTCGGCGGATCGCACCCGCATTCCTCAACGCTCACGGTCACGTGAGGACGGCGCGACAGAGCGCACCCGCATTCCTCAACGCTCACGGTCACGTGAGGATGGCTTGACGGATCTCACCCGCATTCCTCAACGCTTACCGGTCACGTGAGGATGGCGTCGACAGAGCGCACCCGCGCATTCGCATCACGCTCACGGTCACGTGTGGATGGATGGCTTGACGGATCGCAACCCGCATTTCTCAACGCTCACGGGTCACGTGAGGATGGCGCGACCAGAGCGCACCCGCATTCCATCACCGCTCACAATCCACCGGAGTACTGATTGCTCACCTGACGCTCATTACCGCGTCACTATATTCGCAATATTTAAAATATACCATTTCATTCATTCACCGCTATTGCCTTGTGATTCGTTACTCGGACCTTAGCTCCTTATCTCGCCTGCTTGTTCAGTGTTGTATATCTCTCTGGTAATAAAACTACCCTTTACTATAACGCAAGTTTAGCGTTTGTCTCCAACTTCACTTACCTGAGCATTACAGTAGCATAGCCGCCTATGGAGACAGCTACTGGTGGGTTCCCTTCGGCTTCAGGATCCAGTCCGGAACAAACAGCTCGGGACATCTTAGAAGCAGTTGGACGAGGTCACTCGGGCCGTCTCGTTTTTGGCCGACAATCAACGTCTTTGAGCTCTCTTGTACCTAGATGAACGATCTGACTCAAGGCGAGTGGCTCAACTAACGCCACCTGCGACGGCTACCTACAGCCTTACCTGCGTCGGTTCCACTCCCTCCTAGTCCTCCTCGAGTGGGGGACTTCTTCTCGGTCGCCATACAAAGTCGCCTTACCTGACAGATATATGACGGAGATCCGGACCGCTGTGAAGGCTTCTTACTTCAATGTGAGCTATATTTCCGTCCATTCGCCTCCAGGATTCGGACTCTGGCACGTATAGCTTTGGTGATCTCCTTGCTTTCCAATCGTGCCCTGGATTGGGCTACGGCTGTGTGGTCCCAACAAGGGTCCGGAGGGGATGGTGAGGGATTTACGCTCGTTTTCTGGCCAGCTTCAGAGCACGCATTCCAACATCCGCGGGAGGGCCGCTCTGCTTGGAGAGAACTCCCTCTTACGCCTCCGGCAGGGACCACCGCGTTTCGGCCAGCGGAGTACGCTTTGGCAATTTCGCACCTTAGCGGCCCAAAGTGGATTGGAACAAGACAGCCGCACTTCATTTGGCATTCCATCAGGGGTCTGCGGTTGGAAAAACTTCAGAGGGAACTGGCTGGACGTGATCTCGATCTGGCGCTGGAGGATTTTATCACTCTCACTCTGGCTATTCGTTTGGATCAAATCCTGCAGACCAGGCCTTCGTTGAATCAGCGCGCCCTCCTCCACATTCCACTACTAGAGATCCAGCGCCACCTTCGGTATGAGCGGAGAGCAATGGGATGGTCTCGCCAGAATTGCGCAAGAAGTGTCGGTGGAGGTTTTTACGAACGGACGTCGACGATTCAGAATGGGACTCTGCTGTTATTGTGGTTCTGATCAACACCTTCGCTCTGGCTGTGAGGCTAGCTCCGTCTCATGGTTCTTCAGCAGGCGTGCCGGGTTGAAGGCACAGCACATCCCCGGGTGAGTCTGAACCCTCTCATTTCCGTCCTTTACGCTGCAGTTGTTCTTCGTCTCGCTCATAACTAACACTCTCTCTCACAGCATTGATAGACTCAGGCGCTCAGGGGAACTTCAGGAACTTTCATCGATGCTCATCTCATCATCAATGGCAGATACCATTGCACTCTCTCTCGTCTGCCAGTCGGCCGCATTACTACAGCTGACGGACAGCCATTAGGATCGGGGGCTCATCAAGAAGGTTATTGATCCTTTACGCTTTTTAGCCACCAGCGCTCTCCATGAGGAGTCCATTTTCACTTGTTTCTGTGGGCTTCTCTGGCGTATCCCATCATCTTGGGCCTCCCCTGGCTGCATGTCCACGATCCTCTTATCTCCTGGCGTCTCGAAAGAACTTATTCGTTGAGTCTCCGTTACTGTCACCCAGCACTGTCTTCGTCCGGCCCGTATTGCGGGGCCTGTACCATACCAGTTTCTTAATACAGCCTTCCGCGGCAATGTTGCCAAGCCGAGTATCTGGATCTAGCACGCTGTGTTTGGAGGAGAACAGGACCGTGTGGCTGGGGGCTTACCTACCACCGGGGGTCATCGCCCCTACGACTGCGCTAAGAAACTCGTCCCCGATGCAAACACTACCCAAAGCACGTCCTGTACCCTTTTATCACCGGCTGAAGAGATGAGAGAAGGCCATGCAGGAGTACATTACGGAATTACCTAGCTCTGGGATTCATTCGTCCGTCCACATCCCCCTTTCCAATCACCCGTTTCTGCGGGGTTCTTCTTTGTTCCCCAAGAAGGGACGGAGGGGCTGCGACCCACACGATCGACTATCGTCGTTTAAACCTCATCATCGCGGAAATATGCCTATCCGCTACCCCTGGTTCCCAGCAGCCCTAGAATTCTTCTTCTTCGCACAGCACGCTGGTATACAAAATTGGATTTGCGTAATGCGTACAACCTAATTCGAATGAAGGAAAATGGGGAATGAGTGGAAAAACAGCGTTCAGTACTAGGCACGGGGCACTATGAGTATTTTGGGTAATGCCTTTTGGGTTAGCCAATGCCCCCGCAGTGTTTCCAGGCCATTTATTAATGAATGTACTCCGGGATATTGCTAGGGCGATTTGTGGTTGTCTATTCCTTGGATGATATTTTGATTTCTCACCAGATCCTGATACTCATGTTTGTCCACGTTCGAACAGTGCTGGAGAGGCTTCTGGAAGCAATCACTTAAGGATAAAGGCGGCAAAGTGTGCGGTTCCATACGCAATCGGTTCAGTATTTAGGTACATCATTTTCTCCATCAGGGGCGCTATGGATGACGCCAAAGTCACGGCTGTCCTCTCCTGGCCTACTCCCAAAACTCTTAAAGAACTGCAGCACTTTCTAGGTTTTGCAAATTTTTACAGGAGATTCATTCGGAACTTCAGCCGCGTCACAGCCCCGCTCACAGCGCTGCTACGTGGGAATCCCAGAGCGCTGCGTTGGTCTCAGGAAGCAGAACAAGCCTTCATCACCCTGAAGGAGGCTTTCACTCAAGCCCCGGTGCTGGGACATCCTGACCCCGAAATCCCGTTTGTGCTGGAGGTGGACGCATCTTCGGTGGGGATTGGGGCAGTCCTATCTCAGCGGCTAGGTAATCCTCCCAAGCTACGTCCTGTGGCTTTCTATTCTCATAAACTAAATCCCACGGAACGAAACTATGATGTTGGGGACAGGGAACTTTTGGCTATCAAACGGGCGTTGGAGGAATGGAGGCACTGGCTAGAGGGGGCAAAGCATACATTCACCATTTTCAGTGATCATAAGAATCTCGAATATTTACGTTCAGCTAAGCGTTTGAACGCCCAGCAGGCACGTTGGTCTCTCTTTTTCGCCAAATTCTCATTTACCATTACTTACAGGCCTGGTTCTAAAAACGTCAAAGCTGATGCACTGTCACGAAGTCACGACCCAGACTCGTACGCGTTACAGAAGCCCACTACGATCATCCCGTCGTCATGTGTACTGGGAGTGGTGCAATGGGACTTTGAACGGGAACTAGATGCATGTCTGGCTCGGTCTCACGTACCCCAAGACTGTCCGGAGGCTAGGAAGTACGTCCCGCCGGATTTGCGCGATAAGATTATTGCCTGGGCTCATGTTTCCCTCTGTTCAGGTCATCCAGGTGAGACTCGCACCTATCAACTCCTGGCAGCACGGTATTGGTGGAGAAACATGCGCCGTGACGTCCATCAGTTTGTGGCATCCTGTAGTGTTTGCGCGCAGTGTAAAACACCACGCACCCTGCCATCTGGTCAGCTACACCCTCTGCCCATCCCGCAATGCCCCTGGTCTCATGTTGCCATTGACTTTGTCACCGACCTCCCAGTCTCTAACGGATGTACCATTATTTTGTTTGTTTTCGACCGCTTTTCTAGGACAGTGCGGTTCATTCCGCTAGACAAGATCACGTCGGCTTTCCGCACGGCGGAATGCCTATTTGAACATGTCTTTCGTCTGTTTGGCATCCCGGAAGACATTGTGTCAGACAGGGGACCACAGTTCACTTCTGCGGTATGGCGGGCGTTTATGGACAAGCTGGGAGTGTCGGTGAGTCTGTCATCTGGGTATCATCCTGAGTCGAATGGTCAATGCGAAAGGTCTAACCAGGAACTGAAAAAGTTTCTACGATTGTACTGTCTTCATAACTCGCAGGATTGGTGCCAGTTTCTTCCCTGGGCTGAAATAGCGCAGAATTCCTTGCGTCATTCCTCCACAGGTCTTACATCTTTTCAGTGCGTGCTGGGATACCAACCCACCTTTCGTGTGCCGTGGGACTTTGCTGACTCCAATGCGCCGGCGGTGGATGACTGGTTTTCGTGTCGCGCAGCGAGGAGATCTGGTGCCAGGTCCTTCCACCAGCGGAAATAAACAAGGCCATTCGTCGCTACCAGCGGCACGTCGTAATCGCCATCGTACCTCCGCTCCTGTCTATCGTCAGGGTGATCGAGTTTGGGGGGGGGGCTCTGTCACGCTCGCGGCCGGCTCGGCAGATCGCAACCCCGCATTCCTCAACGCTCACGGTCACGGTGAGGGACGGCGCGACAGAGCGCACACCGCCATTCCTCAACGCTCACGGTCACGTTGAGGATGGCTTGACGGATCTCACCTGCATTCCTCAACACTCACGGTCACGTGAGGATGGCGCGACAGAGCGCACCCGCATTCCTCAACGCTCACGGTCACGTGAGGATGGCTTGACGGATCGCACCCGCATTTCTCAACGCTCACGGTCACGTGAGGATGGCGCGACAGAGCGCACCCGCATTCCTCACCGCTCACAATCACCGGAGTACTGATTGCTCACCTGACGCTCATTACCGCGTCACTATATTAACTCTACCATTTCATTCATTCACCGCTATGCCTTGTGATTCGTTACTCGGACCTTAGCTCCTTATCTCGCTGCTTGTTCAGTTGTGTATATCTCTCTGGTAATAAAACTACCCTTTACTATAATGCCAGTTTAGCGTTTGTCTCCAACTTCACTACCTGAGCGTTACAGATTGTGTGTATTCCTACAACAAGCAATTGAAGTACTGTACAGGAAATACTCTCAGCATCTTCATTTCATAATAAAATACAAAATAAAAAAATACAAACCACATGTCAGTATAGCATTGTTCCTTTCACAAGCCAAAACTTCTTATGTAAGAAACAGAGCTATTAAATAGTTCTTCTGTACACTGAAACAGATGAGGCAGTTACTTTAAAAAACATTACACAGGGTAACATTTTTCCACTTCTCTTTAGTTGGTGTAACACATCTAGCATAAGCTTATTCTTTTCTGGAGGTATTTTTTCCTAGCTGACATATAGCCATAGTTCTGGCAGGTAGAATAATGTACTCACTTTTAATAATGCAGGTATAGGAGACTTTTAGGACTACTTTGCAGTCCTAGGGCAAGGATCTGGGAAATTGACTTTTGAAGAAAACACAGTGTAAGTGATCCTTTACCAAGTAAGTGCACCAACAATAGCAATCCCACTCTAGAATGTGCGTTAGCATAACACCTGGTATTCTGGCTGAAGCAGTTTTGTAGTCCACCTGCACAGGTTGTACGATCACTTAGATAGCATCGAAGACCTTAATAGTAGTACTTCCTGCATGAAGTCAGAAATACACCTGTTAAAGGTCAACTGCAATAAAAGTTTTATTAAACCTATCGTCAAGCTAACTAGAAAGAAAGAGGGAATTCTTACCACAGGACAATGTCTTGCAACTGTTCCACAATCACAATCACAGATTGTGGCAGTCCCTGGAAAAAGGACACCACATATTAGGTTATATTACTGTAGAGGAATAAAAATGTGACTCAAATTGGTGTGAGGTGATGCATCAGTATAGCAACAGTAAACCATAACATGATTAAAGATGGCTAGTGTTAAGGTCATGCTATTCTAGGCTACACATTTATGCCAAAACCATTATATGTGGGTGCTGCAGCCTTGTCCTGGAGAGTTACGATTTTTAAAATCGGGTCTGTTTAGCAACAATAACAGAAAACAATTATTTACATGACTTTTATAAATAAACTCCTGAAGACTAGCTGTGATCTTAACAGCTTCCCTAGTAGGATATTTGTCCAGATTATATAGGGTACATGATATACCAAAAAGTTCACACAGGAAATTATTTGTATAGCTGTGTGCTTAGCCTCTGTATTCGTGTCATGCAATACTGTATATGTTCACAAGTGTGTAGGATACAGGGATGTGCAGTGAGGTCAATGGTGGGCGAGGAACTGGACAGACAGAACCGGATTTATACATATATCAACCTCAAAGTGTTACGGTTCGCCATATTAAAACGCAGGTGCAAATAAAAATATAAAGTGGTTTTAGGACCCAATCGCAGTTACAGGGGGGCAAAAAAGTATTTAGTCAACCACTGATTGTGCAAGTTCTCCTACGTAGACAGATGAGAGAGGTCTGTAATTTTCATCATAGGTACACTGCAACTATGAGAGACAAAATCAGAAAAAAACAATCCAGGAAATCACACTGTAGGATGTTTAAAGAATGTAATTGTAAATTATAGTGGAAAATAAATATTTGGTCAATAACAAAAGTTCAACTAAATACTTGGTAACATAATCTTTGTTGGCAATGACAGTATTCAAACGTTTCCTGTAAGTCTTCACCAGGTTTGCACACACTGTAGCTGGTATTTTGGCCCATTCCTTCATGAAGATCTCCTGTAGAGCAGTGGTGTTTTGGGGCTGTCACTGGGCAACACTTACTTTCTACTCCCTCCACAAATTTTCTATGGGGTTGAGGTCTGGAGACTGGCTAGGCCACTCTAGGACCTTGAAATGCTTTTTACAGAGCCACTCCTTTGTTGTCCGAGCGATGTGTTTGGGATCATTGTCATGCTGGAGGCCCCAGCCACATTCCATCTTCAATGCTCTCACTGATGGAAGGAGGCTTTGGCTTAAAATCTTACGATACATGGCCCCGTACATTCTTCCCTTAACACGGATCAGTCGTCCTGTCCCTTTTGCAGAAAAATATCCCCAAAGCATGATGTTTCCACCCCCATCCTTCACAGTAGGTATGGTGTTGTTGGGATGCAACTCGGCATTCTTCTTCCTCCAAACACGACAAATTGACCTTTTACCAAAAAGTTCTGATATTATACCACATGATATTCTCTCAATCCTCTACTGGATTATTCATATGCTCTCTGGCAAACTTCAGACGGGCTTGGACATGTACTGGCTTAAGCAGGGGGACACGCCTGTCACTGCAGGATCTGAGTCCCTCTCGGCGTAGTGTGTTACTGATGGTAGCCTTTGTTACTTTGCTTGTTACTACCCAGCTCTCTGCAGGTCATTCATCAGGTCCCTCTTTGTAGTTCTGGGATTTTTGCTCACTGTTCTCATGATCATTTTCACCCCACGGGATGAGATCTTGTGTGGGGCCCCAGATCGAGGGAGATTATCAATGGTCTTGTATGTATTCAATTTTCTTACCAGTGCACCCACAGTTAATTTATTTACAGCACCCTGCTTGCCTATTGTAGATTCACTCTTCCCAGCTTGGTGCAGGTCTACAATTTTCTTCCTGGTTTCCTTCGACAGCTTTTTGCTTTTGGCCATGGTTGAGTTTGGTGTCTGACTGTTTGAGGCTGTGGACAGGTGGCTTTTATACAGATAATGAGGTCAAACAGGTGCCATTGATACAGCTAACAAGTGAAGGACAAAAGAGCTTCTTAAATAAGAAGTTACAGATCTGTGAGAGCCAGAAATCTTGCTTGTTTTTGGGTGACTAACTACTTACTTTCCACCATTATTTACAATTAAATGCTTTAAAAATCCTACAGTGTGATTTCCTGGATTTATTTTTCTCATTTTGTCTCTTATAGTTGAAGTGTACCTATGATGAAAATTTCAGACCTTTCTCATCTTTCTAAGTAGGTGTACTTGCCCAATCAGGTCCGTGCATGTGCAGGTTGATTGTGCAGATTCATTCCCAGAACAAACAGAAAGCGCTCAGAAAACAATACTGCTACGAGTAGTGCGCTGATAGCACTGAACGTTAAAGAGAAGATCACCAAACAAATACAAAGGGGGAATATAAACTCGCTGAGCGGAAACCCGGAGGTCCCGAAAATCTCAGCGGAAAGGCGAGGGCGACAAGAGCCGCGGTCGCGAATCTGGGGTGTCCCTCATGGATGCCATAATAGTGAAAGGGTGGTAACACCCGTGGAGAGGAAGGGGCAACAGGAGCCACGGTGGCACTAAGGAAGAGGAGCAAGGGGGGAGTGCCGCCTGGGTACCCGGTGAACAGAATAGTTTGCGGCTGTCCTGACCAGCTGAAGCCCTGGCTTACCGCGAGCCTTGCAACTCTACATAGCTGGTCTGCTTCCAAGAGCGAGCTTAACCACTATCCCTGCTTGGCTGTGGCCACCGAACATGGGAGGTAAGTAACGCAGATACAATAAACGCAGTAGCTAAATGAGCGTCAGAGACGTCGAGAAAGTCACCTAGATGACAACGTGATAAGGAGCGATATAGTGCGTCATAGAGTGTGATGGTATGACAACTGACTGGACTCAGGGACGTTCTTAAATATCTGAGCCAGTAAGTTGTTAGGGTTCGCTCTGGCTGCGCTCCGTTGTTCTCCCCGCTTGGTAATTTTCCGACGCTCCCTCTCCCTCGCTCTGTTTACATTTTCCGAGTGTGGCGTGTATGTGTTTGTGCTTGCTTTCACAGAGATCGATTGGCTCCCATTTCTCCCGTCTCCTCCCCGTGCACACCGGTTCCACATCTCACCTCATCAGTTGACCAGATAAAATTTCTGATCAATCTCCTAGACATTGCCAGAATTTCTCTGCTTTTCATCTGGTAACTGGCTCTGTTGTTACGCTATTTAGCTTAGCATTTAGCTTAGCATTTAGCAGCGCTATCCCGCTAGACTGCGGCTATTCCAGCCGTCTTTTCTCTCGTTTTTTCAGCTCTCACGCTGACTTATTTTTCCCATCGGCTATAGTACTGGTCCCTTCCAGCCCCTTAGTTACATCAGGCTTCATCACTACCGTTATAGCTGTTTTCCGGCTCCCACGCCGTTGTTTATTTCTGTTTGGGAAAGATTGACTGCCAGCTCTCTCTCTCTCCCCTCGGCCCTCCAGTGCCCAGTTCCACCTGACTCCAGCTCATCCTGGTATTCCCGTGGAAGCAAACCTAACACTGCCGCCATACTCTTTCTCCTCCAATTCACCTTGCTGCAAGCTAGCCTCTGGCTTGCTGGATCCAACAGGCCACTCTTTACCAGTCGATTCACCAAGCACACACACATACTCTCGCACACATTCTATCTGGTAAATAAATACCCTATCGCATCACGTCATGGTCCCTAGTCTTTTTGTTGATCTGCATATTGAGCTCCTCTGTAATCTTAGTGTGGGATCCTAGATCCCACGTAACAGGAAATTCTGGCCTCCATGGAGCCCACAGATCAACAACAGCTAGCCCGCTGCCCGTTGAGATGGCTTTAGACCGCCAGGAGATTTGGCTCCAGCAGCATGACAAGTTGTTAAATACACTGTTGTCCAACCGCCTGCTTAACCAACACAGAGCCAGTTTAAATGCCAAACTTAACCGAATGCTTGTTAATCCACCTCAGGTCCCTTCGTTTGCGGCCGGGATCCAGATGTCATCCTCTGCCGGTGCCATCCAGGACTCAACCCCCCCTCTGAATGTCCGGGCTGGGCCGCTCACACCCATGGGGACCCCTCCTGGCCACCCTCCCATCCCCACCAGCTCAGAACCTATTCCCATAACTCACCCCGAGCCCTATGCTGGCGACTTATCCAAATGCCGGGGTTTCCTTCTACAGTGCAGTCTTAACGTGGGCTGAGGCCACGCTCTCCCAGAGGGGTATTGAGGACCTCTCGTACGACGATGGCCATGGCGAAGTGGCGTCAAGTCACCTCATCAGCCTCCGGCAAGGCTCCCACATGGTCTCTGACTATGCGGTGGACTCCGGCTGGAATGACCCCTCATAGCGGAGGCTTTTTAGTCGAGGTTATCCGAGCGCCTCAAGGACGAGCTGGCGGCCTGTGATAAGCCCTCTGACCTGCAGGTGATGGTGGAATTAGCCATTCGCCTGGAGAGGTCCTCACGTCCGGTCCAGGCGACCTCGTTTCCCCGCACCAGACCCTCTGTGGAGGATTCCCCATGGTCAGCCTCCCCTTGCTCCTGCACCTCTGAGGATCCTGAACCTATGAAGCTGGGGCACACTCATCTAACCACCACTGACCGTGCTTGGTGCAGGAAGGAGGCTCTCTGCATGTACTGAGGTCTGCCAGGCCATAACATCGACTTCTGCCCGTTCCGGCCAAAAGACCTAGCTTGTCAGTGAATCTGGGTGTCCTGGCAAGCCCCAATATCAATCCCCCACACCATCAAGGGATTCCTCATCCTGCCAGCCACTCTTAACCTGCCGGGGCTTCTCACACAGTCAAGGCCCTTGTAGACTCGGCGGGCCGGAGGAGAACCTTCTTGATCAGGATCTGGGAGCCCAGCTCGGCATAGGCATGGAACCTTTGGAGACCCCTGCTCGGGCCTATGCCCTGGATGGAAGATTGTTGGCAAAGATTTCCCACCACACACGGCCCATTCCCCTCATCCTGTCGGGGAAACGACCACGAGGTCCTCTCCTTTGCTGTCATCCGGGCACCTTGGACGCTGCTGGTTCTCGGCCTTCCATGGCTGGTCGACCACAACCCCCAAATTAACTGGAAGGAGGGTAGAATTACCGGCTGGAGCGACTGCTGCCACTAAGATTGCCTCCTCTCGGTAGTCCAAACTCCAAGGCTTCCCCTCGCGCTTCTCAGCCAGAAGACTCTCCGGCTCTCCGGACCTCTCCCGAGTGCCCCGGCAGTACCAAGACCTGTGGCAGGTGTTCAGTAAGGACCGCACCAAGGCGTTGCCCCCCCCCCCCGGCCCTATGATTGCAACCTTGACCTGCTCCCGGGAGCCTCGCTTCCCACCGGTCGCCTCTACCAGCTCTCCCATGATGAACGGGAAGCCATGGAGAGCTACGTCAAGGAGTGCCTCGATGCCGGTCTGATCCGCCCCTCCTCATTGCCTCTAGGGGCAGGATTCTTTTTCGTTGCCAAAAAGGATGGCTCCCTGTGGCCGTGCATTGACTACCGAGGCCTGAACTCCTTCTCCAGGTGAAACCGCTACCCCCTGCCGCTGCTCAGTTCGGCTTTCGACCTCCTCCAAGGGGCGTGCATCTTCTCCAAGCTCGATTTATGGAATGCCTATCACCAGGTGCGCATTTGGGAGTGAGACGAATCTTCCAAGCCCTGGTTAATGACGTGCTTTGGGACTTCTTCAACAGGTTCGTGTTCGTCTACCTTGACGACATACTCATCTTCTCCCGCACCGTTGACGAACACGTGAAGCACGTCCGCCAGGTGCTTAATCACCTACTCCAGAACAAGATCTTCGTCAAGTCTGAGAAGTGCGAGTTCCATGTGGACACCGTCACCTTCCTTGACTTCATCATTCAGAGGGGGAGTATCAAGGCTTACCCGGCCAAGGTCCGTGCCGTTGCAGAGTGGCCCAAGCCCTCGGGGCGGAAGGATCTACAACGCTTCCTCGGGTTCGCTAATTTCTATCTCCACTTCATTCGAGATTACAGCAATGTAGCGACCCCCCTTACCAGCCTCACCTCCACCAAGGCCGCCTTCAGGTGGAAAGTCGAAGCCAATCAGGCCTTCCTTCGGCTTAAGAAGCTGTTTACCACCGCGCCTGTGCTCATTCAACAAGATCCCAGCTGGCAATTCATAGTGGAGGTGGACGCCTCGGACACCAGTGTAGGGGCAGTCTTCTCCCAGCAGGTACCCCCGGACAACCAGCTGCATCCGTGTGCCTTATTTTCCAGACGCCTCTCGCCTACTGAATGCAACTATGACGTATGCAACCAAGAATTACTGGCAGTAACTAGTCCTCAAGGAGTGGAGGCACTGGCTAGAGAGAGCAGACCAACCATTTATTGCTTGGACAGACCACCGGAACCTCGAATATATCAAATCAGCCAAGTGCCTCATATTCCGGCAGGCCCGGTGGGCTCTATTCTTTGGACGTTTTAATTTCTCCCTCACATACCGGCCAGGGTCCAGAAGCCACAGATGTTTTGAATTTGTCAATTAAACAACATAGGATCTAAGCCTGCTTTTCATTGTTGATGGAAAAATGTGGGATGGACCAAGGAAGAACCTGTTAAATTTTCGAATGGCCCTTGTAGAAACGTATTAATAACACAATTGACAGTAATTTAAATAACAGAAATCACATACCAAACACAGCTGTCCGCCATGTTTGTTTACATAAACTACCATACCTCCCCAACTATTTTGCCTTTTAAAATATACTTAGGATGTAAAATAACTTTTGACTTTAGTATAGAAAAATTCACTTACCGTCAAAACAACTCCATGATACTGTTAAACTCCAGATATATTTATATGTCCAATACATAGACCTTACTGTGAAAACATCTTATGTTCCGAGCTTGTTTGAATTACTTTTGCTGATGTAGTTAATCACTCTTAAAAAACACAGTTTGTTTAAGCTAATAACTATTTATCAGCCCCCTGCTTTTGAGTTTTTTTCTTGAATTTTTTTGAATTATGCAAAATTCTGACTCTACCTTTCGAGTGTTGCAGCAGAAATCGGGACTCAACAGACCAGGTAACATTTTCATACCAGTCCCAAAATGGAGCTCAGTCTCTTGTTTGAGTGACCAGAGTCTAGCTGTACTCACCTCAATCATAATGAAGTGCTTTAAGATTGTGCTTCTGTCTCACATCTAGGATAATATACCTGAGTCTCTGGACTTCTACAGGCCACTATCTATGTAGGTCTGCATATAAGCAGCATTCAGTGCAGACACTAATGTAAGAATTTATTTGTTTTTAACAACTTTTATGGCAATAAAGTGCTTTGACTATGACTTTGTGTTATAGCCTGACCATAGCCTATAACAATACATTTAACTTTTGTATACAGACACTTTTGAACACAGATTGGATATTCGCTATCATTGATTTTATGAACGTTTTTTACATTTAAATGAAACACTAAACTCAAAGGCTTCAGCCATAATAACTGAGTCCAAAATGCCACCAATGAATTAGATTTATTAGAAAAAATGACAGGCACAAGGAAAGTGAAAAGGTCCCAAAACCTTAAAATAATACAATGGTTGATTTCTTGCTCATTTAGTGGTGCTTATAACAAAGGAGATGAACATAGAAAATAATGATTATTGCAGTTCAGATTACAACATGCAACATAATTAGTATAGCAATGCTAAGACCAGTATTCCATTATATGTAATTTGATTTGACTGGTGAAGAAAAGATTCCTGAGAAGAAGCTGTAGAGAAGAGAGAATAGAAATATTAGATAATGTATTAGACATTAATTCCACTTTAGACTATTTTAGTGGAGCAGTGAAGCTTATACCTGCATACAATACATAAATAGTTTTGGGACTCATTAGTACTAGTACTAGTTTAACTGAACAATAAAAGCAGGATAAAAACAGGGGCACTGTGGTAGCCTAGTGGTGAAAGTACTGGATTATGGGCCAGAAGAGGGTTGAAATCCCATCAAGAAAACAATGATCACTGAGCAAATTTTATCATAGCTGAGCTGACCTTAAACATGCTTACATAACTTACATTAACCCACAGTTTGGCAAAATCATTAATACAAAGTCTATTTTATAAAATAATGTTGAAAAATCTCATGTAATTCAATGAAGAATTTATTGAAAGTGAAAAGTAAAAGCAAAATGCTTAGTAGCGCGCAAACTCAGCACACTGCTGCTCGGCTGGCCACTGCCAGGATGGCCAGCACACCCTAGTGGTTCTCACTGTTTCTCCTTTGTCGGGCTGTTATCACTAACCCTCTTAGGACCTGAGAAGAGCAGCAGGCTGATGAGTACCTCTGCACAACATTTAGCTATTGAGGGTTTATTTGACTTTGACCGCATGCACAAATTCACGTGTAGTAAAAACCAAGTTCGCTGCATGTACCCACCCTGATCAATTTAACCATCAAATTAACTGCTAATCCTAGGGGTTCACATACTTTTGCCACTCACAGATATGCAATACTAGATCATGTTCCTCAATAAATAAATGACCATATATACTAGTTTGACTCATTGGTTTAAATTGGTTCTCTTTGTATACTTTTAGGACATGTGTGAATTTCTGATGGTGTGTTAATTAATATTTGTACAGAAATGCTGACAGTTATAAAGGGTTCACAAACTATTATGCAAGACTGTAAGTTGAGTACGAGTAATGAAAGAGAAACTCACAGTTATTCACAGGCATATGAGACTTTCAGGTACTTGTAGGTGCCATAGCAGGGATCTGAGAAGAATGCATTTGTGGCAGGAACCACGCAGGATTTCTTGCCGTTACAACTACAAAAAAAGATTTTCGTTTGTAATATGTGTAAAGAAATACATATTTTAGTTTAATATTCTACTTAAACTTTAGTTGAAGTTACCGGTTCATAACTCTAAATGTAGAGTCTCCTTTGTAGCAACGTGTATTAAAGAACAAAAAGAAGAAGAATTTTCTTCCACGAATACAGGTTCTCCTATCAGTTCGGCCATAGTTAGCACTGAGAACTCTTATAGTGCCCTGACCTAAAATGTAAGACAAGAAGAGATTTGGCTATTAAATATGAATTAATTGTGAGCACTAAACAACTGCAAAGGTCAAGTTTGTAGTGACGATTGAGTGTATTTTTATAACATGCATTATAGGATAAGTCTCAGAAGCTTCAATATGTAATAGAGGACAAAAAATTATATACAAACCACATGTCAGTAGAGCATTCCTGTGCTCACAAGCCACAACCTCTTCTGCAAGAAACAGAACCATTGAACAATTCTTAGGTACATAGGAACAGATGAGGCAGTTACCTCAAAAATAACATTAAACATGGTAACATTTCCCACTTCTTTCTGGTTGGTGTAACATATCTAGGTTAGGCTTAATATTTTCTGGAGGTATTTTTTTCTAGCTTGCATTTAGCCATATTTCAAAAGTATTATTATTCTTAATTACGAGCCTTAGTTATTCTTCGTGGCAGTTGGTGTTGGAATGAATCAGTACATTTTAGAATAAGAATTAGAGAAGAAAATGATTAGCAGGTAGAACAAATCACTCACTTTTAATAATGCAGGTATAGGAGACTTTTAAGTACTTTGCAGTCCCAGGGCAAGGATCTGGGAAATTGGCTTGTGAAGAAAACACAGTGCAAGTAGTCCTTCCATCACACCTTTGAATAAAAAGAATATGTTAATGTTGGGACATCAAGTAAGTGCATCAACAATAGCAATCCCAAATATATTGTTATAAAAGAATTACACTTACATTGAGGCCACTCTAGAACGTGCGTTAGCATAACACTTGGTGTTCTGGCTGAAGCAGTTTTGTAGTCCACCTGCACAGGTTGTACGATCACTGCGTCCATAGATAGCATTGAAGACCTTAATAGCAGTACTTCCTGCAAAAAGTCACAAATAACCTTGTTAAAGGTCGACTTCAATAAGGGCTTTATTAAACCTATCACCAAGCTAACTAGAAGTAATGAGGGAATTCTTACCACAGGACAATGTCTTGTAACTGTTATCACAGATTGTGGCAGTCCCTGGAGAAAGGACACCACATATTAGGTTATATTACTTTAGAGGAATAAAAATATGACTCAAATTGGTGTGAGATGATGCATCGGTAAAGCAACAGTAAACCATAATATGATTAAAAATGGTTAGTGTTAATGTCATACTATTCTAGGCTACACATTTATGCCAAAACCATTATATGTAGGTGCTGCATCCTTCTCCTGGAGAATTAAGATTAAATCTGGGTTTGTTTAGCAACAATAACAGAAAACTATTTTACATGACTTGTTTAAAATGAACTGAAGGCTAGCTGTGATCTTAACAGCTTCCCTTGTAGAATTCTTGTCCAGATTATATGGGGTAACATGATATACCAAAAAGTTCACACAGGAAATTATTAGTACAGCTCTGTGCTTAGCGTAAATTTTTATTTACTATTTAGACATGTAGGATACAGTAACATGCAGTGAGCTCAAGGGTGGGTGAGCACTGGACAGACAGAACCAGATTTACACATATATCAACCTCAAAGAGATTAAATTTCTAAATTCCTTTGTTTTTTCCTATTTAATATAGCACGCATAGCCTATTTGAGTCATATTTTATTCTGTAGGTGTTTTAGATGTGTTTTGTTGCGGTCTGTGTATAGGATCTAACCACTGCTTTTCATTATTGGTGGAAAGATATCTGATGGACCAAGGAAGAACCCATTAAATTTTTGAACGGCTCTGACTCAGTCGGATCTGTGCACATAATGGCCCTTCTTGTCAATATATTTCAGATATTCAGATATTCACTCATTCAACACAAATAGTCTTACCTTTATTTATATATGAAATCAATGAGTCTATCTTTTTAGACAAAGACGTCTGTTACTTTGTTGTAGAAAGTCGTCTTTGCTTTACTTAAATTTTATGTCTCTCCATTTCAATAAGTCCTAGGGCTCTCACATGCCCTCATTATTGCAGCAGAGGTAATGGATGCCTCTTGTTGTATTTTTTTCGTTCCAGTTTTATCAATACTAACAAGACTAAATATCTTTTACACATATGTGAAATAAATTACTTAACTATGGAATGCGATGACATGCAAAAACGAGGTCTACAAACAGCATATTTATTGATATTCACACAAACAGTCACAGGCATGCGCTTATTCCTTGAGGTCCACATGTCTCTGGTAGGTTACACTTTATAATTTGTGAGTCATCCTGTTTCAGCCGCATCCAATGCTGACAGGCCAAACATACTGTATCTAACATAACTGATTAATATCAGTGCCTACTCAGAATAGGACATTCCTATCTAATGTTATTACTCATTGGTGTCATGTGTCCACACACCTTTGGACAGGTAGAGTATGTACTAAAATTTAAAGGCAGAAAATCTAGCTAAGTGTCAAGAATGTTAGATTAGAGGCGTATATCCTGCATGCTGCAATTTCATTTTCACTCCACAGACTACTTACGTCTTTTGATGCAGGTGTAAGTGGTGTCAAAGTACTTTGCAGTTCCAGGACATGGGTCAAAGGTGCCAACTATGCCTGCGTTAAACTCACACACTTTTTGCCCATTGCATCTGTTTGGGTAAAAATAAAAGGAAAATTACTAGAGAAAAGTATTCCTTAAGAAATGTCATCTGTATAACCATCATATGGTAGTGCTAAAGTGTCTAGAATTATGGATCAGGTAACTGAACAGCTCACACTCTTCATGAAAGTAGGCCTGTGCATGCAAAAAGATATCTTTAAAGTCAAAAGTTTTATTGTTGCCCCAAAGACAACTCAACAGGTGTACTGACATTTTATAGAAGCTGTTGTTCTGAATCTCTCATTTGTGAATTAATGCTAATTCATCAGTTCATTAGGTACAGAGATAGATGATTCTGTGCTAAACGTATCTGGTGTTTTATAATCAAAAGTGTAACCTTGACTTTTATACACCTCAGACCCGGAAAGCCTAAAAGTTAAAAATGTGTAAAAGTTGTTGTAAAATCTTGTTTACAATAAGGGAAATGTTTGTGTATCTCAAGAGGTAGTCTTAAGCTCTTTAAAAAATTGTAAACTTCCTAGCTCTCCCATGTTTTTCTTAGACATCTACAACTGTAAGTTGTTCCCCATGAGATGAGCACCTTATTTAAATTTTTCCAAAAGCAAAAACACCAATATTGATCACCTGTCAATTGAGCAAATCAAGTATTGTTGTCCGTTTTCATTTTAAAATGCATAATACCTACTTGACACATTGTATCTTATGTAAAAATACTAAATAAATAATTTACAGAAACAAACAAACATACCGAAAACCCTGTACATTCACCTTAACTACCTGTCTATCTACTGGAAAAGAACCCAAACTGGATAAGCCAAATTTGGCGAAAAATAAATCAAGTAGCTCTACCTGACACATCAGTGATAGAAGATGTATACATTTCCTTTACTCAAAGCAGTATAGTTAAGATGTATTCATTAAAAAACGTTAAAATTAAATATGATCTTAAATGCTGTTCAGATATATAGTAATACATTTTTTCTCTGTATGTTTCCATCTGCTGTGAATATTTCTAACATCTGCTGTGTATTATTGTAACAAAGAAACACTACCTTTCTGCAATTGCGGTTATTCTTGAAGAACACCTTGTATTGGCGAGTTGAGAAGGAGGATTATTTTCACGACAGATGGCAGAAGATGTTCGACCATAAAAAGCGGACTGTACACTTATAACTCCGCTTTCTGAAGACATAATATTGGTAGACATTTTTGGTTATTGCTGCACAGTACACAACATCTATGGAATAGTTATTGGCAATTAAAATGTAACAGTATTAAATTCTTGTTTCCAGTGAAATATACAGTAGCATGTCATTTCTATCTCCAGTTTCTGTCCCAAAATATTAATTTCTATACATATTTACAAGTGCAGTTGGAGACTGTAACACATTTAGCTTACCACAGGCAAGGCGCTGGACATTTCTTCCACATGTAATTACATTCTCTGAAAGAACAGATTATAAACACAGATATTTGGTCATTAAAGTTTGGTTGAGACTCTCATCACATGTTAACACTGTATCACATAATCTTAATTCTTAGCGTTTCAGTTATTACCTGCAGAAATGAGTGAGCCAGGAGATGCAATAAGCACTGTAAGACAATACAAACATTATTCAAAACATCTATAGGAATTTTTATATTTTAGTAGAAATTCATGTAAAACTGACATTTCTCACAAAAAAAGAAGAAGAAGAAACTTACGTGTGAGAAGAGTGAGTTGCAGGAACATCATCATGATGCTGGACGTCTTAAGGTTTAGACTGTAGACACCACTAGAGTGGATCTGTACTTATATAGTGAAAGATAATGAGTCATGACATACAATTGCATACAGCATTTGCATTGAAAGCAGACAAAAATGTTTAGCAAACTAACTACTTCCTTGTTCCACCCACTTGATGCACAGTGTTAAGATTTGTATGTTACATATTACCTAACAGTAACCGTGTTTTGCACTGGTAACACAATCACCCAGTATTAAGTCAATTGATTATTTTCTTTGATATGACAACTGGGTGGCTTGATGGGTAGCACTGTCGCCACACAACGAGAAGGCCCATGTAGAGCGATCTGGGTCCTTGCTGCGTGGAGTCTGCATGTCCTACTCGTGTCGGCGTGGATTTCCTCCGGTTTCCTCCAACAGTCCAAATACATGCTTTATGTTAACTGATTATGCTAAAGTTGCCCTAGTGTGTGTGTGTATGTGTGTGTGTGTGTGTGTGTGTATGCCCAGCGTTAGACTGTTGCCCTGTCTAGGGTTGTTCCTGCCTTGTGCCCTATGCTGCCAGCTAGGCACCAGCTCTCCCATGACCCAGTCCAGGATTAAGTGGATAAAAAAGAGAGTGAATGAATTAATGACTGTATTACAAATTGTTGTGGATTTGTATCTTATGCAGTTCAACTCTCTACTATTATTTACAGTCAGGGGTAATGAACACATCATGGTGTGTCTAGCTCAACCTATGAAACAGATAATCCATTACTGACAAACAGTAATCTGACAATATTGGACAAAAACTCTCCCACAATATGTTAACTTACAATCAAGAACCAATGACAACTCAAAACATCAGCACATCAACACATTACACCATTTTGACATTATAAAAGGATTCATTCTCCTGAAGGCTTTCAACTAGATACTGAAAGAGGATGGCAAGGATTCTCTTCAATTTACCAATAAGATCATTGTCTAATGGGATGAACGGGAACTAGCTACACTTTATTGCCCAACATCAGTTTGGCATTCTGCTGTAAATGTGAATGTTGATGAACTAATGTTGGGTGATAAAGTTCATCCCAAAGATGTTAGACATTATCGCCCAACATCAGTTTGTCAACATTTACAAAGGAACTCCGGGCACTTCACTTTTGCTAGAGGAAAAAAGAGGTTTCCTGGTACATTTACCAAATGGCAAATGTTTACTTCCTTATAACATAATTAACCTCAGTAAACATATGAAGCTTTAACCATGCATTTTGCTACAAAGTTGTGATGCTCTAAGCTGAAATTTGGGGACAAGAAAGGTGTTACATAGATGTGCTACCATACATACAGTCATATGAAAAAGTTTGGGTACCCTTTTTAATCTTAATCATTTTTATTTACAAATATTTGGGTGTTTGCAACAGCTATTTCAGTTTGATATATCTAATAACTGATGGACACAGTAATATTTCAGGATTGAAATGAGGTTTATTATACTAACAGAAAATGTGCAATATGCATTAAACCAAAATTTGACAGGTGCAAAAATATGGGCACCTCAACAGAAAAGTGACATTAATATTTAGTAGATCCTCCTTTTGCAAAAATAACAGCCTCTAGTCGCTTCCTGTAGCTTTTAATGAGTTCCTGGATCCTGGATGAAGGTATTTTTGACCATTCCTCTTTTACAAAACAATTCCAGTTTCAGTTAAGTTTGATGGTCGCCGAGCATGGACAGCCTGCTTCAAATCATCCCACAGATGTTCAATGATATTCAGGTCTGGGGACTGGGATGGCCATTCCAGAACATTGTAATTGTTCCTCTGCATGAATGCCTGAGTAGATTTGGAGCGGTGTTTTGGATCATTGTCTTGCTGAAATATCCATCCCCGGCGTAACTTCAACTTCGTCACTGATTCTTGAACATTATTCTTAAGAATCTGCTGATACTGAGTGGAATCCATGCGACCCTCAACTTTAACAAGATTCCCGGTGCCGGCATTGGTGACACAGCCCCAAAGCATGATGGAACCTCCACCAAATTTTACAGTAGGTAGCAAGTGTTTTTCTTGGAATGCTGTGTTTTTTTGCCGCCATGCATAACGGCTTTTTGTATGACCAAACAACTCAATCTTTGTTTCATCAGTCCACAGGACCTTCTTCCAGAATGAAGCTGGCTTGTCCAAATGTGATTTTGCATACCTCAGGCGACTCTGTTTGTGGTGTGCTTGCAGAAACGGCTTCTTTCGCATCACTCTCCCATACAGCTTCTCCTTGTGCAAAGTGCGCTGTATTGTTGACCAATGCACAGTGACACCATCTGCAGCAAGATGATGCTGCAGGTCTTTGGAGGTGGTCTGTGGATTTCCTTGACTGTTCTCACCCACCATTCCTTTCTTCTCTGCCTTTCTGATATTTGTATTTTGCCTGCCACTTCTGGGCTTAACACAGAAACTGTCCCCCTGTGGTCTTCCATTTTCCCTTACTATGGTCCTCACAGTGGTCCGCACAGTGAAACCGACAGGCTTTAAATCTCTGAAGAACAATCTCTGAGACAACTTTTTGTATCCTTCCCCTGAACAACTATGTTGAACAATCTTTGTTTTCAGATCATTTGAGAGTTGTTTTTTTGAGAAGCCCATGAATGCCACTCTTCAGAGGAGATTCAAATAGGAGAACAACTTGCAATTGGCCACCTTAAATACCTTTTCTCCTCATGATTGGATAACACCTGGCTATGAAGTTCAACCTCAATGAGGTTACCAAACCAATTTTGTGCTTCATTAGTTCAGTAAAAAGTAGTTTGGGAGTATTTCAAATCAAGAAAATGATAAGGGTACCCCATACTTTTGCACCTGTCAAATTTTTGTTTAATGCATATTGCACATTTTCTGTTAGTACAATAAACCTCATTTCAATCCTGAAATATTACTGTGTCCATCAGTTATTAGATATATCAAACTGAAATAGCTGTTGCAAACACCCAAATATTTATGAATAAAAATGATTAAGATTAATAGGGGTGCCCAAACTTTTTCAAATGACTGTAGTGTTAGGTCTCTAGTGAAAATACTTTTTTTTTTGTATTTGGCCTTTAATGTCCTGCTTCCATTGAATCACTCATTTCCTCTGTAGATATGATGATGTTAATAGGAATACAGTTTCCAACAGTCAACAATGAGTCAAGAAAAATTCTTTCTTTTAAATAAAATGCAATTCATATGGGGTGTCACAATGGGTAGTGTTGGTCCAGCACAGCTCCAGGGTCCCTGGAACCTCACCTCTGAATAATGTCTGTGTGGAGCTTGGCATGTTATGTTGGTGTGTTGCTCTGGAATGGAACGAAGACGGAAGAGGCGAGAAACGGTAGGTAGAGCGATAACCAAAGGCTTTAAGAAAGAGAGTAGACGTGATCGAGATCTGGAAAGACAGATACGGCTTGACAAGATGCATGAAGTGACGAGGAAGGTAGAAGCAATAGCGTGGGAGCTAGAGAGACACCGTAGAAGCCACGAGACTTAGCCATGAGAAGGTGAAAGGAGACGGTATACATAGTGGCATGGAAGGTGCTGGAAAACAAGAAGCAGGTGCAGGTGATGAAGATTGAGAGTGAGAGAAAGCAGTGGAAGGTGGGTGTGTTGAGCAGGTGCGCGAGTGGCAGAGGCACCCACCACCCCCCGGCCAACCGCTGGGAGGATTCTGGACGGCACCGGGCCCTGGGCGGGTGCACCAGACACGGGTGGATGATGAGAGGCCGAGATGAGAGCAAGGATTATGTTCGGAGACGGACGACTTCCAGTCTGGTACAGGAACAGGTACTGGGACGGTTGGCTTCAGGAGTGGTGTAGAGGATCTTGGAACGGGGCCTGGCATGGGTGGCTTCAGGGGAGCTGAAACGAATGCTCTTGGCGCTGGGATGGTCGGCTTCAGAATCGGTATGGAGGACTTCGGAACAGGCCCTGGCAAGGATGGCTTCGGTACGGGGACCGGGAAGGATGACTTCGGCACGGGCAGTGGGGCGAATAACCTCAGCGCAGGCACTGGGGCGGACAACCTCGGGACGACCTGGGACTGATTCAGGACAGACTCGGACTTAGAGGGACTTGGGAAGGAATCGGACTGACTCGGGATGGACTCGGACTTGGATGAACTCAGAACTGACTCGGATTTAGACGATCTTTGGACAGACTTGGACAAACTTTGGCGAACTCGGACTGGGACAAACTCAGAACTGATTCAGACTAAGATGAACTTTGGACAGTCTTGGACGAACTCGGGATGACCTTGGACTGACTCAGGATGAACTCAGACCTAGACGACCTCTGGAAGGTCTCTGATATAGGTTTAGTCGGGACAGTGCCAGCGGTAGATGACCCTTGAATGGTCTCAAAGATAGATGACCTGGGAATGGATGGCTTCGACCAAGGTACCGAAGGTGCTGGTACAGGTACCGGACAAACGTGCTCAAATTCAGCGCTAGGATACTCAAGCACACCACTGACCAGCTTCAGTACCGGGTTAAGAGACCCTGGCAACTCAGATATGGTGCTGCGAGGCACTAACAGTTCTTCGGCAGGGCTAACGGGCGTGGCGTGCACGGACATCGGGCTATCGTGCTTAGCTTCTGGGCTAACCAGCTTCCGTACCATGTTATCAGGCACTATCAGTTCCAACACCATGCTACAGGGCGCTACCGGCTCTACGACCAAGCCTGACTGCCAAACTGTATGGTTACCAGGCACAGACGACCTGTGACAGGTCTCTGACATGGGCGGGCCTTGGACTGGCATCCCTAGAACGGACTCTGGAACGGGCGACCCCTGGACTGGGAAGGGCGTCCCTAGAATGGACTCTGGGATGGGTGACCCTGGAACTGGGACGGGCATCCCTAGATCAGACTCTGGGACGAGCGACCCTGGAACGGACTCTGGGACTGGACTGGGATGGGCGTATTTGAAAAGAGTCTGGTACAGCGAGCTTAGCGCTGCGCTTGGCCCCACTTATAGCTGGAACCCTACGACAACCAGCGAGCAGAGGATCCAGCTAGTGACAGGTGAACTGAGGTACCAGCTGAATGCTGGTGATCTGGGCACTCGGGTGCGGCAGCCGAACAGTGGAGCCTCGGGGGTGTATGACCCACTATCTAAAAAAGAACCAAAAACTGCCCCAAGCACATACAGAAGCTGGTCACAGGCCCCGGTTTGCACCTGTGACCACCTCTCTGTCACCCACTTCAGTGCCCTGCCTGAAAGGCAGGATACCACCAGCGAGACCCCAGAAAATTCAGCGGGATCGGTTAGAGTTAGATCTCAAAAAACTCCTGCTGCCTCCAAGCATGGCTGAGTCTACTGTCACGCCGGCTGTACGGTTTGAGGAGACATATGCAGGACTGAATCTGAACTCAGGTGGATTTTATTTAGAAACGGATAACAGAACTTATAAACGCGAATACAGAATACAGAAAAACTGATAACATGAGCGGATAACGGAACGAAAACGGAAGAGGCGAAAAAGGGTAGGTAGAGCGATAACCAAAGGCTTTAAGGAAGAGAGTAGATGTGATCGAGATCTGGAAAGATACGAGATGCATGAAGCGACGAGGAAGGTAGAAGTGATAGCGTGGGAGCTAGAGAGACGTGGTAGAAGCCACGAGACTCATGAAAAGGTGAAAGGAGACGGTATACATAGTGGCAAGAAAGGTGCTGGAAAACAAGAAGCAGGTGCAGGTGATGAAGATTGAGAGTGAGAGAAAGGGGTGGAAGGTGGGCGTGGTGAGGAGGTGCGTGAGTGGATGTGACAGGAAGAGAATGGCTTGGGCCAAGGAACATAAGGAATGGACATTAGACCAGTGGAAATCTGTTCTTTGGTCTGATGAGTCCAAGTTTGAGATTTTTGGTTCAAAGCGCCATGACTTTGTAAGACACAGAAAAGGTGAGCAGATGGTTCCTACATGTGTAGTTCCCACTGTGAACCATGGTGGATGTGTGATGTCATGGGGGTGCTTTGCTGGTGACACTGTTGCAGATTTATTCAAAATCCAAGGTACACTTAATCAGCATTCTGCAGCGACATGCCATCCCATCTGGTTTGTGCTTAATGGGACAACCATTTGTTTTTCAGCAGGACAAAGACCCCAAACACACCTCCAGGTTATGGAGTGTTGCATCAGATGACCTGGCCTCCACAATCACCTGATCTAAACCCAATTGAAATGTTTTGGAATGAGCTGGACCACAGAGTGAAGGCATTGCAGACGGTATGAACCCAAGTTATTTAATGTTTTTTGTCTGGTCAACTTAATTTAATTTGTTAGTAAACATCAATTTCTGCATCAAAAGCCAGTAACGTTGGGACAGGCCAATTTAGGGTATACAATGAGGTACAAAAAGTAAATAAATTACATGCTTTCAAACAGGTGATGTCAACAGCTGAGTCTTTGAGAAGCAAAGATAGGCAGAGGATCTTCATTTTGTCAACAAGTGTGTAAGAAAATCATAGAAATACTTAAAAACAATGTTCCTCAAAGAAAGATTGGAAGGGATTTGGCAAATTTCTGTGTTCACAAATGCCACTTAAAACTTTACTGAGCCAAAAAATTAAGCCTTTGGTTAACCATGTCCAGAAGCATCTTCAACTCCTCTGGGTTCGGAGCCATCTGGGATGGAATATCACACAGTGGAAATGAGAATTGTGGTCAGATGAATCAGTATTTTTTTTTGGAAAAAATCGATGCTTTGTGAACAGGAACAAAGACAAAAGGTCCATCCAGACTTTTATCAGCAAGAAATCCTAAAACCAAAGTCTGTCATGGTATGAGGTTGTGTCAGTGACTTTGGCAAAGGTAATTTACACTTCTGCAAAGGCATTTTAGAGCAACATAAGCTGCCTTCAGGACAACCTTTTCCAGGGACATCCATGATTTTCCAATCTTTCTTTGAGGATTGTTATTTTTAAACATTTCAATAATTTTTCATGTGTTGACAAACTGGAATTTCTTCTGCATATCTTTGCTTCTCAAAGACAAAGGATACTGCTTTTGTTCCAAATCGCGATTGTAATCACCTTTTGATAACATCTGTTTGAATCACATCATTATGTGAAATAATCAAATCATTATTTTGTTTCTTTTCTTACCTCATTACTAGCCCAACATTGCCCCAGTCCCAACTTTTTATGGAATGTGTTGCAGACCTGAATTGCAAGAAGAGATGTTCATTAACAAATATAATTCATTTGACCAGATAAATGACAAAATATCTTAGGTTCATACTGTCTGCAGTGAAATAAAAGACAGAGTAATGTAAGGACTGCTGAGTTTTTTAAATTTGTTTTTCCATGCCATCACAGCTTTTTCTGATTTGGGGTTGTATGTCTGCTATATTGTTTAGTCACTTGTATTGCGCTGTAAATCTACCTATAAGTATTACATGCCCAAAAGTACGCAGATATAGACTCTAATAAGGGCATACAATTTCACCAGCCTTGCATTTACTGCACTGAAGGGAAAATGGATCATACTGAAAAGCTTGTCAAATTTCAGCCTGACACTCTTAAGGGACATATCTGTTGGTCAAATTTCTGAGCAGAAAGTGCTACACCTATTAACTAAAATTGGTGTTATAGAAGTGGAAAAATAACATGTCAACTGTGAAGCTGTAAACCGCACAAGCTTACAAGACTGGACATTATGTGTGAAGCACCTTTAGATAAAGAGCTGTTATTGGACACTTCATTGATTCTTGACAAACTGATTTTGGGTGATAAAGTCTAGCTTGTTCCAGTGCGTCCAAAAGATGTTAGACTTTATAAACTAAAATCAGTTCCTCAACATTTGCGCGTACAGCATTCTGGTAAATGCTGTAAATGTTGACTGATGTTGGGTGATAAAGTCTAGCTTGTTGCAGTTCATCCCAAGGATTTTTATTTAAAAGAGATTATGTTTCTTGGCTCATTGTTGCCTGTTGGGAACATGTTTCCCATTAACATCAGCATGTTTCTCATCAGTTTCTTATTTCTCACATTTACCTTGACTTTTATTTCATTGCAGAAAGTATGAACCTGAAATATGTTTTGTGGTCAACTTAATTTCATTTGTTAATAAACAGCCATTCCTGCATTTCAGGCATGCAACACATTTAAAATAAAAGTTGGGATGGTGGCAATTTAACGCTAATAATGAATTAAAAAATACATAAATAATTATGTGATTTTAAACAGATAATGTCAAAAAGTATTTGATGAGCAAAGAAGGCCAGAGGATCTCCAGTTTGGATATGGAGTTACATTCACAAATGCCACTTAAAACTTTACTGTGCAAAAAAGAAGTCTCATGTTAACCATGTTTAAAAGCAACGTTGAGGGGGGCATCTGCGCTCGGAGGTATATAGGATTGACCATCGCACAGTAGAAATTTAAATTGCGGTCAGATGAATCAATGTTTCAGGTCTTTTTTGGAAGAATGGACGCCATCTGCTCCAGACCAAAGACAAAAAGGACCATCCAGACTGTTATCAGGAAAAAATCCAAAAGCTAGGGTTTGTCATGGTATGGGGTTGTGTCAGTGCCCTTGGCATCTTTGGATCTGAATACTTAATTGTATTTTACGAAATTTTTGTTTTCATGTTTTAATACATTTTCACTTTCTCATTATGGGGTATTGAATTGAGATTAATGGGGGTAAACTTGAATTATGTTTTATTTTAGCACTAGTTATTTTGGCTGCAACATAATAAATTGTGAAAAAAGTGAAAAGGTATTAAGACTTCCCAAATGCATTGTGTGTGTATATGTAATTCCATATATATGAACATGTATTGTAATAGGATGGCACTGAAGCAACAAGTCAGAAATTTCTTCCCTCCTAGATATTATGTGATCAACTGTAAGTGGTATTTTCACAGAGTACACCTACAGTGGTGCCAAAAAAGTATTTAGTCAGCCACTGATTGTGCAAGTTCTCCTACTTAGAAAGATGTGAAAGGCCTGTAATTTTCATCATAGGTACACTTCAACTATGAGAGAAAAATGTGAAAAAGAAAAATCCAGGAAATCACATTGTAGGATTTTTAAAGAATTTAATTGTAAATTATGGTGGAAAATAAGTTTTTGTCAATAAGTCAAGTATAAGTCAATAACAAAAGTTCAACCTAATTCTCAATAAAACATAACCTTTGTTGGCAATGACAGTGGTCAAATGTCTTCACTAGGTTGGCACACACTGTAGCTTGTATTTTGGCCCATTCCTCTATGCAGATCTCCTCTAGAGCAGTGATGTTTTGGGGCTGTCGCTGGGCAACTGTAACGGGTTCGCCAGGATGGCAAAAGGCGAACCCTAAAAGAAAAGGGTTTTAGGAACCAAATGCAGTTAGCTCCAGATGGTAGTAATGAACTGAAATAATAATGGATAAACACAAAAGAGAATGTGCCAAAATAATGGACGTTGTGCCAGCGATGGCACAGCGTGGAATCGAACTCTGATCGCTGGCATCAGAGTCCGTGACTTTAACCACGGGTCTACCGAGAGACTCACGTGACACTCATACAAGAGCGGGGTATAACCCGAACAGAAAAGCTCCGCCTAGCGCGAGCTTTAATGTAATGAAAATGCGAATGGATGGATTTAAACACGATCGCCACTAACAGTGCTTAACAAAGAGGGTGTGTGGCGAACGTGAAGGAAATCGCTTAGGTAGAAAAGAGCGATCGCATTCTCTCCCTCTCTGTCAAACAGAGACTGCGTGTGCGCTCTACCGGCAGCTCGGGAGAGTAGAGAAAGCGATGACGTGCGGTGACGTACAGCTCGCAGGCACCCGAAGAGGCGAAGCGAGTCACGGTTCTACGCATGCGTGCACAAGGTAGGGGCTACAGCGGGCACAAGGCTGGCCACCAAAACGCGCATGCGCAGCACGACATCGGACGCGAAAATTGAATGGAGCTGAGGAGCAGCAAAATGTTCCCTTAGACACTACACGGAACGGGGCTGAGGAGCAGCGAAGCGTCCATTTTAAATACAACACGAAACGGGGCTGAGGAGCAGCGAGGCGTTCCCTTTAAATACAGCGCGGGCGGTGGCAACGGCCTCCCGCACAAAGCACAAAGAAAAGAACTTTAAATAAAGAAGTGGGCTCGGCAAGGGGATAAGAGGGAGTGCTCCAGCTGCCGCAGCAGCGAGTCTAACGCCCCAGAGGGCGCCGGCGAGCCGTGATGCAGCATAGGGGACGCGAAGAGCGGTTCCTGACCCTACTCTACCGTCTACTTCCCTAGCGGTTACCATCCAGCTTCCTAGCCGTACAATTACTGATCCTCTTCGAAGAATCAGTTAC